>CM045468.1:18201765-18558402 GCA_024666655.1 Dascyllus trimaculatus
CTGTAAAACAAGTCCAAAAGTGGACTTGAACCAGGGATCTCCTGCATGCGGGCTCAATATCTTTCCAATACACCAACAAGTCACATGGCAGCACAAGCTTCAGGTTGCCTTGATGATGGTACCAAGAGGACAAGATGTAAAAAAAAGTCCAAAAGTGGATTTGAACCATGAACCTCCCACATAAGAGGTATGGATTATTCCTCTACACTACCATATATGATGAGACTGCTGACTTTTAGCTTGTATTTCTAATGGAACAGTGAAGAAAAAGTGAAAAAGAGAGCTCTTTGGGTGGATGTGAACCAGGGACCTCCTGCATGAGGAAACATAACAGTTTCCTCTACACCATCATCTGTGACAGAGCTGATGTTTCGTTTTGTTCTTATCATGACACCAGGAAGCATGTTGGAGAACAAAGTGTAAAATGGTTCCTTGGGTGGATTTGAACCACAAACCTTGATGAAAAAAAAAGACCCAGAAAGCTGCAACACTTCCTCTATACTACAGAAGAAAGTTGGATGTGTGTTCAACTTGTCATTGTCTTGTAGAGTCAGACCATCATTGTGTTGAATAGTTGGACTGAAAACACTGTTGAAAGATGGAAACATTTCAGTGTCCACCAACCTTCACTCAATAATGTTGCTACTGCCAACGTGATGCTACATCTTTCTGTTCCACACAGTAAAAAATGACATGGGTTGGATTTGATCCTGTAATAATATGATTGAAAGTCAGGTGCTTTAACCTCAAAACCACCACAACAACATGGAACAACCACCTGTCCTTCCCAGTCCTTGTCATGTCCATGAACCTGTGCCTCATGGTCAAGTCTGATCTCACGTGGACATGTTTTGGAAACTTGTGCTTGAGGGAAGAGGCAGCACCTCAGTACTCACAGGAGTTACACTCATGGACATTGGACAAGTGTGAGAGAGGAAGAAGACAAGATTTGATTGTTACTTCATGCTGGAGCCCCGACATGACCTGCTTGGTTGTTGACATGGAAGTTAAAAACAACTTAGTAGTTACCAGCGGCAGGATTTGATCCAGGACCTCCATCAGCAAAGCACAACTCTGAGGGTCATAAATAAAACCACCATGCCACTGAGTCCTGTTGGTGTTGATGGAGTCTCTTTGCATGCTTTTCACTTTGGATGTTGGTGCTGAAAAGTCTCTGACCCACAGTCTCTGAGTTCCCAAACTCTTGTAGATCACCCTGACCTACAGGCTCACATAGCTGAGCTGCTTTCTGGATACTGATCAGTCTTTACTTCGGGTGTCAGACTTTAAAAGTTCCAGACTCTCTTCGGACATGAACTCTCAGTCTCTGAGACTATGAGCACCTCTCTATCATGCTGACCTATCAGGACACACTTCTGAAATGCTTGTACACATATTTCTGTGTGTTATGACCCAGCCTCTAGGGTCAGCTGGGTGCAACAAAACAAACCAACAGATGTTTTTGGTTGGGTCAAGCAGTTTATTCCTTAGTGACAAAATTGACCAACTTTGATACAAGTGATGATACAAGTCAACAGAGCTAGTGGCTGTTTGTAAAATCAACAAACCAAGTAAAAACAAACAAAGGTTAACAGAGTTATCAAACTAGCTGAAGAAAACAAAACAAACTATCTCTCCACTAAATGAACAGCTGCCACCCAAAACTATAATTAATACAGACAAGGAGCTTCTTCACTAAAGTGACTGCAGTAACTGAAGTTACAATCTAGACACAAGACACAAGAAGCACCAGGGCCAACTGTTCACATTAGATCCCAGCCACCTGACTCAGGGTTTGGTTGAGGATTTATCTTCTCCAGGTGTGATGTTGGCTGCAGGTGGTTGGATGAAGGTGTTGGGAACTGGGCGATGGCCCAATCAGATGGGTCGGGAGGCGGGACGAACAGAGGCTGGAGTGCAGGGCCCGTATTCACAAAGAGTCCTCTAAGAGAGCTCCTAACTTAGCCTTAAAATTCCTAGCAAGGAATCTTAGCTTAGGAGTGATTCAGGAAGTCTCTGAGAGCAACTCTGAGCAAGGAGGCTACAGAAACTGTTATCTTAGTGAGGAGGTGTGGTTGACCCCGTTGCTGGGTGTGACGCAGTCTTCTAAAGGCTGTGATTGGTTGGTACAAAAAGGGGGGAAGGACAAAGGAAAAAAAGCGCTCCGCGCTTCTCGTGATGAATGGACAGTAAAACCAACCCATCATATAACTTGGACTGTATTCAGAAATATGTTATGGTGACACTAATTTTATGTCATGATGATGAAACTCGACTAAATTAAATTAGTTGTGACACAGCTTCAAATGTTTGAACTTACCTCATTAACATGCCGATTCTATTTGATTTGCTTATTTTTCATGTTTACTGTCCATGCTGGTCATTTACTACTTCATGTGTTTGATATTAAAGGTGGACTCAGACTCAGCTGTCAGCAGGTCCTGTGGTTGCTGTGAGAAGCGCTGGTACGAGCTGTAATCCCAAGGAGAGGAGATTGAAATTAATAAATTGTGCAACGATTCAAGGCTGTGAAAGACCGTACTGGTCTGACTGGTCTGACTGGTCACTCTGCTGACAGATGGTTGTCACAGACCCAAGTCATCACTGCTACACTGTTACATTTTACCTGTGGCCAGGTATCACAATGCTGCGATGACTTTCATCTCAGGACTTATTGTGTTACTGTGCTGGGTGGGACAGTAAACTCATCCCTGATGAGGTCAACCACAAACATTATCCCTGCACGATTGAGCCGATAGCGTGTTATTAAATCACTGTCTTTTAACGTACAGAGAATATCTCTCCTTCCTCTCAGTCTTTCTGCCTTCTTGTCTGTTTAAGACACTCTTAGGCTTCTTAAAAGTCCTCCTCCCTCCTCCTAACAGTTTCTCATGTCTTAAGGCCTGAGACGCTTTGTGAATAACTTTTATCTTACCAAGGGAAAATTCTAAGGAAAATCTCAGAACTGGAGAAATTCTAAGATTTTTCGAAGAATGACGTCACTAAGAGCTACTTTTAGCCTTAGGATGCTTTGTGAATACGGGCCCAGGTCTTCAGCTCCAGGCTAATCAGCTGAGATGATGGCAGCTGGGGCTCTGGATCAGGCCTCAACCAGCCACAGCATCTCCCCACACAACGGCCTCAAAAGTCAGCTGGCTCCTGCTGGTCATCCTACAACACCAGTAGGAGCCCGTTGATGGCTGCAGTGATCCTGGTGACACTACAGTGTCTAAGAGTGAAGTTATTGGATATTTGTGTGGTGTCTCTCTTCACTGTTGAAGCGGTTTTGCAATTTGCAGACGGTCCCTGGACACTCGTCACACAGCCGGCTGCACATAGACACCAATGTTAATTGTGCAGCTTGACAGACAACTACTTTTGATCAAACTGACCTTGTAGCACATTGTTTACCTTACAATGATGGGAAAGAGGCATCGGTTATGTTTTAACAACGTATCACTAATGAGTTACTGATATAGGAAGTCCAAATCTGCGAATATCTTTCCAACTTCACTGAACTCAGTCGACTTTATTCTCAACATTTCAACATTTTTTGCATGATGAAAATAAAAATCTACTTCCCATCATTTGTTTTTCTCATGAGTGACCCTAATACTCTGCTGTAATTTTCACCTTACAGGACCTTTAAACTTTATAACACCCCTCTAACTCCACCCCACTTGGTACAGTCCAGGTGCCTCTCCTATCAATCTCATTGGATTCTCCCCTCCTCCCTGTTTGGTCACATGACCTTTCACCTGGCCAGGTTGAAATGGAAGCACATGCTGCAAACGTTGGGGTCACTTCAGTGTGACATCAAGTCATGAGCCTGGATTTGAATGTGGAAATAAATGAGACTGAACGTGCTCGCTCAGTTCTCCTGGTGACTTGTAAATCATTTCAGTGAATTAAGCGGTTGACTTGACACGTTGGTCTTCCCCTTGTAGTCGTCCTCAGGTGTTCTTAATAAACTGGTCAAAGAGGTGGAGTCAGGGCGGAGCTGGGTGGAGCAGGGGGCCGGCTGGAGGCAGGATGTGGGCAGCTCAGGGGTGGAGCTCAAGAAAACTGGGGAATGGAAGTCGGCACCTCCACGTTTTCACAGAAATCCCTGAAATGTGAGGGTGGAGCTGAGCAGCTCTGGACCAGCTCAGCTCCACCCTCAGAGCTGCTGTCAGCTGGAGAAACAGGTGGAGGAAGTCAAGGTTCAAGGTTCTGCTCTTCACAATCACACTTTTGCCACTTTGTATGACTGAAAATGCAGCAGGATGAAGATTTGACATTGGAGTCACCAAAACAGAAAAGAAGAGCAGAACACAAGCCTTCATTTACAAATGTTGGTTTTATTCCATCCCAAGAGGCTCAAATCACAAAGACACAGAACATGCAAACATTTAACCAGATTATTCCTGGAAAACAAATAAATGATGCTACTTTACTGGAGATTACTTTGACTTTATTCATTCGCACAACAAAAACATCAAAACTAATTCAGTCCAGCAGCAATAATAAAGTGTAAATTATAATCCAGGATGTAATATCATGGAGATGATTCTGGAATAAGACTGACTTTGATTTGAGGGACTTGAAGTAGATTTTCATGGCAGTACTTTTGGACTTGAACTGAACTGTAGGATTTCAAATGCAGAACTTTTACTGCAGGATTGAAACTTCTCCAAAAGTAAATGATCTAAATATGAATAAGAGTCAAACAATGAGCTTTTATCTCTTTCCAGGCAGATCAAGATTTGACTCATGAAACATTCAAGTGTCAAATGTTTCATTCATTCAAATCTCCTCCCTTCCTACAACTTTTTGCATCTTCTGGATTTTGTTCCTGATTCTAATCAATACTTTTACTGCAGCAGCAGATCTGACACTAGTTGACTGGACATTGTTCATTTCTTACCTTAAAAAATAGGGTTAAAGTTTATTCTTAGGGTTTTCACAATTGTTTGCTGGCAGCAGCGACTGAGAAACACAATCAGCAGAATGAAGAACTTGATGGATGATCACACTTTAAACAGGGACATGTACCAGGCGGCTACCATCAGCATCCAGGAAAGGTGGTGTCTGCACCAAGGGCTCCTACTGACTCATTGACAAACATATACACGTCAATTATGTTTTTCAACAGGAGGCACTGGGGACATTCTGGCGGAGCTCTCCCATAAATATCAGACTTGCACTGTAGCGTAGTGACCAACTGCAGACCTGTAGGTGGCAGCAGTGCAACGATTTGGATGAGAGATGAGCCCAGATGGACAATCAGCCGAAGGTCCCAGTTACTGAACAGAAAATGGATTAAAACAAGACAACAGACAGTAAAACTGTGGAAAATGTGCTGCTGCTCCACCAATAAATACTGACAAACTAAATCACTAAATGGGGTGGACGTGTTGTTGCTTTTTATTGATCTATTTAATGGCAAATGTTAGGCTTTTATTTTGCCGGAAGTAACACGAAACATTGCTTATCCGTAATGTCGCGAAGTTAACATAACATTAGCTGCAGTTACCACCTGGGGCCACTAGAGGGCAGTCAGAACCCCAAGTCTTCAGGCTCTGCCTCCTCTGCAATGTTCAGTGACATTATTGCGATGACATACAATACCATGACAATTTTTCAACAACATCCTATACTATGACTTTTTTCAAGGTATCCAATACTATGATGTGTTTTTGACGCCATATGATACTATGACGGTTTTTTTACAACATACCATGACATACTAGGACTTTTTCCAAGATATACTGCAGTATAACTTTCTTCCAAGATATACTATACTATGATGTATTTCTGACAACATAGTATGACATTTTTTTGATGACCTGCTGTACAATGACTTCTTCAAGATATACTATACCATGTATGTATGTATTTCTCAACAAAGAGCTATAGTATGACTTTTTTGAGTGACATACTATGATGTATTTTTCACAGCATGCTATACTGTGACTTTTTCAAGATATTCTATACTATGATGTATTTTTGATGCCACACTATACTCTGATGTTCTTTCGTCCACATACTATACTATGACATCTTTTCACGTCACACTTTGCTATTACTTTTATTGGAATATACTATACTATGATGTATTTTTGACAACGTACTACATCATGACGTGTTTTTGACGCCATACTATGCTGTGACTTTTTATCAAGCTATACCATACTGTGATATGTTTTAACTTAAAGCGCGTTGCTGTCGTAAAGCTGACTTCTCCCCATCTGCGTTTGACTAGTTCTGCCTGACACCAGGCCCCAGATGTGTGGCACAAAAAACTGAATTCGAAATTTGAAATTGAAATGGAGAGAAGTGAAACTGAAATAGTGAGACTGAATTAGGGAGCTGAATTTTTCAACTGAATGAAATACAGTTTCAATGTTACATCGGTACACATTCAAACCAAGAGATTCAATTTCAAATTAGACCATTCAGATTCAGCTTTTAAAAGCAATTATTCAAACCGATCAATTCAGGTTCAAACTGAATGATTCACATTCAGATATAAAGAATTCAAATTCACTTCCTGCTGGCACAAAATTTATCCCATAACAAAGTGTCATTGGCACAACAAAAACATCAAAACTAATTCACTTTAATAAACTAATTAATAAACTAATTCAGGCATGTGTGGCACTAAGCTGACTATTGAGAGCGTCGCGATCGTGAGAGAAGACGATCATAAACCCGGGCCAAGCGGTGATAATCGGCGCGTTTCACGACGCCGCATTTCTCCACAGCCCAGCTCAGACAAATGAATTCAGAACCAGATCCAGATTCTCCAGATGATCGGCTGCCGTCTGGGTCAACCGGAGCAGCAGAGCCTCGTTCCCAGATTCTCCAGAAAGACGTGAAGGAGGTAAGAACTAACCTGCTTTATGAATAAAGATCCATTTGATTTGCTAACTTGCTAGCTAGCTAACTTTGATTGCTATCCTTTTGAGCGTGGTTTGAGAGATAATCGATCGAGCCACATGAACCCCATGTAGTCCCACTCTGTCATATAGGCTACTGTAAAATCTGTTGTCAGGACTGACGTGAAGCAATGTTCAGTTTACAGATGGTGCATCCAGCAGAGATCCCACTCATGTTGGCAGTGCTAAGAAGCAAGGTAAAAAAAAGCATCTTTCTCCACATCACACTGCAGCAAACACCTGTATTTTTATGGTAATTGTATGTATTTCTATAATTTACAGATCGTCCATCCAGCAGAGGTCATGAGGAAGACCCCAACCCACCAGATTCACATCCATACATAGCTGTAAATAAGTTCAGACATTTTTGTCAGATGTAAAACTGTCATTGTACATTGTTATACATTTGTAAAGTAATAATTTTGCCATCCAAAGCCCTTTCTCAGTGTTGTTTTTATTGTTTGATGGAAAGAACCAATGTTCAGATGTTTGAGGTGTCACTAAAGTAAAAAACGTGAATCTCAAAGTCTCTGTTCTGCTTCACGTTTCTTTTCACTAAAAACCTGTTTTCTCAGCTTTTTGGTCAGAAACTGGTGCTTTGAGTGAAACCTAAATATTTTCAACTGCTGATTACGGAAAAACGAAACAAGTTGGAAACTTTTTTTTTGTACTGATGAAAGTAGAGGGTCTATTGTTTCAGAATCTGGTTCCAGATTTTACATGTTCATAGTACAAAATATTCTGTGGGTCTTGAAAAAGCAGTCTAAATGCTTGAAAATGGCTGGCAGTGAGGGGGGTATGAATTCTGAAAATGGCTGGCAGCCAATGAGATAATGAGAAGCAAATAATGAGCTTTTTTCTGTTTACAGGCAGATTAGGATTTGACTCATGAAACATTCAAGTGTCAAATGTTTCATTCATTCAAATCTCCTCCCCTCCTACAACTTTTTGCATTTTCTGAATTTTGTTCCTGATTCTAATCAATACTTTTCCTGCAGCAGCAGATCTGACACTAGTTGACTGGACTTTGTTTGTTCATTTCATACCTTAAAAAATAGGGTTAAAGTTTGTCCTGCCTCAGCTACAAGAGTGAGAATGATGTGAAGGCCATCTTCAAGTAGCAGATAGATGTTGTTAGGGTAAATTACATCTAACCTTTCACTTTTAACACAGGGGACACTAACACTGAGAAGAACACCACATTCACATATGTTTTGAGTACTGAATGTTTGTTTGCTCCTAGTTTGGGTAACAACCTGCTCGTACCCAAACCATGAGCACCAAATCTCTGGGGACTCATTCTCCTGCGTCACGGTCTACCTGATGGCTCTGGAACAGATAACTACAACTAGGACTTAAGGTGCCAGAGCTGTCTTCTAAGAGTCACCCTTACATGACATCACAGAGATTGACATCACAGGGTGGGTGGAGAACTTCCTTCCACAGGTGCGTCGTTTGGTGATTGGCTGGGAGAAGACTCCAAAGATGCAGACGAATCGGATGGGCTGTTTCAGAAAGGGTGGATGCCTTAAGCAACCTCCCTTTCCATCTTGATTATAAAAATTGTAATCACATTTCTATCATTGTCTTTTCTGCGTGGGTCGTGCCGTACAGTAAAGAACCTTGTACAAGCTTTTGAGACTCCCATATTTATATTAAATCAACTAAAAAAGAGAAGTTGTTTGTCTTCTATCCCAAATAAACCAACACGCATCTCAACAATGTGTTTGTGCAGAAAAATGTGGACTTCTTGATTGCAGAGTACTTTGAGCATGTGGAAGAGGCCGAGTGGGCCGTCCAGGTGTTGAAGGCGACCAGCAAACCTGTGGGAGCGACTAATTGTTGCCTCTTACTCAAGTGAGGACAGCAACAGCGACTGAAAAATACAACCAGCAGAATCAAGAACTTACTGGATGATCACACTTTAAAGAGGAACATGCACCAGGCGGCTACCATCAGCATCCAGGAAGGGGTGGTGTCTAGACCAAGAGCTCCTATTAACTCACTGACTGCCACTGACGTATAGATCCGTCATTTCAAATCCAACCGCTCTCTGCCATTGACGCATATTTACACATCAATTATGTTTTTCAACGGAAGGCACTAGGGGACATTCTGGCAGAGCTCTCCCATAAATATCAGACTTCTACTGTCGTGTAGTGACCAACTGCAGCCCTGTAGGTGGCAGCAATGCAACAGTTTGGATGAGAGATGAGCCCAGATGGACAATCAGCTGATGGTCCCAATTACTGAACAGAAAACGGATGAACACAAGACAACAGACAGTAAAACTGTGGAAAACGTGCTGCTCCCCCGATAAATACCGACCAACTAAATCAGTCTGGGTGGGGTGGAGGTGTTGTTGCTTTCTAGTGATCTATTATATAAATAGCATATGATAGGCTTTTGTTTTACCAAAAGTAACAGGAAACATTGCTTGTGTGTAATTTCACTAACTTAACATAACATTAGCTGCAGTTACCACCTGGGGCCACTAGAGGGCAGTCAGGACATGGTTATGTTCTGACTGATCCATCTGGAACAAAGGGAAATTCTCAGCAGAGAAGTTTCCTGAGTAGTTCCCAGAGCTTTTCTATATTAAAAATAGCTGCACTTTCCACACATATTTTGTATTTTCTTATTTCAAAGCTGTTTAATTGTAATTATATTTAAGGTTTCACATAAGACTAATCATTGATGGATATTTAATTGGAAAAACAAAGTTACGACAAGGAAACTGAATTCATGACTAATATTTATATCAAATATGTTTGTGTCTGTAGACGAAGAGGTTATTCCAGACGTCCCTCTCCCCAGCAAAGCTTTCCAGCTCATCCTGTGGGATGAGGCGTTCCCAGGACAGACAAGATACATAATCCCTCCAGTGGGTTCTGGGTCTGCCCCGGGGTCTCCTCCCAGGTGGACGTGCTCGGAAACCCTCCAAAGGAAGTGTGACAGCCCGTTAGTTGGCACACACTCTCTGGTCTCCCTTTATCAAAATGGGAACCACCTCAGTCTGCCATTCTACAGGCACCATACCCGATGAACACGCGACACTGAAGAGACGTGTCGGCCAAGACAGTCCAACAATGTCCAGAGCCTTCAGCATCTCAGGGTGAATCTCATCCACGCCTGGCTCTTTGCCACTGAGGAGCTCCTTTGCTACTTTGATAACCAGTCGGCTGAACAACAACTCAAACACATGTTGACAACAATCTTCTGGCTCATCTGATTAACTGACTGCTGTCTCTGTGTTTCTGTCCAATCACAAGTCTGTCACCATTCTGGTCCCAAAGTTTCACTGAGGAAAGAAAACACTGAGAAGCTGCAGGTTTCCAGGAAACACTGGATCTTTGCTGTGATACTGTGTTCAGGACAAAACTGCTGAAAGCAGCAGAGACTGACTGGAACCTTCTACTAACCTCAGAGTCTGCAGGCTGCAGTGTGAACCCAACTCACTACTTCAGTGACGTTGTCATGAAACACTGATTTGTTGAACAGGAGCATCACTGGATTAAACAGATGTTATTTCCAGTCAGGGCCTGTTAGTGGCAGCAGCTCCAATAATCAGCCATGTTGCTGACTGACAGCAGCTCCATCAGTGCTGTGACGGCTCCACCCAGTCCACTGTTAAGGATCCAAATGTTGATGAAAAAACTATGAAAACTGCATCATCTTCTAGATATGAGCTGCACTGTGTCATGTTACAAACTGGCTAAAGACTGCAACAAGCAGGGAGACAAGAAAGAGATGTTGACGAAGAAAATATATTAAATATATACATAAAAGTGCATCAAACAACAGAACAGTGAGCCATGCTGCTGGTGTCTTTCCCTGGAGAAGGGCAGCTCCTGTCAGAGAGACAATGAACTGAGGGAGGGTTTAGAAGCAGAGCCACTGGACCCAGGTGGGACTCATTCAGCTGATGAGCCTCATCCAGCCTCTGCAGGACTAAAGACAGAGACACCTGGTGGAGGGTCGTCACCATCACATGACCTGTGGACTCGTCCAACACGGATGATCTGTATAAACTACTAGCATAAGTGAAATCAAGCAGTTTAAACTGATTAGTGTTCAGATAAATATTCATCTTCATCCAGATGACAGGTGGTGTTCATCCACCTGGACTCCATATAATGACGTCACTGCAACCAGGCCGCAGCCTCAGAGAATTTTCTTCACTGAAGAATCTTTATTCTAAAACAGCACTTGATCAGGCAAATATCACAGTTTGAGCCTTTACATGTTATTTAATTGTATAATACAGTTAAATAACATATACATAATATATCAAATATGTTTCTGTCTATAAAATATACTAGACATAAAAACATGGCTGCATCGTGAAATATATGAAGTACATCTGCATTATGCTTCATATTTATGTTTAAATGTGTTTACTTGCCTTCTTCTGCAGTTTAAAACGAGTATATTACACGGATGTACCAGTTAGAACAGGGTTTATGCCCTTTAGTGGCCACAGGTCGTAGCCGTTAGGTTCAGTTAAGTTAGCAAAATTTTGGATATGCAACGTTTCCAGTTAGCTCCTACAAAATAAAAGCCATAGAATTACATCATTTTAAGAAGACCCTCGATGTAAAACTAATTTTAATGCGCGTTAGTGAGCTGTTCCACTTGCTCTGAATATTGTTGTTCTCGTCTTTGTCAAGCCCAAATGAAAAATGAATCCATATGTGGTAGGTGCACCAATCAGGCGCGATATAAATACCTATAGGAAGAACACAGGTTCCGTTCTTGGTTTGAGCCCTGTGGAATGAGGCGGGTGCACACCTCGTTCCACATGTGCGTGCGAGACGCGCAGGGTACAGGAAAAACGGGTAGGCAAACTTTGTGTGTAAATGCTGTTGATGTTATGTTTAGCGCACACACATTGACTGCTTGTATTAATTGCAGACCTGCTCTCCTACTGGGGTGAGGAAAGAGCCTTGATTCGTTAGGCAGGTATCGCCGACGGAACAGGTATTTTAGAGTTTGTAATAGTTCTCATATTTTAACTGGCGTGTGTTTTAATATTTTTGTAATAAAGTGTTTTTATGATTGTAAATGTTTGTTTCCCTGCAGCATCGGTGGTCCATGCGCTGCTCCTGCCGGGGACAATTTGTTTGATTTGTTTTGTTTTTTTTGTCTAGTCCGCCCTGGCAAGTGAGCCGGTAGTGGGCAGAAAAGATCTGGGTATTGCCCGTGGGGCGGACTAGTTCTTTTTCTTTTCTTTATTCATGTTTGTTTGTTTTTTGTGGAGTTTCTTTCTTTGTTAATTTGCTTCTCCCCTCATCACAGGTGTGCTCCCAGCCCGGCAATCAGGAGGGCCTAAGGGGACGTGTGCAGTGAAAACATTCACGTGTGTAAACTCTGTAAGATAACTCATTTTTTAGTTTGCAGTGCAGTGAAGACGGTCACGTTTGCACAGTTTATTAAGTTTTGCAGAGTAGCTTGCTGATTGCGGTGTAGTGGTGTTATTGGAATTCCCCCATCCTGTAGCAGACCTGGGTGTTCAACTGGGAGTCCGGTACGGTGGGGGTACGTGTTTTTTTAGAGAATGACCTTTGAAATAAATATCATGCAATAATTACCCCTTGTGATCATTTGTTGTGTAGTTAGTCCCTGAGCGGGTGTAACACATATTGTTACTATTCACCAACCAACTGCATCCCAGTCGTTACCGGCAGGGTGAGCTAAGCTAGCAGTAGAGCTCATTAAGACATACATACGTATGTATATATGTCTATGGTAGAGCTAACCAGCGTCTCTGCCACTGATCGCTTTTTTTTTTACCGTAACATTAGTGGCTTTTTAAAAAAAATCCTCTACAAGACACAGAGCTATAGCTCCATTTTAGCCTGAGGTTTATTGTTTCTCTGTGTGATTGTTCCTGATTTCTTCTAATAAAATCCTCCTCTTCATTTGGAGGTGCAGCTCTTCAACCTCAGCATCACATGGCGATGATCACAGTCACAACATGGAGCGTTTCTGCCCTCTAGTGGACACAGACCAGAACTACACGTAAATGAAGTTGGTGAAACGCAGACAAGTAAAATGAGAGAAAATAGACTGAAATGTTCATAAAATCAATAATGACCATGTAATGTTGGAAAGAACTGGTACATCTAGTGTTTTATCTAAATAAGAATTCATAATGATATAAAATGCAGCTGACTCCTGTTCACAGCTGTACTAAATCCAGATACTTGAAATAAACATTAAATTGGAATTAAAGATTTTAATCAACTAAGCCTTTCTTTAAGTTGTTTAAATAAGAAAGAAACGATAAGAAATAAGTAACCTATTCTTTAATGTCTTAATGTTCCCATAAAATGGCCAATTCAAAAGAAAAAAATAGGTGCAAAGTAAAGGTTTAAACCTAAACATTAATCATTAATGGATATTAAATTGCATAAAATATTTTAGCATAGTTGATATTTGGATAAAATATGTTTATGTCTATAAAATATACTCAACATAAATAAAACATGGCTGGGTAGTGAAATATATGAAGTACTTTTGCATATATGTCATCTTTATGTTTACATGTGTTTATTTACCTTCTGCAGAGTCTAAAACTTGTATATTATACAAGAGGGAAGAGGGAAACATCTAAAACATGCAGTATCGTGGCCCTCGAGGACCAGGATTGGATATCCCTGCCCTAAATGGTTTCATGTGGCCTCATTTTTCTGACAGAAACATGGGATGGGCATTGGGGATTTGAGAGAAAGGAAGAAGCCAAGAGAGAGGCTGATTTGTAAACCCTTTGAGTGATATTTACTTCATGCTGGAGCCCCAACATGAGCTGCTTGGTTGTTGACATGGAAGTTAAAAACAACTTGGTAGTTACCAGCAGCAGGATTTGATCCAGGACCTCCATCAGCAAAGCACAACTCTGAGGGTCAGAAATAAAACCACCATGCCACTGAGTCCTGTTGGTGTTGCTGGAGTCTCTTTGCATGCTTTTCACTTTCACTATTCGTGTTCAGAAGTCACTGACTGTGGTAAGATTTGAACCCACAGTCCCTGAGTTCTCAAACACTTGTAGATCACCCTGACCTACAGGCTCACATAGCTGAGCTGATTTCTGGATACTTATCGGTCAACGGGGGCAGGATGGTCCAGTCAGAGCAGCAAGACATGTTGGTCTAAATCAAAGTTCACTGTTGACCAAACATGATCAGAACTAGTCTGCTGTAGTTACAGTCAGGAGCTCACAGCCCACATCTCCTGCATGAATACTCAAACTGAAATGAAGTACCAATAAAACGCCTCTGAAGCATTTGTCCTTTGACCAAAAGGCCAAAGGATCAACACACGTAGCTCAGCCTCCTACTGATAAAACAGTGTGAAGAATTTTGAGTCTTTTGTTTGGGATCCTAGTATGACACCACCATTGCAAAACAGAATAAGCCGCTGTAATCCCATCTGCAAATAACACGGGCAGAGAAAGGACCAACAGCAACCTCCTCTAATTTAAGGTGCATCAAAACAATATTTTTGCTGCTGTTTCTCTTTACTGATAAACAGCTCCTTCATGCAAAACTGGATCATGACAGAAAATCTGGAGCTGATCCAAAAAATAACTTCTGGATTGTTAATTTCTCAGAAATTTTTTTCTGAAAAAGCTTTTAAAGAGTCTGGAGTCAATAAAAGAGAGGAAATCATGAAAATACAAGCTATGAGTAGCTATGCATACTGTATGATGCCCGTCTAAAAGCCGCAGAGCTAATTGCAGTTGAGTTGTCGATATTTATCTGTGAATTTATTTAGGAAATATATTTTAGTTCCACAAGGCCCTCAGTAGAGGGAGCTGAGAGAGAGGTGTTCTTGACTCCCCTTTTCAGTGCTGTGGTATGGTCTGTCACAATTAGTTGTTAAAGGCGATAAGACAATCAAGAAGATGTGACCCTGTACTTTGATAAGCTGCCTAGAAAGCAAAATTTCAAAAAATTACAGATGAACTTAATTATTACATACTGCTTTGCTTAAACTGCTTGTCTGTTTCTCCATCCCAAAGAGTGTGTTCTAGAACGGGAGAGCGGGAATACAGAAGTGCTGTATTGGTCATGCTGGGATGCGACCAGTATACATTTAATCCTACTGGTTGGTAATGACAGTTTAACCAACACTGCCATTCAAACAATCAAAGGAAGAAGTGTGAAATCAGATTTTTACATGGGAGCACTGATTAAGAACAAAAATCTATCCTCATAACTCGAAAATTCTGGGACACAGCAACAAAAAGTTAAAGGTCAAATGAGATTCTCAAGCCGACCTCTGGGTACACAGCTTGAAAGGTGTCAGGTGAAAATAAACTAACAATAAAATAGTTTCTCATGTGTGACGTCACCTGAAGTTATCATCTCAGAGGAATCCTGGCACTTCTAAACACAAACTGGTCAATCTATTGGCTGTCCATCTGCACATCAGCAGCCTCAGCTGCATCCTGGGCTCCAGCTGTTACTGGGTCACGTCTTGTTTACACCAGGGGCCAAGGCTATGTTTGACCTAGTTGCTGAAAAGCCCAAGAGGCAAATCAAAAGTAAGTCATACATAACAGACACACGAGGCAAAGAAAGAGGCCTTTTTGTAATGGACATAATTCACTTTTCTCAGATTGGAGAGAAGACAATTCATTTCTTTGAAGAAAAGATATTTCATTAGGTTGTAAACTCTACAATGGTAGCATGGTGATTTTCACTTTGGATAACATCGGCCCTGTTCACACTTAGCATTATCATGAGTCTTGGGTGGCTGAAGTACGTCAGCTCATAACATCCATCAGAATCTCCACATCCATCTTGAGTGACCACTCCTGATCAGAACTTCCCTGCTTTAGATGCAAATAAACATGGCCAGGATTTCCATTTGTGAAGACAAACACTGTTGTTTCTAACCATCAGGATGCAGCAATGCACTGCCTGTGCTGAGTTTGCTGGGAAAAAAGGAGAGAGACATCAAAACAAAACAGAAGGTCTCTTCCTTGACGTGTTTCAGACAAACCAAATCACCCAAGAAGTTTGAAGCTCTAGCAACATATCTCAAATACATTTCAATGGGCTTCCCAGAATGTCCAGATGTCATGAATAGAGTCAGTTTGCATGATTTGAGAATGAAAACATGGTTCTGTTAATGCAGATGACATCCATGAGGTAGGCAGTCGTCCAGTGTTGCCCAGAACCCACTGCTAAAACAATGTGGCTATGTGCAGCCCATAATACCTCCAAATGTGGTCTGAGCATTGGGATCTCAGTGTGTCTTGAGTGCATTCACACTTGTACTAGGAGCTTTCCAACTAAGATCAGATCTAACAAGATGCATTTTTATGCCAAATGAGAACAGGGCCATTGCGTCTGTCAGACAGTGCCACAGAATGTAAAACCAAGTTTACTGGCAGCCACAATCCCTGTAAGACTGGACCACGAGCAGCACATTCAGTCCAACTTAAACTTTATATTCACAGTTCTTTATTATCGCAGTGATTAAGTGAAATATGTGGAACACACTTTATAAGAATTGACACTTGGAAGCCATGTCACATTCCTGTAGCCCGTTTCACATTTTTCTCAGCGGCTTCCTAAAGCGACTCTAGTTGGTGATGTTTAGCAGTGTCTTGAAATCCTGATGCGAATCTGTTTTCATTCAGAACATGTGTCGAGTCCCGACAAAGAAAGGATTGATTTATCCTCACAGCTCTATGAAGTCCCACCTTCAATGTCCAACAGATTTCTCTTAGTGGTTACTTCACTTCTTGCTTACGTCCTCATTCTGTGGTAAACTGAGCAGCTCCTGGATCCTCTCCATGTCCTTATTGGTTTCCTCCGTCTGACAGCTAACGTTCAGATTAGCAATCAACTCATCTGTCAGCTGCAGACGGGCCGTCCTTAGCATTGGAAAGAAGAGAGTAATGAGTTAACAGAGAGACATTAGGACAACAAAGGACTTTCAATTAATGTCTTAATGCTTCTTGAATTATCCAACAAAAAGGTCATTAGGTAAAATCAATCAAAAACTTGCCATTCTGCGAGCTTAAGCTCATAGAGTTCTTGGCGCTCTCTCCTCCTCCTCTCTCGGATAGTTTCTCCAGTCAGAGACTGCAAGCCGATGACCAAACCACCAACAGGAATCCTGTGCAGGAGTCAGCTTTTGTAATTGTAAATATTGTGTACGTGCATTTACGATGTGTTAAATTGTTTTTCAGAGTGTACACTATGACAAATAACGCAGAAGGGAATTTGACAGGCTTCTGTTCCTGTGGTCCTCTGGAGTCTGAGTTGCCACTGCAATTTTGTTGAGGCTGTTCCAACTTACATTAAAGATCAAACCAAGTTCTTGACTCAAATATACCATTAAAAACACACCAGCTGACCATTTACTAGACACATCAACAGTGTAATATCTTCGTAACAGTTCTGGCTGTTACATATCTGTCATACAACAAACCTGGGTGCCACGTCAGCTCTGTCAAAAGCCCCTTTTAGACATTGTACATGGAACATTGCCAACGTCATCAATAAATCATAGTGACAGCATTCCAGTCTTTCAGATATAGATCACTCTTCTGTTAATGTTCCTCACGGCTGCATCCTGACATACCCTCACAGTGTCAAATGAAGCTGTGGTATGCATGTGGTATCTGTCATTCAAGTCCTAAATAGCTGGAAACTAAACTGCCATTCTGCATGTAACAGCTCCCCTGTCTGATGTATAGACATGTCGGCCGACACGGTGTGACTTGCCATCAGATCCTGGCTTGGAATCATGCGCTCCCAATACTCACAGGGTGATAATTTATAGTTAGAGTAATATAATTAGGTTACCAGCACTGTCGTTCCATGTACAAAAATGCACACAACTCTCTCTCTCTTTTGAGTCGACATATGGATTCTACGGGTATCTCAGGCTAGGAGAGGATAGGTATGAACTATTCTCCCCTAGTTTGTTCATGTCTTGGGGAAAATAATTAGGGCCCCAGCACTACAGTGCGTAGGACCCTATTGTTCTTCTAGTTCAGATTACATTCATTAATGATGAGTATCTTTAGCGTGTTTTCAATGCAGTAAATTTTTATTATTATGAACATTCAGTTTTGTAGTCTTATAGATTTTACATTGTACAGCAAAGTGTGTGAAAAAGGTGTGTTGTGTTTTGGCAATAACTATGAATTAAATACTCTCTGTGCGGTTTGAAAAACATCCTTCCCTAAATCACACACCTTAAAGTACTGCTGCTTGTGTGTGTCTGTCTGTTAATGTAATGGTTCAGTTCAGCCTTTCTGCCATGTTGAAAGTGATGTGACAAAAATGTTAGTAGGTCTGACTTAGTAACAATGCCGGCTCAACTTTATGTTCAAACCCGTCCAAACTGTTATGAAGTCCATTTTCTCAAAGTCTCAACCCGATAACCCTCCAAATCCACCCTACCTTGCAGTCACACCATTTTTACAAACCCAGACAATGGGATGATTCTGGGGCAAGATCTAGAGCGTGATGTACTTTGCAATTATCTGCCTGCTTTCATTTCACCCCCTTTCTGCCTCAACTCCAGGGCCAAAGCTGTTTGCACACATCAAACGCTCCAGGTGGCTGACCACTCAGGCACATAGTGAGAGGAGGAGACACTGCCAGTAGACAGCCAATAGGAGAACAGACCAGCCAATACGTGGACACAATGATCACAGTCCAAACTAGGCCCTCCATCCTGTTACACCATCAAACACATGACACCCAATTTCCACTAAACAATCTGCTTTTAGCTTTGTGCATTCAGCTGAATGCTGCCAGAGGAACAGGTGAAAAGTGTAAAGAGTGAGCTGAGGAAGGGGAGATAAGAAAGTGAAGCAGCAACCAGTCCAGATCAGACTATGGTAGATGGAGGTGAGAGGCTGGAATAACAGCAATGGTATAAATGGAGAGGGGCAGCTGCTGCCTTGGCCTGCCTCCTTGCTTTACTACCCAACCCATGGCACCGTGAACAGACTTGGAAGTGGTGTGCATAGAGGATCAGCTGGGCGACAGAGGGTTGCTGGGAGGGGCACAGCTGGCTGCCAGAGTGTTCACTGCTCTCAAGCGCACTAGCATCAATATGGACATGCACACAAGCATGATCGAATATGCATGTCTGTATAAATAAATGCACAGCAGTGTCTGATGAAGGAGCTAAGCCCAGTAATGAGGACTGAAAATGTTGGATCAGATCAGCTGTAAAAACAGCTGATGACGTGGACTGTTTGGGTGATCATTACAAGTTAATGGATGCTGTGAAGGCAGAAGGCAACCTTACCCCAGGACTGCTCCGATGATGGTCCCTGCCACCAGCCCTCTCAGTCCCAGGTTCAGTCTGAACAGGCCTACAGTGGCAGCTGCTCACATACACAGAGTTTCATCATCAACCAGAGGTCAGTGCACTGGAATATGTGCTATAGGTCTTCAAACAATTTGATGAAAAAGGTCCTGACTGTCAGTATCAGACATGTTTTCACTAACACTAAACATTTTAGGAATTCAAAAGGAGGAGAAATTTACTGGTTTTAATTTCTCCTCTATACAATCAGACTTCTTGTTGCCACCAGAAGACTCAACCCCTGCTGGCTGAAGGAAAGAATGCAGTTTTAATGCACGTGTGTAAAACACCAAATAGATGAAATAATTTAGCATGAAGACAACATGGAAGGATACAGAAACTTTGCACACATGTAGATGATACTTTCATCTCTTACTATCCCAAATTTCATCAACCTACCCATGATTCAAGATGTCCATCTGGCCATTTGGAAATAAATAACTTTTTTACCTGTGCCAACTTTGATTGGCCATAACTCCCATTTCTACAAACATATGAAAGCTTTCTAAACATTGGGAATGTAATTTAGATAGTATTTTTCCAATACCATTGATCAAATAGATCCTATGTGTTAGAGATATATTTTTTCAAATTTTTTTGAAAATCCACTTTATGTGCAATTTTTGAACAAATCCTGAATCTGAGAGGTCTTAAGTACAAAACGGAGGCTTGTTTGCCAGTATTTGCTCCATTCTCTCCAGTCACCAAACTTCTCAATATCTCCTGAAAATTTGATAAAGAGAAAAATTTAAGAGATATTAACTTCGGAAAATGGTATCTCGTTCAATTCCCAACTCGTGAGAGATTTATTGAAAATTTCCATTGGGTGAAAAATTATGAAAATGTTGGAATCTCAGTGAAAAAAATAGGCAGATATCAGTTTCAGATGCCAAAGATCCTTCCTACAAAGTTTCAACAGATTCTGAGATGGTCGAGCAACCACCTTTGCTGAGTTGACACAGAATGACCCATCACACGAGTTAAAAATACAAACAACCCAATGGATGCAGAAAGAGCATGAACACAAACTGTTGCTTTTAAAGGTCATGAGAGGTTTTTTAAAGTGAGCAAGATGACAAAAGAAAAACAACAACAGACTGAGGAGCACTCACTATCTGTTAAACAGGTCCTTGATGTGTGGCAGCAGCCACATCAACTGCATGGGCCCTGGGGAGCAGGAAGCGGAAGAAAGGGGGCCTGGAACTCTGGGTGAGACCCTGGAGCAGGCCGGTGCTCAGCACGTCCCAGGGGGCTTAATCTGCCTGTCGACTCTGCAGGGCAAAGCTTGTTCTGTTCTGCATTATGCTTCAGCTGGCCTTAGGCTGCAGTAGGGAGGAGGAAACACATGGTCAGGGGTTGAGATGTTGCACTCACTGCCTCAAGTCAAGCTCCATCCTCAAAACAAATATCCTTGAAGCAGATGAAATCGTCACAGGGCAACGTCACCTCTCCGGCTCAGCAACTGTTAAAATGCTGCAGTCCGATCAAAACACACTGTGCACACAAGCAGATATGCTGAGACAAGATTTTCTTTTTGACTTCAAAATGCACTGCTGAGCTTTCAGACCACTGATGGGGACCACTGGACCCTCTGAGCAGGGTGTGCTGACTGGTCTAGGGTCTAGAAGCTCATTGGACTTAACACATTAGTGGGGCATACTTCTGGCAACTGTTTTTGTCCTTTTCAGACACCACTATTTGTGGATCACAGCGTCATAAGTTTAGTTTCATATCGTCACAAAATAGTTTAGGTTTTACAGTTTCTAAGTGCTGGTCAAAACGAACCTTAGCGGGCTTTGGGGCAGTGTTCATTTTAAATGGGCATTAGCCAACACATGTACTATCTAAAACTACATATTTTTGACTGGAAGCTATTTTTAAAAAAAAGAGTAATGAGAAACAGTCACCTTTAGTCCGAGTGGTGTCTACAGACGACCCCCCAGCAGCAATGAGCTTGTTGACTTCTGATAATTAGTCTGATGCTGTTCAGCTGTGACCTCAAACTTTTTTGGTGCTGTTAGCTAGGCTAACACCGAAGCGCTTTATCTGCGACAAAATACCAAACCACTTTACATTACAACTGTTCGCAAAATGTAAAACAAAGGGTTAATTTAGCTGATAACAACTCATGCGTTCGTTTACATGCCTTCTTGCAAAAAACTTGAGCCCTTAAATGGGAACTTCACTGTTAGCAGTTAGCGTGTTGTTAGCATCTGTCATAACACAGGTAAAAAGCAGCTTACCAGCAGCCGGCAGGAAATTCCTCTCCAATTAACCTTTTGTCTCATGAGGTGGAGAAGTCCCGGTTAATATATATTAAGTACGTACTTCTGTGTTTCAGTGACTGCTTTTCTGTTGACCCTTTCCTCACCATGGACTGTTCACCTACATCCTACCTGCGTCCCGACCGTTCACCCGGCCAGGATGTGCGGCTGCGCAGATTCAGTAATAACAGCGCCGCCTGCCGTTAGAGAGCGACGTTTACTCTGCAATGCATTGGTTCGACTTTTTAATGCTGTGACAATATTGTCCACGACTTTCATGTCTAAAAAAACACAATAAATTGAATTGAAAAATGGATAGAAACAGTGTGTGTGTGTGTGTGTGTGTGTGTGTTTTGAGAAGGTAAAGCGACCAAAAAGAACACGAGAGAAAACAAAGATCACTACTGCTGAGTGTTGGCACTCTGTGTGAGAGACTATATCGCTCTCTTGTATTTTCAAGGGATAAAACTAGTGGCAAATCACATTAGATCACTGCAGTGTTTGTGTGTTGTTGCAATAAATCTCGGTTCAACTCCCCCCACAATCGAATTAAAATGCAAAAGCAAATTTAAAAGGAAGAAACTGGAGTCAAGTTTACACAGTTGACCACTAGTAAAGCATGTGGAGGCCTTAACCTGCCAAATTTGAAATTGTACTACTGGGCAGCACAACTACGGGGTGTGGTAGAGTGGTTAAAACAGAGTAAAGAAACAACATGGTTGACTTTAGAACAAAGTTCATGCCCTACATTTTCACTGCAGGCTTTAGTATTCTGCTCAAACAAGATATGGAACAAATTCAAAATCACGAATCCTTGGATGAAATGTACCCAAAAGGTTTCAAGTACTGTTCGAAAAAAGATCAGTGCCCCTCGTGCCATATCTAGAGCTATGAACATTTCTGAGATCACAGATTTCCTGCCAGGACAACTTGATCCGGGGTTTCGAGGCTGGGAAACGAAGGATTTCACTTTCATAAATGATTTGTTTGATGGAGAGATTTTAACATCATTTAGTCAGATTCAGGAACAATTTGGCCTGATTTCAACAGATTTTTTGAGGTTTTTGCAACTGAGAAGCTATGTGGTGTCCCATAAAGAATGGCCACTACTTACAACTCAACCTTCAGATTTAGAAAGGCTTCTTTTAAAGTTTGCTAAAGAAAGAAAATGGGATAAAATGGTGTCACTTTTGTACAAATGTCTACAATCTAAAGGTTCACGGGATGCTCTTGGGGTAAAGGAGAGGTGGGAATTAGAGATGAATATTGTGATTGATGACCAAGAATGGGAGCAAAAGTGTGAAAATGATCACAAATTGACCAGCAGCCCAACATGAAAAGAATTTATTTGGAAAATCAGCATTAGATACTTCAAAACACCCTTTATTATTTCTAAATTTGACAGGTCCAAAACGGATTTGAGTTGGAGACAATGTGGACAAATTGGAGATCACACGTGTAGTAACTTGTGTAGCGATGAAGTGAAGATGATGAAGAAATTCTCCGCCGATCCCGTCTTGTTCATATATAAAAAAGTTTATTGGAAAACAAGAACAGAATCTCTGGCACCAGCTGGTTGCCAGCATGAAGATTCAAAGCCAAATAGAATCTCCCCCAAATACCCTTTTCCACTGGCTTATATAGGGGAACTGCCTCCAAGAAAACAAAGACAGGACATATGGCACATACCAGAAAGGGCAAAGGCCAAGAAACACACATCTTGTCTAGAGGTGCATATTTACGTTGACCTTTTACCTTATCTGTCTTCACGGGTTTAAACTTTCTTTTGTAAACAATCTGGTCCCATTTAGCTTAAAAACCCCACAGGTCATGAGGCACATGAGACACTACACACGCATATTTTCTGGGACTGCCCAAAACTCAATTTAGAATCAGAGGGAACTTTCCGATATGTTACGTATTTACACTGAGTGGAACCCACTTACCTTTGTCTTTGGAGTGCTCTTATGCGATTTGTTAAGTAAAGAAAAAAACATATCTTTTTAAAATACTTGTACTGGTTACTAAAAAGATAATAACTGTATTAAGGTGTAATCCACTACCTCCCACAGTAGGTCAGTGGAAGGATAGGAAAGTGAAGGTGTATACAATGGAATAATTGTGTATTATCAAGGTGCCTGTTTGCCGAGATGTTCATTGTTTTCCTTTTTTTAATGCTTCTGTAACACAAACAGTATGTACAGAAGGTGAAGCTTGATACGTGAAAGAGGAAGGAACTGATAATCTGAGTTACACTGGAGGTCTGAGTTTCATGAGAAAGACTTTGAAGCATCTCTGCAGCTTGATCAAAACACACTGGGCACACAAGCACATTTGCTGACACAAGATTTCTTTCAGAGCATTGATGGAGTCTGATTTTCATTTAAAACGCTCTGAAGCCCAGTCCAGGGATTATTACCATCACGCAAGACAATGTGAAGTATGCAAGTCTTTACATTGCATGTTGATTCTCCAGCAAATGAGAAGGCATTACACTTAGGAACTCTTTTGAGACACACTGTTTATTAAAAAAGGATCAAAGGTCAAACACAGGTCAAGCACCAAAACTACTGGATTTTACACCTCCCATAATGTAGAAGTTTCCCTTCATTACAGCTGCCCTGGTCAGCCCAAGTCTCTGCTGTAGCTCCTAGCTAGCTGTGGAACAGACTCGTAGACAGGAGGAAATATTAAGGCTCAGGCAAGGACAGTGGTTGAACTGGGAAAGTGTAGAGAAGAAGCAGCTTACTTGGACGGATCTGTGGAGTATGGAGGAAAGTTGCATTAGATTTTTGACAGGGGCAACACACAGTGTATTGTTAACTCCCCAGAACCTACAACTCTGGGTAAATGGAGACCCCTGGTGCCCTTTATGTTCAGGTACTGTAACCTTAGGGCACATTTTGTCAATTAGCTGTCAATTAGTCTGTCATAAGGCCGGTATACGTGGCGACATAATCAAGTACTAAGAAGCTTAGCTGCAGGCATTGAAGATATCCGAAGGTAGGCAAATTTAGGAGAGTCTAAGACAAAGAGGGGAACAATCCAGTTTGTTCATGAGGAAGGTAATAAGGCAATAAGGAGGCAAGGCAGCTTAGAGGGTGCTGGTGATTGGAAGATGCAGGTAGCTCTAGGAGGAAAGCCTGTTCCCCGGGAAATAGTCTGTACCAATCTAAGGCCTGATATAGTCTTATGGTCTAGGAGAAGACGGTGAGTTTATTTTACTGAGCTGACCGTTCCTTGAGAAAGTTCAGCAGAAGAAGCATATGAAATGAAAAACTGAGGCATGCAGAGTTAGGGGTAGAAGTGGAGCAGCGAAGACGGAGAGCTGGGATTTGTAGAGGATTTATAGCAAGATCTGTTGTCTCTTTGTTGAGGGAGTTGGGAGGAAGGGGACAGAGTGTGAGGAAAATAGTGAAGGAAGTGTCAGATGAGGCAGCGAGATCCAGTCAGTGGATCTGGATCAGGAGGAATAATATTAGCTGGGGGCCCAGCAGGGGGAGCAGTTAGGCTAGACAGGCTTTTAGGAGTAACAAGGAAGAAAAACCAGGAAGAGGAAGTGTATTTAAGTGGAAGGTGTGGTCTGTTTGAGCCTGTTTGAAACCATGTGGTTAGTCCAGGTAAATTGAGTTGTGTAGTCTCTTTGTGGTTGTATGGCTACTTAGGTGAGTTTGTTTGCTGGAGCTGCTAGTTTATTTTATGCTGCCTCCATCTTCAGCACCCTCTATACTTTCACTACCCCCTACCCGAACCAGGATCTGTATCCCATCCCTACTGTCATCTTTACCTGTTCTAATTCTACCACCTACCCAAACCAGGGTTTGTATCCCCCACCCTGCTTTTATTGGTGCAGTTGGTGCCAGGCTGGGGTAGGTGAAGGTAGTGCTCACATAGACAAGGAATCAGTGTTTTGCTGAGGAGCGGTGATGGCTGGCATTAGGGGAGTGACTCTGGGACACCGGGGATCACTGTCTAGCCTCCTGGAGGTGTTGTGGGACCAACTAGATGAAACACTGTTGAAGGGAGGTTCCCACCTGATGACCCCAAAGACATGGTAGCAATCACCACTCATTGGTTTACATAGGGAAAGCTGTTAATGTGGTGTTAAGCTTAGGAGTTCTTTACTGAGTCTACAATTCTGGAGCACAGGTTTCCTGTGTTTACTCTGAATTCCTCTTTCTTTTGGGTTTGCAGGTGAGAAGTGGCTAAACTCGATCTCTCCTGGTAGCAGGAAATATCTTGTATGTGCAAGTGACTGAGGTTTATGTCCTTAACCCTGTGGGGAGGGAGGGGAAAAAGAAAAATCAGGTTCTGTGGGGATCGAGAACGAGCAGTAACACGGCTGCTAGAGCATATTTCCATCAAAGCATGATCAGAAAATATAATCTGTTGCCTGGTGCTCTCCTGCATAAGGGCATTGTTCTCAGACAAATGGTAACAGCTTTCCAAGGGCACAGAACATGTAAAGTTAAAAACTGGCATCCATGTCAATGAAAATGAAACCAAGGTTTTTAGAACAAACACCCTGAATTAAAAACATACTTGGATTGAAAATATTCTGGAGTACATTTAGGCCCTTCAGGAAAATGTCCACAAAAACCACTGTTCACTCTGTAATTTAGAATTCTGAGGTGCTTTAAGGACAAACAAATCATTGCTTGAGTTTTGCTTTAACTTGAGGGACAAAAACATTTCCTGTATTTAAATATTCTCCCAAATGTCCCTCATCTATGGAGCCCAGAGCAGTTTATTTTTAACCTTACAGTTGTGGAGCTATAACAGCCTGAGTGTTGATAAGTCTTTTCTCAAAAAAAGAGCCTTGACCTAAAAAGATGCATAAAGAGCCCGACAGAGGCTTGCTGGTGTGGTTAATAAATAGTCACCTCACTCTTGATAACTAGACTGAGAAGGCAGTCGGGTCAAGAAGAAAAGTAAACAACTGGTTTTTGGATTGTTGCAGAAATATGCCAAATTAGACAAACTCAGTATGTTCACAGACTGACATGAAGCCTCTGAAGAATCCATTCGCCTCCTTCTTCCTCCAGGGCCACTGTGCTTCAGACCTAACGACACATTACAAGGACAAGGCACTCTGAAACCTGATACACCTGATGCTGTGGTTGCAAATGATTTTTTAAATGCTCCACTAATCAGTTTTTACATTAGTGATTAAATGATAAACCATGTCCCTTACCTGTCAAAAGATAAATCAAGTTCGTGTAAAGAAGTTCATTTTGCCTTTCATTGGACTAATTAACTTTCTTTCATTCATATATATCAGGCAATTAGGATTTAAAGTTTTCAAATATATTAAGGTGAATTTTTCATATTTACCCATTTACGAATATAGAAGTGTGATTTGAACCCAATATACTCTTTAAAGTCTTAGAAGTGAAGTAGTAGAATTAGCAACATTAGATAATCAAAGTTATGATTAAAAGAAAAATAACCATATAACCCCATATATAATCATACATTCTTACCTACTAACCTGCTAATGCTTTGAATCAAAATGACTAATATTACTCCTATAATTGTGTTTTAGTGTACAGAAGGAATTGGTCTTACCCACAAGACATATTAGCTGATCAATCATTTACCTCAGACTAGGGTGAGGACAGGATGATTATGGAGAGGCCAAGAGGGAAAGGGGCTGTTATTTACAACCGGTACATGTATGTAAATGTTAGAATACATATTACCTCAGGTCAAAAAACAGAACTGGTCATGAGTGGCTGCACAAGTATGTTTTTGTATCCCATTAGAAGAGATAATGAGCCTCATGAGATTCTCTCTTGAGGCCTTTAAGGCCACGCTGCAGCTTGCACCAGAGAAAGTTAATAGCCGTAACAAATTCCTTCCTGGGCGCCTGAGGGCGCCAAGGTTATCTTTGACCTCTCCCACAAAGAAGGTACAGGGACAGATACAGATGCTCTGTTGAGTTTCTTCATCCTCAGGATGTGGACAAAGGTGATTGGACGAAGCTGAGTGCTGAGAGATATGGACATATTTGTGCACCAACGAAGGATGAGCCAAGTCTGAACCACGACTCTGCCCACCTTTTTGACCATTCACATCTCATTGTTTGAGTTTGTGTCTGTTCTTCATCGCCAATCATGTTTCGCCATTCATGTTAAATACTGTGTTCACACTGATGCTTCATCTCTTCTGGGAGGTTTGTGCCAATCAGAGGAAGTCCATGTTACATGATTTGAGATCCTGATACTTAGAATAAATCATAAAAAGAGAGAAGTTTTTTGTCTTTCCCAAACAAACCAACAAGCAACCTGTTCAACAAATACCTTTGACAGTTTTAACAGATCTCTCCCGTCTTTCTCAGAACGTCATCCAGCTGTCATGGATGACGTGTCCATCAGCTGATGTTCCTGTCAAGTTTGACAGGTTGACCACGCCTACTGCTGTTAGATCGCCCCTCCTCCAAGATGGCACTCCAGGTGTAGGACAGGTTGTTGGCTAGTATCATATACGAAATTCCGTGCCACTCATACAATAAAACATACGTCGGGGAAATGGTCAGGTGCTTCAAAATAAGAAAAAACGAACATAAAAAGAAGTGTGAAGAAGAAACAATAAAACCACACACCAGAACAGAAAAAGCAAAAGCCTAACAAGAGGACTTGAAATCAGCATACAGCCAATCACTGACGGAGGGAGAACCACAGCATAAACTGGGAAGAAGCCAGAGTCATCACTGCCAGAGAGAACCGGTTCTGATAATGGAGGCGTGGAAATCGGGAAACATGCCCCCAGGACAATGAACAGGGATGAGGGAGCCTCCAACCTGTCCCACACCTGTAGTGCCGTCTTGGAAGGGAGGCATCTGACAGCAGGAGGTGTGGTCGACCTGTCAAATTTAACAGGTCGGCCATGCATCAGTAACATCAGCTGATAGGCACGTGATCCCCGACATCTGGATGACGTTCTGAGGAAGACGGAAGAGATCCACCGAAACTGTCAAAGCTATTTGAAAACTTTAAAAAAAAAAAAAAAACCTAATTACCTGATCTATATGAATGAGAGAAAGCTAATAAATCATTTTTTTATAATAAGGAAATCAACAACAGACAAACTCAACTCAATCACCCATTCATAGGGTTAGAACCAGATATGATACATTGTATATCCTAGATAGATAAACTAAATATACGAGGAAACTAATCAAATTTGTTTGTAGTTTGTTGTAGTTTGTTTTACTATCAGTTAATCAGCTTGTTATTTTATCTGTCAATCAATATAAGACCATCTTTAAGGGCAGAATACAATGAAAATGTCCATCATATTTTTTCAGAGTGGGGCATAGTGGGGCCTTGAAGCGAGAAGGTTTGAATCTTGTCAACACCATAGATCTCATTCATGGCCCTCCAGGTTTCTCAGTCATTTCCCATGTAAACGGTGAAGTCTCCCAGTAGAACTACAGAGTTCTTAGAATTTGAACCAGGAATCCACCAAGAGATTCCAAGAAGGCCAGATACACTAGGATTGTTTGTTGGATCCAATTGGACTCATATATTACTTAGTATCTGCAGATACAGAGTCAATGCCATTTATTTACCGTTACATAGACAATACACACATCAAATACATTAAATCATCCTGCTAAAGGAGAAAAAATCCCTCTGGCTTGTTTGTATTTTCAAAGTCAATCACAGTTTTCATGAGCAGGGCAGAGCAGAGGATGCGGCTTTGCTGTTCCCTCTAAATAGTGTTGCATCACCTCTCTATAATTACATTATTTTTAAGTTGATAAATAGGGTAAACAATCAAGAACAAATCATTTAGAGAGGCTCTATGGAAAATACAAGCACCAAAGTAGAACCCTGATGCAACAAGAGTGAATACACCACTAATCACTGATACACAAGTTAGAAAACCTGTGATCACTGACACAAATTTGGGTCACCTGTGACTTCCAATCAGCCTAACTGCATGACATGGTTCTAAAATGATCTGTGAACTATAGGCCATGTCTATCTGCATGTCTGCATCATGGCTCCACATGGAAAATAAATGCTATAAGATTTTTCAAAATCTGATTGTGAGACTTCACAAAGATGGGAAAGAATACAAGAAGACTGCTGACCAACTAAAAATCACTCACAGTTGTGGAAGTAATCGGCAGGTCAAATACAGACAGACAGGTGCTTCAGACTAGAACAAACTGTTTCCATGACAGCTCACACAGTGTGAAAAAAGTGCATCATGCCAACTTCCACAGACAGTGTTGAACAAATGGAACAAAACTGAAAAATTAAACTTAGCTATAGAACATAGAAGGAAACCGGATAAGTTATTGGGAGCACGTTCTTTGGTTTATCTTGCTTCAATCAGCTTAGAACAGCAAGTTTGATATAAACCTGGACAAGATCCCAGTCTGCATTAGTTTGGCAGTGTGCCAAAAGTTTCAACACCAGAACATAGATGAAAGCCATTACCTGTCATACATAAATAAACTGACTTAAACACATACATTTGTGGTATTTTGAAGACAAAAAAAGGCAGCACAATCCATCAAACAGAGAGCAGCTGAAATATATATATACACACACACACATATATATATATATATATATATATATATATATGTATATATATATATATATATGCTGAGTTTATGCTTCTCTGCTTTCCAGGTTCAGGTGGCAAGCAGTTGCAAGCATTGAGCCCCTTTTTGATTTGCAGTCTGTTTCATTAATCTGTCAACAACTGAACACGTCTTGTCTGCATGCTCAGCCTGGTTGTGTTGTGTAACAGTCTCAGTCACAATCGTACTGGGTCGTATAATACTTGGCATTGTGCACATTAATGGATAGACATGCACAGGCAGGCATACTTAGAGTTATGCTGGTCAAGGCTTTTGTCACATTTCAGCACCAATATTCAAAAACATCGCAGAGAGCAAAAGATACAGTTTGTGTGACAAAATCATAACACACCCTCTTCACTCACTTTGCTGTACAATTTCAAATCTATTACACTACAAAATAAAATGTCCTAAAAAAAACTTTACTGTGATAACAGCACACTAACAGCCCAGATTAATACTTAACTCTCATGAGTGCAATCTGTTTATCCCCACAAGACAAGCTGAGAGTTATTCAGGAGTGTTTCCTTGAGTTGATTAAATACGTGCAGCATAAGACAGCCGTTAACTTCATTAAAGTCTTAAAACAATAAATTAGCCCTGACATGAAGACAGGATAGATAGATTTGGTCACTCTGGGTATTTTCCGTCACTTCAGGCAGAAGAGCTGTCACAGTATCACAGGGTCACAGTTCATCAGCTGTAGTTAAACTAATAGTTACATCGTGGTCATCCTCAGGTTGAGTCCTGAGCATTTGGTTTCACTGTTTTATCACACTGAAACAAGGTTGTTTAGACTTAGTCTTGTGTCTGTTTTTGCATTATTGAGTATTATACATCACTTGATGTGTTGTCTAATCTCACATAATGACAAATATTGCGTGGCACTGCGCCGCTCTCTGTCACTGTCTGAATGAAGCTGTGAGGAACATTAACAGAAAAGTGACCAAAGTCTAAACACCAAGATGATGTCACTGAAACAGACTGATAAGGCACCAAGTTTACATAGCCCATGTCTGTAAAGGGCTTTCAAGTGGATGGCTCAAGAACGCAGTGTCGTCACTCAAACAAATGCTGGCGGCTGTGCCATCTTCTTGTTTCTGAATGTGATGGAAGGCCTGTGGTTTCTCAGTCACTACTCTGTAACAATCCTGCTCCACTGGCCTCAAGTTGTCAGGACCGCTGTTAATCTGTTACCTGTGGAAATGTGAAAAAAGCTCATTCCATCTCAAATGATCACATTTTTAGAACAATTTCCGCTCTACCGTCTATTCTCTTAACTGCCTGTTGACCCACTTTCAGCACGTTTTTTAGGCATTGAAATATTAGACAATGCTTGAATGATAGAACGTCAGGAACTATTTCAGATAAAAGCCTGGAATTTTCATTGTTCATTCTGGACTAGGAGATCAATTAGACTCTGATTATGGGTCAGTTGAAGTTAAAAACAACAACATGAAGCCGTCATGAAAAGTCCCACCTTTGAGTACACATTAACAGAAATTGACAGTGCAGAAGTCAGCTGGTGATATTTTCTGAACCATATGTAGTTGCATGTCACATACAATATTTTTTAATGTGAAATAATTTACTTTCTTTACTGATTGAGCACATATAAGTTGTACTACAGAAACAAAAATATTGCTTAATAGCCTGATCCAAGTCGAACAGATTCCCAGAGTTTCAAAGTACAACTAAGAAAATATGTTTTTCTGATGTACTTATGTGAGCAACAGTTCAGTGGTAAATGTGCTCATGATCATTTTGGAAACCGTTTCATAGGATCAGAGTGGATTCTCTTGCTTTGTGTTCCATTGGGAATAAACTTGGCCTTCAAGATCAATGTCACAAGCTAGACTGTGCGGAACATATTTACAGGAACTGCTCATTCGATAATTTTCAAGCATCTCTTCCAACAACTATGTGAGATCAGTAAGTTTAACAGGTAACATTTCACTTTCTGTTTCTCCAGTCTACAAAGTTGGCTCAGAAAATGGAAAAATATGCCCACACTTGAAAAACAGATTTTGTTAGTTATTTGTGGAGAACCATTTTGAAACTCCAGAACTACTTGGATCAAGCTATCTACCAATACTTTCCTTTTTGTGGTACAGCTTGTCATACCTGCTCTATCAGTAAGGAAAGTCCCCAAAAAATATTTTTTTCTTCATTTTGTGGCCAAGTATTCCATATTAGTAAGTATTTACAATGTTTTGTTTTGTATAATTGTGTTGTAGCAGAAATAGCCTCATACATGGAAACAAATATATGTACAAACTACACTTTGTGATTACAGTTGCACTCGTTGATCAGGGGCACCACTGAATATATATTTGGAACTCAACTGATTAATACTTCAGATTAAATGTTAATACCTAATTTTTTATAAATTTTTTTTTTATTGAACATTTTTGAACATATTTGTACAAAGCAGAGCATCAATCATATATATACAGATACACATATACAGGAAGAAGGGTGCAGAGGTATTAATATTGAGGGTCCTTTGGCCAGGCCATTGTCAATAAGCCAGATCGCAGCCTTTGTGCAGAAGAGGGGTCCAAATAGTCCAAAAAAGGATCCCAAATCCTATAAAATTTATAAGGTTTATCCCGCAATAAAGTGGAGAAAGCCTCCATTGGTATAGTGGCAATGACAGTTTGCTGCCACTGATGTGGGGAGGGTGCTTCACCGGAGATCCATTGCACCATTATGCACTTTCGAGCGCAATGTAGCAGTATGTGCAATAGATCTTTCTTTGCGAATCGTACAGGCAGTTCGTCCTCAAGGCCAAGGAGACAGGCCCTTGCTCCCAAATTCAATTGACACTTAAATATAGCACAAAGCTTATCAATAATGGATGTCCAAAACTGCAAAATACGTGGGCAACTCCATAAACAATGGAAAAGGGTACCAACAGCAGAATGACATTTACTACACATTTCAGATATTGTAGAATACATTTTGTGCATCTTCTCGGGTGTTATGAAGAGCCTATGCAGAATTTTGAATTGTCTTTCCCAAATAGAATTAGAAACAAGAGCTTTAAAAGGCCGGTTACACAGTTCATCCCAAGATTCAGCTGTGATAGCCCCTAAGTCCGTCTCCCACTGCCTTTTAACTCTGTCCACATTGTCAGTTTTAAGTTCAGATAGAACATTGTAGACTGATTTAGAGAAGGATTTAAGTTTTGTAGTTTTCAGAATCAGGGATTCCATGGGGGAGACAGACAATTGTCCACCACATTCTTTTATTCTACCAAGGATGAAATGCTTAACCTGCATATACCTGAGAACATCTCCACTACCAACGCCATATCTGTCTCTCACTTGTTGAAATGACAAAACCGAACCTCCGTCAACCAAGTCACCAACAGTTTTAATCCCCCTGCGAAACCACTCCACAAATCCCGCATTAAGGCCAGGAATAAAATCAGGGTTTTGGTGAATAGGGGTGAGTAAAGAAAAATGATTTTTATAACCTTCCAAGGTTCTAACCTTATGCCAGATAGTTACCATGTTTTTTAACAGCAAGTTGTCCTTTGTAAGAATTGAGGACGTCGCAGGGGAACTGTAAAGCAAGTTCCACAATGGGATACCATTTAAGGAAGCAGATTCTGCGCTTAAGTAGATTGACCTATGATCCGATCTGTACCATTCTAAAAGAAATCTGAACTGAGCGGACCAAAGGTAGAGAGGTAGTGATGGAGCTGCAAGCCCACCCATGTGTACAGGAAGACAGAGATAATTGTATCTTAGTCTGGGCCTTTTTCTATTCCAAATAAATGAAACTATAAAGCCGTTCAACTTTGACAGAACTTTTTTAGATAGAACAAGAGGCAACATCTGGAAGAGATATAGAAGGCGTGGTAGGATGTTCATTTTAACCAGGTGTAATCGACCCAAAAGGGATAGAGGGAGACTGCACCATCTGTCTAAATCCCGACTAACAGCTTGAACAAGAGGAGTATAGTTAAGATTGTATAAATCCTTCAAGTTAGGGGATATCTTAATTCCTAAGTAAGTGAATCCGGTCGGGGACCAACGAAAAGGCCGAGAAATATTTGGGGAGGCTCTATGAGAACTAGAAAGAGGCATAGCCTCACTTTTAGAAAAATTTATTTTATAACCCGAAAAGGTTCCATATTGGGTAATTAATTTGATTAGTTTTGGAATAGACCTGGTTGGCGAATTCAAGAATATTAAGACGTCATCCGCATAAAGCGATATCTTATGCTGACAGTTATTTAAGACAAGACCTTCAATACAGGGGTCCATCCTGATAGCAACAGCTAAGGGTTCCATAGCTAGGGCAAATAACAAGGGACTTAAAGGGCATCCCTGCCTACTTCCACGCTCAATGCCGAAATTACTGGATTTATGGCCATTAGTGATCACTGCTGAGAGGGGTGAAGCATATAAGATTTGGATCCATTTGATGAATTCATCACCCAGACCAAACTTTTTGAGAGTAAAAAAGAGATAGGGCCATTCAAGCCGATCGAATGCCTTCTCTGCATCAAGAGAAATAACCAAGGCATCAGAATTGAACGAGGAAGAATGCTGAATAAGGTTAAGTAGACGTCTTACGTTGTGTGTAGAGTATCGGCCCCGGATGAAACCAGTTTGGTCAATGTTAATAATGCCAGGCAACACTGCCTCTAGGCGTGAGGCTAGAATCTTCGCTAGAATTTTCAAATCAATATTTAAAACAGAGATGGGTCTATAGGAGGAACACTCCTCTGGGGGTTTATCTTTCTTCAGAACCAATGAAATATTAGCCTCCATAAGAGAAGGAGGCAGAGCGCTACCTACAAATGAGGAATCAAACATTTCAGACAGAGGAGGAAGTAAGGTTTTACTGAATTTCTTATAAAATTCACCACTGAATCCATCTGGCCCTGGAGCCTTATTATTTGGTAACTGCTGAATAATATTTTGGATTTCGCTGCCAGTAATCGGTTTAGACAAATCCTCTCTCTGAATTTCCGTAATTTGAGGCAGGTCAAGGTTCCGAAAAAAGAAAGACATGTCTTGATAATGGGATGTTTCAAATTGAGAAGCATACAATTGCTTGTAGAATGTCTTGAATGCGTCACCAATGACCGTGTTGTCATAGCTGAGCAAACCAGAAGCATCCTTAATGCAGGAAATATTTCGAGATGATCCTTTATTTCTAAGAAGGTTAGCAAGGTAACGATTAGGTTTGTTTGCAAATTCATATAGCCTCTGCTTCATAAAGAATAAAGATTTCTCAGCCTTTTTCGTCAGTAACCCCTCCAAAGCTGTTTTAACCACCTGGATATCGGCCCGGAACTGTTCAGAAGGGGAGAGGTTGTATTTGACCTGTAATTCATGCAACTTCAATTCTAATTTTCTTTGTTCCATTTGAGTTCTCTTTTTGACTCCAGCAGAATATGATATAACCAGACCACGTGTATAGGCTTTTAAAGTATCCCAGAGTAACCCAGGAGATACATCCGGGGTCTTGTTATCCTGTATGAAATGATTTAAATGGTCAGTCAGGAACTTTTCAAATTTTGGATCATGGATCAGGAAATTATTAAATCTCCAATTGAAATTTCGGTAATTTGTATTAAGATTGTTTAATTCAACAAAAACAGGTGCATGGTCTGATATAATTATATCACCAATTCTACAGTTAACAATGTTGCCTAGCGAAATCTTAGGGGTGAACACAAAATCAATTCTAGAACTTGTTCTGTGCACACCTGAAAAAAATGTAAATTCCTTATCTTTAGGGTGTAATACCCGCCATGTATCGACCAATTCAAGCTCTGTACAGGTGTCCAAAAGCGCCTTAGCCCTCTTTGAAATTGTAACCTGAGTTGGGGGAGATTTATCCATAGATGATGAGAAGTAACAGTTGAAATCACCAGCTATAACAGAACTATCACAAATCCACTCAGAAAAGGAGGAGAAAGCAAGCGTGATAAAGTCAGGTGATTGAACAGGTGGGAAGTAAATATTTAAAAATGAAATAGGTTTACTATGCAACATGCCCTTGAGTAATAAGTATCTACCAGATTTATCACTAACTGATTGTGTATTTATCAAAGGCAAGTGTTTATGTATTAAAATGGCCACGCCACGACTCCGACTCGTAAAAGAGGAGTAAAACACTTGCCCAACCCAATCACGCTTCAACTTTAAATGTTCGTCAGAGGTCAAATGTGTCTCTTGTAACAGGGCTACATGTACTTTTTCCTTTTTCAGGAAATTAAGTATTTTCTTACGTTTGATAGGACTGTGTATACCTCCCACATTCCAGCTACACACTTTTAAAGAGGAAACAGAACTAGCCATTTCAATACAACGCAAGTGCTAGGCCAGGCCATAAGGATGAGGATGTTCTCAAAATATTTGAACCAAGATACACCAACATGGGATGAAATGAAAAATAAAGTATGCTCTGCTTTGTTAAAGAAAGAACTAAAACTATTTACAAAAAACAAGAAAATAAAAACGATGAAAGAAAGAGGGGTCAGACGAGGGTCTAAAACACCCAGTGGGGGGTGCGAGCTAACCTTCCCAGGGGAATAGGGGAGGATGCCGGACCAGGCTCTCATTAACTCGAACCACCTGCAGCCAGGTCCGCAACTACCTCAGAAAAATAACAGAAAAGCTACAAGCATACACATACCAGTCTATATATGCCCATATACGTATACATTTTTTTAAAAGGGATAAACAGAAATCGATGCCAAAAGTCTTACCGTGTAATACAGCGCATTGTCAACTATAAAATGGCATGTTCATGCTGTAAACACCACAACCTGATGTTTAGGATGGGTGAGAGGCGGGGGATGGAGACGATCTGACACCAGGTAGTCTATCCAGGTATCCCACGGCGTCCTCCGGATGTTTGAAGAATTTTTCTTCTCCGTTGTGCTTGATCCTGAGGACAGCCGGGAACAGCAGCGCGAACTGGATTCCTTTCTCTCGTAGACGATTCTTGACTGAGGAAAATGCCAGTCGTTTCCTGGATACAGCTGCAGAAAAATCCTCAAATATCATGATATTAGCGCCTTTGTAATTCAAGGTCTGTTTTTTCCTGGCTGCTTGCATGATCCGGGCTTTGTCCTGGAAGTTGTGAAGTTTCACGATGAAAACCCGTGGCCTTTGTCCCGGAGCGGAGCGGTAGCGGGGGGATATGCGATGGCAGCGGTCTACCTTGACTATGCCCCCCTTAAAAGTTTCGCCAACTAACTGGGGGAGCCAAGATTTGGTAAAGGACACTGGGTCGGTACCTTCGCTGTGCTCGGGGAGACCAACAATCCGAATGTTACAGCGCCGACTCCTGTTCTCCAAGTCGTCTATCTTTTCGAGTGCGGCGTCTAATTTGGCTGTCATGTCGGTAAGTTGGACATCAAGAGTAGCGACCGTATCCTCCTGGCTCGATATTCGCTCCTCGGCGACGGTGAGACGTGTGTCTAATGCAGCAATGTCGGAAGAGCAGGTCTGCAGTTTCTGAAGGACAGGATCAATCTTTTTGTCGAGTGAGGTCTCCACTGCTTTTAACACCTCTGCAGTGATCCTCTCCACTAACTTATCGACATCCAGAGGTTGAGCCGGGTGAACAGGTGGAGGCTTGAAGGCCGCCATTGCGCTTCCCCTCTCGGCATCAGCGGTAGATGTAGATGAGTCATTTTCTCCCAATTTAGGCTGTTTCACAACAGCACTCGTAATTTTCTTTTGTGTCGGCATCCTTACAAGCGTATACGTACAGGTTTAGTCGTGGATTCTTGTAGGAATATAACTGAGTTGAATGTCGAGCTGCGGGAGCTGTGGCGTGAAGCTGTTACTCCGCCATTAGCGTCACGTGACCTCGTTAATACCTAATTAAATCTACTTGTATTGATCAGTCTCACAGTCAAAAGTCGTAAACTCTGATTTCATTGACCTCCAGTTCTCAAACAAAGAAACACACAGTGGAATCGACGATAATTACACACCAACATTTATTAGCTAACACTACAGACAAACAACAAACAATGACAAAACAACAAACAGTGAATGGATGAATGAATACATGCAGGTAAACTAATTAACTGTGATCGTCACTGGAAGCATTTAGCAGAAAGGCAATGAATTTAGAATCACACTGGAATTGGAATCCAACCACAATTTTTAAATTCACCCGTTTAGCAGAAGGAAAATGATACTTGCGTAGCCCTTGATGGAGGGAGAGGAAGGTCACTACAGGATGAGTAGCTGTGATGATCTGCTGGAAGACTTGGCTCAGGAATGCAGAGACAAGGAGGCACTTTGGTATAGTTGCATTGCAAAAGTGTGTCGAAGTAAAAACACTAAGAGTCAAAGCTCATAGTTATAGAGATGTTTGCGCTGTCGCGTTATTAAAGCTAACTTAAGAAGCCCAACTTTAAGTAAAACAGAAAAACAAAGCCCAGCCTAAGTTATAGACAACAATCCCTATGAGTATGAAAAAGGCACGAGTACAAATGATCAACTAACAAGCCCACGTAAATATTAGCCTAAGTTAACAAGCCCTAGTTTAAGAAAAAGCCAATGTATAGAAAAATTAAGCCCTTGTTTAAAGTTAAGCTATTGTTTCTTTAAGTAAAAAGCCTCAGTTGTATTCCAGCGACTTTCTTTATATAGAAAGTTTTGGAGCCAAATTCAAATCAGCATCTGACCAGTCATGGACGTTTCCATCCCAAGGGGTTGATCTGGGGCTTCACTGTCCAGGAGAGGTCAGAGGCCAAATACCTTTAAAAACTAATTGAGTACATTTCTTAAACATACAAATCCAACTGGTAAATGTCGATGATAATCACCGATCTGAAATCCCACTAAACAGGTGATTAAAATGATATAAAACATGATTTTATCTCATAAGGTTCCTGACATAATAATAAAAGGTGTAATTGTAAGAATAAACTTGCAAAGTGTAGACTTCTAGGCTACATGAAAGTAAACTTAAAATATACCTAAAAACACAAACATACACATTCAATAATAAGAAAAACAAGTCTTAAGAAGTATATATGCTTAAGACAAAAAGTCTCTGTGTGTCTTTTCTGGCTGTGACAGATAGGAGGGGGTGTCAGTGTCTCATGTGTGCTTCTCCACAAACACTTCAGATTCGATGTGTTCTTCTTCCATGCTGTTTCCGATCAACCTTTTATCACAGATTGAGTCCAGACTTTGGGATCATCACTCCAGTGATGCTGGATTTCTTTAATTTCAGGATTTAAAACTGTTCAGTTCATTCCTGTGTAGAAAGTTCTGTGTGTTAGGGAGAGAGAAAGGTCAGGAGGTCACTGAGAAGAATACAATCTCCTCTTCTCCAGAGGTGTGGTTTTCCTCACAATTGGCATTTTATGACCGTTATCAGGATGTGCTGTCTCCAAGAGGGCCATGAGTTGTAATTCTGATCTAAACACCCTGATCTGCAGGTGTTCCATTTAGGTGGGACTTTTGGGTTAGTTGTCTTCTGAAATGGTTTCTGACCAAATTTACAGCTTTGAGAAACAGTCTCTGGATTCTCTGTGTGTCTCTGTGTTTGGAATGTTCTGCACCGTGGTTCCGCTACAGTGATATGCAAATACATGTGTGACAGAAAATACCACTAGATGACTTTGACATTATCAGTATTTTTGTTGATCTTGCTCAAAGTTGGGACTTTTCATGGCAGCCTAAAGTTTTTTTTTCAATTTCACTAAACCTATAACCAAAGCCTTTTTTGAGCTACTTTTCCAGTATTGCAGGTTCTAACTCGACTACATGATGAGAAATAAGAGTTAAAATTTCAGGCTTTTATCTTTAATAGTTCCTGAGATATTGTTGCTCAAACATAGCCTCAAATTTCAATGTTTGAAAAATGTGCTTTAAGTGGGTTGATGGGCATTTGGAAAGTACTTGATATATCAAGCTGAATTTCACAGATACAATTTTAAATATCCATACCTTTTATTATTAATAAAGTTTGGTTGAGCAGAGAGACCAAAGTGATTTAAGATAGAATAACCAATTTGTAATTCCAAATACGCATAAACCATCAAACCAGATTCAGATGCACATTTTGATCAGGCACCATTCTGACAAATGTTTACCTCACCTGTGTGGCTGCCTCCAGCAGGGCTGCTGCCTCTGAATGACCCAACTGTTGCACCATCTTGTAGAAAGCCCCGTCTTTGTTTTGCAGCAGGGTGAAGGGTCGGTCGAACTCCTGGATGGTGCCACTGTCCAGCACCTTAAAGCAGGATAAAGACCAACAGTGACCATCAGGTAACTGCTCATGTACAGCGATCTAACAGCTATAAACAATTTATAAAGACAAGTGACCCTAAAAAGAACACCTGAGAAAACTAAAAAAGCCTATGGCAGTAGAATAATAAAAGTGAATGCAGCATAAAGCACAAGGAGAATGCTCACAAAGTAAGGATTATTAAAAAAAAAAAGAGAAACCTACTTTCAATTTTCACAGGCTCTGCTCTTAGATTTAGATGTTCAGAAAGTCATTAAAGTTCTGCTTTACGATAGCAGGATAAGCTAAATGGCTTTAATTCATTGTATTTTGTTGACATACAGAGCCAAGCTGGAACACAATACAATGTAAAACAGTTGATCTTCACATCCAATTTTATCAAGCTGCAGTGACACAGACCAGAGGACTCACCAGAATGCGGTCACTGTCTATGATGGTGTTGAGGCGGTGGGCGATGGTGAGCACAGTACATTCTCTGAACTTGTCCCGTATGGCTTTCTGGATCAGCTCGTCTGTCCTGCAGCAAAACCAATTAAAAACCGAAACACCCGACAGCATTATATCAGAGACGTGTTAAATTACTCAACACCTGAACTGAGCTCTGTGTCTGCCTTGTGTGGCAGCGGTTTTATCTCTGCAGTACCTGGGGTCCACGTTGGCTGTGGCCTCATCGATGATGAGGATGCGGTTCTTCCTCAGGATGGCTCTGGCCAAACACACCAGCTGCCTCTGACCCACGCTGAAGTTGGAGCCTGACTCAGCCAGAACCGTCTCCAACTTACGAGGCAGCTCCTCCACCACAGACTTCAGCTGCACCTGCAGGGAAAACAGAGGCAAGTTCAGGGAGAACCTGCAGAGTCTGTGTGCAACTAGTGTACAATCACACTCTTGGGTGTGTTGATTAGATACTGGCCTCTTCCAGAGCTTTCCAAAGGTCTTCATCAGTGTGCTGGTTGAAAGGGTCCAGGTTTTTCCTCACAGTGTCAGTAAACAACACTGGGTCCTGGGGAACAGTGGGAGGAGACTTGGATTTCATTTAACTTATAAAATTGGACAAATTCAGTTTTATACAACATGTTATTTCAGCGTTTGTAAGGATATGTGTGCCAAATAAAACCGTCTGTGCATACAACAACAAACCCTTGTTTACAGCAAAACTCAGGAAGCTTCGTCAAGCCAAGGAGGAAGCCTACAGAAGAGGAAAACAAATCCTGTCCAACCAGACTGACAACTGAGATCAGAGTAAAGATGCTACACTGAAAAGTTAGAAAACAGCTTTTAAGCCAGCATCTCTTGGAAAGTGTGGAGGGTCTTGTGACACCTCCCCAAATACAGGAGACCCCTAACCATTCTTGGTGTAAGCCCGCTTGACAAAACCTACAACCCAGAGATAACAGTTATTAGTACAGTGGTTCTCAACTTTCTTCGTTAACCCAGATTGTCTTCTTCAGACTCTGTATGCATCCACAGGCATACAGAGTTCACATAAAAGTGGGTGTCTAACATGTCATGTGACTCTTCTTCTACATGAAATAGACCAATCAATGTGCCACCAAGTTCATTAAAAGACACAGGTTGTTATAATGGAGTGTGACAAGGAACGTAAAAATGCATTGTGGTAAAAAGTGCTGCTACTGCATATTTCTAACGTGAGAGCTGCATATGAGAACTTGCTTTCCATGGCAGGTCTTTGGCTGGGCAGAATTTCAAATCTTCATCATCATCATCATCATCACCTGAGTACAGCAGGCCAGTTTCAGCTATTTAAACCTGCTGGTGAGTTGCCAAAACTCTTTGTTCTTCCACCCAGTCTGGTATGCTCATGTTCATTGTGTTTGTTTGCTTTGCCTTGCACTGCAGCATGCACTGCACCTTAACCACTGCCATCACTTTCATACTCCGCTGATTCTCACTATCACACCTTATTATGACTTTTTGGTTTTCTTTAATAGATTTCAGTAAGTTTCAGTCAAACACTTGGTGCATCTCCCTCCTATTTTACAGCCTAAGAGTCATAACAGTCATAACAATTTGCTAAACTTTAAACTTCACACATTTGAACACGATATAGAAGAAGTGCATTTAGGTCTGACGCTGTCCCATAATAAAGGATACATGGAAATCGCTTCAGCTTAACAATTTTTCAGGATGTCAAGTGGACACTCAGCAATTAGACAAAATCAACACAAAGGCCCAGCAGGGGATGTATTCCTGCAGCAGCTCAAGATGTTCAACTTGCCACAGGAGCTGCTGATCCAATTCCACACTGTGATAATTCAATGTGTTCTCTGCACTTCAGTGATTGTCTGGTTTGGATCAGCCACAAAAAAGGAGAGACAGAGTACAATGAACGGTCAGGACTAACCAGAAAATCACTGGGGCTGACCTGCATTCCATGCAGAACGAATACATGTCCAAAGTCAGGAAAAGGACAGGAAGCATGGCACACCATTACACCCTGGACACATGATCCAACTCCTCCCGTCTGGTAGGTGCAACAGAGCACTGAACGCCAAAACAACCAGACACAAGAACAGTTTCTTCCCACGGGCCATCACTCTAATGAACATTTAAATCAGTTAAAAACAACTCATTCTGAATCCCTGAGGTACTGTATGTACTGTAAATTACATGCTTGTTCATATTTCATCCCAGAAACACTGCTCTCTGCACCATCCTGCACCTACCTCATGTGTATAAGGCACCAATGACTGGATACACCAATCAAACACAACCTTATAACCACTGACAGGTGAAGTGAATAACACTGATCATATTGATGATTAAGATCGAGTACATTGGTTTTTTCAGTAAATACACTGTAAAATATCAAAAGTATGTCTGCTTTCAATATTATAATTGAACATAATTAGATTCTTGTTATTTGCTACAAAACATTAAAAGGGGAGGTTGATCTTATTTTAACTACTTTATTTGTTGGGATGTTAAATCTACAAAAATACATTTTAAACAATGATCACATGTTTTTATATGTAAAATCTCAATCTACAACATGACTAGTACCCACAGCTGTGAATTTTGGGGATTTTTTAAAAATATCCTCTAAATAACTATGTAAAGGTTTCCCAATAAAACAACACAATAATAGATATGACAACAAGGAAAACATATTGTTACACTGTTTTTGGCAATTTTAGAAATGTGAAAAGTAATACAGGGACTCTTGTGATTTGAAAACATACAACATATTTAGTTATTTGAGCCATCCGCTTGTGCTTTACCTGAGGAATGATGGACATCTTCTGACGCAGGTCATGGAGGCCGATCTCTGAGGTCACAACACCATCAATGAGAATCTTTCCCTGAGGTTCTGACAGGCGGAACAGAGCCGAGACCAGCGAGCTTTTACCAGCACCTGTTCTGCCCACAATACCAACCTGACACACAGAGAGAAAGAAAGTCTGTGACTGATCACCATCCATCATGTGTTCAAACAGCAGACTGTATCTGTTTGTAAACAGAGATGTGTCACCTTCTCACTGGGGTTAAAGGTGGCACTGATGTCTTTCAGGATGATGGGGCCGTCGGTGCTGTATGAGAAGCTGACCTGGTCAAAAATCACAAGACCTTTGCTTGGCCAGTCAGGGGCAGGACGCCTCTGGGTTTCCCAGGGTGCTTCGCTTTTTAGCTCTGTGTACTCTACCACCCTCTCCACAGATGTCATCTGAAAAGACAAGAGGTTCTCTTCAATTCTGCTTTTTGTGATCTACTTTTACATTTACTCATTACTCAGAAGAAGAGTCAGTTGTTTTTAATAAAGCCCAATATCGCAAATCAGAAAATTGCCTTTCAGGATTTACATTCTGAACACTACACAGACCCCTTTGTTCTGAAAGCAGAAGCTGTTGCTTCCAAAGCAAATGAGGTGCAATCTGAAGCCCAACCAATTTGTTGGCATGCTGATTCCTTTCAGCATATATACTGTCTAATATGAGTCCTTATATTAAAAGAACATCATGGAGAAAAAGGGGCTTGGGATAGAAGTTTAAAATTGTGTCATAACATAGTTTGTCTGGCAGAGCGCGATCTGACTCTTGATTGCAATACTATAAAAAGTACATGCAGACAGCAGAATAAGTATCACAGCTAAGTAGACAGTGGTGCAGAGCCAAGCAGTGTAAAATAGATCCCACAAATAATTCAGTATCGGTCAGGCTCTAGTACAATCCAGTAGATCAATAAAAAGAAGACTTCCCATCAGAATTAATGGACTGGCTGTAGAGATGGTTTCCACCTACAGATACTTGGGGCTGCAGCTGGATAACAAACTGAGCTGGTCAGCAAACATGGACTGTGTGTACATTAAGGGGCAGAGCAGAATGTACTTTCTTAGAAGGCTGTCCTCTTTCAGGGTCTGTCCTAAGTTGATGTACATGTTTTATCAGTCCATTGTGTCCAGTGTCATTTTTTATGCTGTTGTGTGCTGGGGGGGCAGCGCTAAGAAGAAGGACATCCAGAGGCAGAACAGGCTGATCAAGAAAGCTGGCTCTGTGGTTGGGCTGAGTCTGGGGTCTGTGGAGAGGGTGGTGGAGCAGAGGACGCTCTGTAAGATGAGGGCCATCCTGTCCAATCCTAGCCACCCCCTGAATTCGGTCTTCTCCCAGCAGAGGAGCACCATGAGCTCCAGACTCCTGTCACTGAGATGCTCCACTGAGAGACTGAAGAACTCCTTTGTTCCACGTGCCATCAGGCTGTATAATGCAGCCATTTCAGGAAGGAGCAGGAGAGGAGAGCTGGAGATGTCTTAAGCATTGTTTGACTGTGTTTTGTTAACTCGCACATTTTAGTGTTGTTTTAATCTATTTATTTATTTATTGCATTTTTTATGTGTACTATCTTTTATCCTTGTTCTTATCTTTTATCCTTGTTCTTATCTTTTATCCTTGTCTTGTCTGTGTGGATGTGAGCAACAGACTGTTGTAATTTCCCTTGGGATCAATAAAGTACTTTGAATTGAACTGAATTGAAGAAAAAGTGCCTCAACCCGTAGTTCCACATTCCTCCTGACTCAAGTGCCACAACACTTGCAGATAGATTAAGTAAAATATTCAAAATGCCTAGCAAATACATCTATCCATTCATCCTCTGCCAGGACTAATTTAATTATAGAGATCAATTTCTAGCCAACAACACAACTGAAGATCTGAGTATTCTCTAAGCTGCAGAATGAATCTGTTTAGCTGTTGTTGAGTTAGGTCTCCTATAAAAATTGAACCTGAACACCAACAAGCATGTCAAAAGATGAAAATGTAATGAAAAAAAACCAACTAAAATATCTCACCATGTTCTCTACCGCAGCACTTTGTCTCACTGCCCACTGGAAGTTTCCTACCAGTGTCACAGCATAGGTCAGCACCAGGCCCACCTCTCCAGCCTCAAGCCCTGATAAACAAAACACAAAATCAAAGCAATTAAGCTGCACAACTGATGCCAATACTCTTCAGCTGATCATTTTGAGGGATTTTCAACTGTAGCACACATCAGCAGTACCCTCCTTTGTAAAGCACCCAGTCAGACCCCACCAATTTCTAAAGTTTCGCTGTATGACAGATGAACATGAACATCATTCTGTGTAGGAAAATAGTTCCTCACCATCTCTGAGCAAGATACAGCCGAATGATGTGATAGCGACAAATAAGGAGCAAATGCTATCAAGGCGAAGTGCAAACCAGCGTGACGTCATCAGGAACAAAAACCACGCCTCTGAAACAAAAGAACAGATGACAACGCGTTATTACAGAAAGTACTTTTTCAGCACAGAAACATTGTATTCACTGGCAGATTAAACTTTAAACACTACAGCATTCCAGTTCTACCAATTCTATTTTATTTCCATTCAATTCTATTTATATATCACAAATTCATAACATGTCATCTCACAGCATTTAACATAGTCACTCATATCAACTTGTAAAGTCTAAATGTTAACCATGAAAATGCAACAGAAACATAAAACCTGAGTGCAGGTCCTGATGGGCATCAAAGGTTATCTTTAATCTCTCCTCAGCCCTGAAAGCTCGAATTGTCCATAGACCCTGAAGAGATGAGGACAGGTGGGAGAAGACTGGACTCCGAGCTGCAGGAAAGGCCAAAATGAAGCCAAAGTAATTTAATGTACAGCTTAAATGATTTTTTTCATGCACATAAAATATTTGACACAAATCGATGAACATACTTGTTGACTCAAGACGTTTGATATCACGTGATGTACTGAGGTAGAAGCGCCTCAAGTACAGAAAGATCAGGAGCAGAACAACAACAGGCACAAGGACAAGAGGGATGACTGCAGCTGCCACAGCAACCACGCCAGCATTCTGTAGAATTAACTAAAAAACATCACCAAGTGAGGAATACTGAAAATTGAAGCAAAAGTCATATTTAGGCAGAGGTAGCATGTGCGGTAGTCAAACGAAGAGTAATTCCTCACTTGATAGAAGTCCACAAATGTGATGGGCAGTGTGGAGTCCATTTGGCTGATGTCTTTGGAGAATCTGTTGAGAATTCTTCCTACAACATGGGGAAAGCCTCTTTTCACTAGCAGGGCCATGTAGGTTAGAGTTTAAACTCACATTTAAAAAATCTCCTGTACTACTTGAATATGAGTCATACAGTGTATAATTAACAGGTCCAAGCTAATAATTGAGTGACTTAAACAATGAACACTTCCTGGTTTACCCACACAGAAAATATGCAACAAATTCTTTTTTCCCTCTTGAACGCAAAAGAAACTCCTAACTGGGCTCACCTACAGGGTTGACGTCAAAAAAGCGAACTGGCGTACGGAGGACAGCGCTGAACATGCTGTTGTGTAGAATCTGACCTGATCTTACCATCCGATTAAATATTATTAAACTCCTGGCATAACCGAAGACCACAGCAGCTGCTGTCAAACCTTGAAGTAAAAAGAGCAGGATTATTTTGCAGTAAATTCTTTAATCTTTTGTTTTACAGCAGCAAATTGTTTTTTTTCCAAGAAATGTATAATTATTAAGTTTAGTTCTTTTTTGCAAAGAATTAAAAAAAAAACGATAGACAGATAGGAAGGATGGATGGAGACAGACAGACAGAAAGACAAATAGATATATAGATAGACAGATAGACAGACAGACAGACAGATATCTAGATAGATAGATGCGATGCGTGCCACTGACATCTAAAAGTCAAAGTATCACAAGGTTACAGTAGGAAATTCTACTGAACATGAAGGATTTCACATAATCCACATTCCGCATGAGAACGATAGGAATAGAAGGCTTACCTGAATAAATGCCAAGATAAAATGTGAAATTCAAGTCTCGATCTGAGTGAGTAACATTCATTCCATTCTTCATGCTAACAGCAGATGCTGTGCTGTTAGAATCCTCCTCTCTTGCCCTGTCAGATGACAAAACAAACAGGCCACTGAATTACATAATTACCACTTAAAAAACACCCAAATGGAAACCAGTAAAATCAACAGCATATAAAAGCAAAAAACTACTTCATCTTTAAATGTTTGTCATGAAAAAATATCCACATGAATGAAGTGCTCACCAGTACACCAGCCACCAGTCTTGCAGGATATATGCAGCCTATGGAAACAAAGTTCAGTCAGCATTTTGTCATGGATGTCACACACAGGTCTTGTTAGGAACAGTTATCGCAAGATGTATCAACAGGGGTGAGACAACTTTGTCCCTAGTTTTGACTTGGAGAAGAATCTCTGTTCTCTGAATTAAATGAATCTGGCATTTGTGGATTTTCTTGCTTTGAAAGATTTTTTACTGTCTTATTTACCTGCTGTAAAATTTTCAACAACACTTCATGCAATTAAATATTAATAAGAAAGCACATAAGAAGGAAACACCCTACTGCTATTAATAATGTGTTTTTTATTGTTGTAATTCAGTTTAGCAGTCTACTTCATTTTCTTATTGCTAATGGTACTTTATTACAGGCGTTGTTGTAAAGTTTCCTTACCTCTGCGATGATACTGAGCAGAACTATAACTATTAAAACCAGAAGGCTGCAGCTTGCAGTGAAGTACTTAATGTAAATGTGACTGCTGACATTTCCTTCAGCTCGATTCTCTTCTGCAAAAGCCCCAACTGTTCGAACCTGCAAAAAGTGCTCAAGATGATGAGTTGTAGATTTGGTTAAATAATGCCAACATGATGTTCTTTATAAATAAACCTACAGTAGACTGGTCAGTGCAGATGCTCTCTGGTGGCAGTAGGCTGCTGTAAGAACAGTGTGAACTATGTGAGCAACGTGTCCTCTGGCTGATTAATGACTGTTTTTCTGGATCAGCTAATTGAGATCGGGTCTGTTCCTCATCAATTCTCAGCAGGGATACCACGTCCAGGCCAGAATGCTGCAGCTCATTGTAGGTTCCCTGGCCCATGATATGACCCTGGAGGAACAAAGAAAGAAACTACATGAAGGTGAAATAAAGAATGCAAACTAAAAGATGAGCAGACCATCTGCTCATCTTTTAGTTTGTTACCATGGACATTTAGAGACTCATGTAAACAACACAGCACAATGTTGGCTGGGGACTTTGCTACTACGTTGGATTTTGCTGTGGGATTACTTTATGGAAAAAAACAAGGAGAAGGTGTTGCTACAGAAAAAAATGGACACATTTGTCTTTCAAATGACCTTAAATATAACATCTTTGTAATTGGGATATAGTAAAAATATCTTTGGTTCAAGTAGCAGTGGCAGGCTTCATTAAGCCGTTTTCTTCTGAAGGGCTACAAACCTCCTGAAGAACCAGAATGTGGTCAGCTGCCGCCAGGTGCTGCAGCTGGTGCGTGACCAGGATACGACACTTATTCTTCAGCAGGCCACAGATACACCTGATTATGAACACAGACAGACATCACATATTTCTGAAATATGAGGAGAAGCACAGCAAAGTGTACCATTTTTGTGACTAATAAAACAGTATGCAAGAACAATTGGTATGCATTGCACACTTAATAAAGTTAATATGTGGATGGATTTAGGACACACAGACACTCTTCACACTGTTCGTCACTCACTGTTCAAAAAGATGTTTTCCAACTTCTGCATCTACGGCACTTAAAGGGTCATCCAGGAGGTAGATGTCTGCCTCCTGATACACAGCCCTGAAAACAACCACACACAAACTTTTAATTTAGTGGAAACTACCAGCATTGAATTAATGTACACATTTAAATGAGGTTGACCAGACAGGAGGGTGCTTCCTTAAGGAATTCCTTAGGACTGTCTCTTGGCTATGGTGAGAAACATGGTTGGCATCTGGAGAATGCACAGAAATGCCATCTAACATGGAGCTACTCGTTGCCTCAAGTAGAAGTTGTGGAACTTATTTTTGAGGTAGTGTTCCTTCAGCAGTAATGTAGACACGATAGCTGCGACTGTCCTCGTACCTCGCCAGGTTGATACGAGCTTTCTGTCCCCCGCTGAGTGTGGCTCCTCTGTCCCCAATCAAAGTCAGATCTCCATTAGGGAGCAGCTCCAGGTCCTGCACTCAAAAACAGTGGCAGCTTAAGATAAATACAACACACCTGATACTTCCACCATTTAATAAGTTTTTCTCCTAACTGCCTTCGCTGTGGAAAAATGTCAATAATTTAAAATAACAAGTCCTAAACCCACAATAGTACAAAACAGGCTTCATTGTTGTCAGCCTAACATGATAGGTATGTGGTAAAATAGGTTCCCATTCTGATGTACATCAATTCCAGTTCTTGCAGGCTCGCATTCTTATCAGGTGACTTCACTTAAGTCAGAGGGTTGAGTGGTTGGGCAGTGGGTGGCATGATACTTCTCACATCTGAATGTACATGAAGTAAATTTTGTCATCTCCTCAAGTCTGCAAGAGTTCACATGAAACCCTTTGCCCACATCTTGGTGCAGCCCGAAATCTGCATCAATGTTTAAAAGGGAAACAGTGCACATGCACTGCAGTCGTGTGCATGTAACAGAGAGGTAAACATGACCTACTGCACACACGAGACAGAGTCTTTCAAGCAGACTACAAAATTAGAATATAAGCAACAATTACCCATCCATTGGTGTCCACACCGGAATATGATCAAGGCTGTAGGGGGAGTTTGGGATTAGGCCAAACAGATTAACAACTAGTTGACTATAAGGAGAAATTCACTGAATTTGACAACAAGTGTTTTGGATGAAAACTCATACACTCCACCTTTAATGCATAATCTTATATGCAATCAGACCAACAACGAAACAAATGTGCTCTATGAGCTCAATGTGTCAGTGTGTTAGAAACTAAATACACGCTTCTTTAACGGACAGAGGAGTCAACAACAATTCCCAAAAAAGAACAAGCACAATCCGTAGATAACAGTCACTGGTGCAGAGCAGCTGAGGAGCTCCCATCTGACCACCTGTGACTCCATCACAGGTTGTGGTTTGCCGCCGGGCCTTATCTCACCTTCTTCAGAGCGCAGGCTCTCAGGACTCTCTCGTACTTCTTGAGGTTCAGTTCTCTCCCAAACAGGATGTTGCTGCGGATGGTTCCAGGGAACACCCAGGGCTGCTGGGATGCGTAGTTCAGCTGACCTTCAACCTTCAGTGTCCCAGTGTCACGAGGCAGCTCTCCCAGGATGGCACTCAACAGGGATGACTGGTAACAATATCGATATCGTTATGGACATGTGAGCTGAATATGAAGTGAAAAACAGAGTAGAAACTCAGCACTTTTTCAAGCTTTTTAATAGTTTACACAGGTGTACTGACTTTTCCAGCCCCTACTGGTCCAATTACAGCCAGAAGTTGATGTGACTTTGCAGTGACAGAGACATTCTGCAGAGATGGTGCATCCAAAGTCTAACAGAAAAAGAGAGCTCACGCTATGAAACTTTTCAGAACAGATGTTTACATTTGATTGATAAGGAGCGCAATTACACTCACTGTCCACTGTGAAATATCATTTTAACATTCGAATATTCACCTTATCCCAGTAGCAGGTCAAATTTTCAATCACAATAGAGTTTCCCCTCTTTTGTCCAAGTGGCAGCTCAGAGTTTTCTCTCTTCACTTCTTCCAGCAGGAGGAAATTCTAGGAAGTGGTTAAGGGACACACATGCTTTTACACTACAACCAACCAAAGGTAATAAAGTGTTGGCAGCTGACGGACATTCTACAATGCCAAAACACTGCCCAATATTAACTTCTGAAAAGCTTAATACATTATTGGAGTTTTTGTTTGTCTTCTCTGCAGGCTGTGGAGCTACATGTTCCTGAAATGTAGTCAATGGCCTCACTGACCTCCCAAGTGTGTCTTGTTTGCTTACACATTGTTTATCTGTCTTCTATCTGCTATTCAGTTTGCTTTCCTCTTTACTCTAAGAGAGAGAAGGAGACCAGAGCAGAGCAGAGAGAGGTGCTCAGTGCATCAAGCCATTGAAAGTCTGCCAGCAATTTAGGCCTTTAGCTGCATAACTAAGGGATGGTTCAGGATCACCTGAGCACCTTTAATTATAAGCTTTATCAAGAAGGTTTTAAGCCTAATCTTAAAAGTAGACAGGGTGTCTGACCTTCTGAGCCAAAACCGAGAGCAAGTCCACAGCACAGGAGCCTATTAGCCGAAGGCTTTCCTTTCGGCTTTTGGAAAATCTAGTAACCACAAGTAAACCTACAAGAGCTTTGCATGTTAGGAAAAGGATTTTATACTCCATTCTGCATTTTAAGGGAACTAATGAAGAGAAGATAAAATGAAAGAAATATGATCTCTCTTGCTGGTTCCTGTCAGCTGGTACCTGGCTACAGTATTTTGTATCAGCTGGTGGTTTTTCAGAAAGTTACTGGGACCTCCGGAATTAAAGTCCAACCTAAAAGTTACAAATGCATGGACTAGTTTTTAAGTAAACTGGTAGATAAAATATTCTACCGCTTTAATTACTTCTAGGCAAAAAATTACTGCAATGCACTTTATGTTGGCATCTTACAGTCCTCCCTAAGTCACCTCCGACTTGTGCAAAATGCAGCTGCCTGTCTCTTAACGAACAAATCCAGACAAAAACACATTATTCCCATGTTTTTTTCTCCATTGGCTTCCAGTCAATTGTAGAACAGATTTTAAACCTTCAATGTTTGTATTTAAAGCTCTTAATGGCCTTGCCCCATCTTATTTATCAGAGCTTTTAACTGTTTATGAGCATGGCAGAACCTAGAGGTCATCTAATCAACTCTTGTTAGAAGTGGCCAGGTCAACATATAAACACAGACCGAGCCTCTTAATAATAAAATAATAGTCATAATAATAATAATTTTATTTATAAAGTGCTTTTCATCAAAGTGCTGCTCACGTGTTAGTTTAAAATAAAAATGCATAACAGCAAAAACTAGTAAAAAAAAAAAAGTTCAAACAGTTAAAGAGTAAAAAGACCATCAAAACTATGATACACAACACAGACATTAAAACAAAAACTAGGAGATAAAAATGTGGTAAAAGATTCAAAGTGCAACAGAGAACAAATGGGTCTTTAGCTTGGTTTTAAAAATTTCCACAGGGCCAGCCTGTCTAACTTCCACCGGTAAACGGTTCCAGAGTGTTGGCGCTTGAAAAGCGAACATCCGCTCCCCGATTGTCTTCTTTCTCACCCTAGGAGTAATTAAAAGACCCCTATCCTGAGAGCGCATAGCATGTCTTGGAATACAAGGGTGTAGAAGATCAGCCAAGTAAGAAGGTGCAGAGCCATTTAGAGCTTTGTAAGTCAATAAAAGCACTTTAAAATCTGCCCTGGTCTGAACAGGCAGCCAATGAAGAAAGGCCAGTATCGGAGTAATACAGTCCAATCTATTTCCTCCTGTTAGCATTCGTGGTGCTGTGTTCTGGACCATCTGTAAACCTTTAAAGCTTCTTTTAGGCAAACCTGAGAGGAGAGCATTACAATACTCAAGACGAGAGGCTATAAAAGCGTTGACGAGGACCTGAGATTCCGTAAATAGGAGGATTGGTTTAATCGTTGCAATTTCTTTAAGATGAAAAAACTTAACTTTAGTGAGTTCCTTAATATGAGCATCAAATGCAAGTGTTTTATTCAAAAAAACACACCCAGATTCCTAACTTTGTCTCCGGAATGAATAACAAAATCATCCATCGTTAGTGTAAAGATTTCCTAGCAATTGCATTTTTCAGTTGCTGCACTCAGGCTCTGGAACAAGCTCCCCTTTAACATGCGAGTTATCCCAGACCCGAGCCTCTTTAAATCTAAACTTAAAATGTATTTATTCAGGATGACCTTCACTACTCAGCAGTGCCACTTTTTATGCATTTTATTTTATTTTAATCTTTTTAATATGTATCTAATGATGTTTTGGTTTTTAATTATAGACCTTTTATGCTGTGTATTTTTCTTTTAATGCTGTTCGATGTTTTGATGTAAAGCACTTTGGTCACCTGTAAGCTGTTGTAAAGGGCTATACAAATAAAGTACATTTACACATTTACATAAAATATTCTTCTCCCCATGTTACTCGGAAGTTATTCCCTTGAATAGCTTTGTAGGACTTGCAGTGAAGCACTTCAGATAAATGCGACTGCTCGCAATAAAAAAAATCAGACACAGGTAGAAATGTAGCTGCTTCCTGTGATGTTCTGCCGTCCCAAATGGAGGATTAATACATAAAGCTTACTAATAGCTAATAGCCAGTTAAAGAACTGGGTGTGGATTCCAAAGCTTTGATTCACTGAGGGCAGTTTAAAAATCTGTCTATTGAATCAATTGTGTGGTTATGTAACATTCATAACGAGAGACCAGAAAATCTGAGGAATTGCTTCAGTATTTTTGTGGAAATAATGGAAGATATAACAGCTGGTTGAGCATCCTAGGAATTTCACAGTTGCTAAATGTTTGAATGCAACATTTCATAACAATGTATAACAGAGAACACAATTACCTTAATCCTGTGAAGGCTCACAACTGTTTCTGACATCTTCTCAACGGCCAGAGGAAGGAACAGGGTGACTGTGATCTTAATTGTACCATAGAGAGACACAGTGACAAACACTCTGCTGGCACTGATGGAGTTTCCCAGGAGAGTGTAGATAGTAAAGGTGAGAAAGACAATGATCTTGCTGCTGGCAAAGAAGGAAGCCATGTTGAGTCCTCGGAGGTAGGAGCTCTTCATTATCTGACTGATTTCTTTCCTAAGAAAATTAGAAAAAACATCTAAGCGTGGTGACATATAGTTAAAGGAGCACTGTTGTAGGTTTTAAATCTGCAGTGTTTTTTCTGTTATTTCTTTAATATCTGGGAAATGAAACACTGAAAAAAGGTGCCAAATAAAATAAAAATTTCTTTATTTAAAGAGATCCAAACACTACCAGCTGTTCTCTTTCATGTATGCTTTAAGCTGCCAGCTTTATGTTCAGCGTGTCTGACAGAATTAATCACAAAGCACCTACACTGAAACGTAGCAGGTGCAATTCAGTCTATTACTAATTTGGTATGCACCGTGGAAACTTAAATGTCTGAACAAATAAAACTTAAAAAGAGGTTCAATCAACTATGTGACAAGAAGTCACTAAAAAAGCTGGGGTATAGCTCACAAAGAAAACTTTCTTAGCTGTTGGACTTTATCACCAGTATGACTTTGCCTAATCTTTGATCGTTGGTGTAGAAGCTAAACTTGCAATAAGTTACGAATCTTCCTTCTGTGTGTGTGATTGCACAAGATTTGCTGTTCTATTAAATGTTCAACTATGTTTTCTGGGGGAGATTTTTGAAGCTTTTTTTTTATTGATAGACGGGGTGAAAGGGGGTAGAGAGGATAGAGACATACAGCAAATGGTCGTGAGCCGGACTCGAACTCACGACCGGCTGCTGGCGACCTGCTCCCACGTGGTAACGCCTTAACTCAGTGAGCGATACGGCGGCCCCAATGTTCAACTATGTTAAATGTTATGCTCATCTCTTTTCCTGAGAGAGAACAGAAATGTCATCTCACAGAGCACACCTTGGTGTAATACTGATTTTTTCTCAAGCAACAAACAACCTGAAAAAGTCCACAGCATTTACTGAATTCAAAGGAAGGAAGGAGACATCCAGCATAATTTCTGTTTCTCGAAAAACATAAAGCCAGCTGCTTTTTTTCTGTTCTATGCAATTATCTAAAAAGTCTGTAAAACTTTGTTCAAGAAAGATATAACATTTCCCCATGAATTAACTTTCCTTTGGGTTCACAGTTTCTAAGTAGCTTCTTAGAAAGGTCTTTATTCATAACCCCCCCACATCTCTCACTTATTGTCAAGCACTCAGCAACTGTGGCTTAAATACTGGCAATGAGAAAGTTGCAGAAATCACTTTTGTTCTTCAGCAACGACAAGTTGTGCTCGCCTTGCACTCATTATGTGTATAACAACATTTGGGTTTTCCGAGGTCAAGAAAACATCAACAGCAGCTATGTAGAGAGAACTGAAACCTAAACCTTCATTGACTTCTCCAGTACCCATTTATATTTTAATATGGGCCTTGGGGTGTCTTTAGTATGAATTATATGAACTATAACTGATGTATAAAGTGCAGAGCAAACAGTAGACAGGATTGGCTGTTACACAGAGAGAGAATGCTTGGAAAACGCAAAAATCAAAATCTAAGCTGCTCTGCAAGATCTCATTGTTTAAACACAGCAATAAGAATGCTCCATGTGGTTAATATTCTCTTGTGATTTCTCATGCCTCTGTCTCTTGTGCTTTCTAACAGCCTATAGGTCCAGCTTCATATAATAAAAAATGTAAGTGTAAACATGTCCAGCACCTGCCTGCTGGGTCCTGCAGAGATAGAACAAACTGGCTTTAAACTCAGTGTTTGCTCCGTAATGGTGCGTTTGAGCATCTGTTATGAGTTGCTTTTATTTGTCTCCTAATATTCTAAAGACCTCTGCTGTTTTTGAATTAAAAAATATGCTCAGAAGAACTGATGCAACGAAAACCTTCCACCTGCTACTCTTCATGCTTACAGCAGTAGCCACGGCACTTGATGTTTGTTACTGAACTGGGGCTGAATCGATGGATGGTAAACTCTCCACTTTCTGACCACAATGATTCCTAAAAATAAAACATAGATGCCTGCCTCTGTCATCTTATGCTTTAAAGATATTATGTAGACTCCAACTATTAAGGCACATGCCCCCACAGAAACCATACACCATGTGAAAATCACTATTACCAAATATCAAAGGTCAATCCATCAATACTGCATTCTTTTACTGTCCAGTTTCACTTTGGAAGCCTGCAGAAACAGCAGCTTTTCTTAGGTGTATTGTCTTGGCCATGTAGAAGATAAAATGGTACTTTTCTTTTTTGCTGCTCTTATTAGTAATGATCTGCTAAATAAGATGGACATTTTAATGAAAGAGCCTCATTTTACTTTTGTATCTTGTCATACCATCATATCAGCGGAAAGACAAGAAAAAGAACAGCATTCCTAAGCTCCAACAAGACATAGAGACTTTTGTTGTGAAAAGGTAAGTGTACTGAAAGAGTAAACACACGAGAACAACAAGAAGAAATCGCGTGTTACACAGCTCTGACAAGACCACGATCCCAAAGGATTCATGTTCTCAAAATATTAATAACTGGCTGACTCTGGTAACACACACAAATCCACACTGTAGACTGCTGGGAAACAGCAGCAAGTAAGTACACCCTATTTTAACTGATAATTTACTACCACATCAGCTACAATTACTGCCTCGTGGATTTATGTTTTCGCCAACAAGTCAAGTTGCCAGGCAGATCCATCTTTGTCTAAACTCATTATATGTATGCATGTATGAAGACTGGGACTGGGAGTCTGTTTTTGAACCTGATGGATGTGCTCTTCCCTCTCCTACACACCTGACTCATGAAACAGATGTTCAAAAAATTCCCTTGAGTTCTAATATGTATATGGAAGTACATCATTTAAAAAAAAAAAGGAAACACATTTTTATGCCAGCATAATTTTGTTTTTTCACATAAAGTGGTACAAATGGTTTATTTTTGATGAAATTTTAAATGTAGCATAAATTGATTTAGATGAAATATCACTTTATTTAATTGGTTAAGTGTAGTTCTAGGACTGATAAAGCTGAAGCTGATTTTTTTACCATTTCCTTAAAAGTGGCAGACTAACATTAGATTTAGACATGCTCTGATATTTATATAACAGTGCACTATTCCTATAGGTAACCACACCTATGTCTCCTTATTTTTCCGAACTGATTTTGTCTAGTTTTGCTGAAGGCACTAGCAAAATGCCTGGACAGGGCTTGGACATGTCTAGACAAGGCCTTAGAAGGGGAGCAACCCATGCAGCAGCAGGACAAATATCTGCTTCTTTGTATGAGGAGGAAAATGAGGAGCACCTCAGGAGGTCATTTTGTAGGGTGTTCCCTAAACATGAACAGACATTTTAGTCTGTTCTTACTCCAACTTACTCCACTGGGAGAGGGGGAGAAATACTGACCTCCATGATACCATCCCCCATCTCAACCGAAGCATTCCCAGCCGTTGTTGGGAGAGCATACAGGGACATGGGGCCCATACACATGACTAAACCACATTATGAGTTGTTGTATAGAAATTCATGCAAGTTGGATCAGCCTGTGCTTTCAGTTTTTCTTGGATTTTTGGTGTGACTTTGAATCCACCCTCAGTGGGTTAAAATTTTTGGTTTCCACTGTCCTCATGTCATTTTGTTCTCAATGAATTACACAGTGTATCTGTATCAATCTATATCAATAAAGATTTTTAACATAAATATTCTGCACATCGAGATCTGACACGTGTTATTTTAAGTGTACACTTAATTTTTTTGAGCAGTGTATTTTGTGGTAGCATACTATGAATATTCAATGTCACTGGTAAGTTAAATACATTCATGTGAATTGATCCATTGATTTATTTTCCAAAGTCTGTGGGCAGGGTAAAACATGAGGATATATGTTCCAGTAAAAATGAAACCCCAACAATTCCCTACTTTATTTCTGCCTGCTTGTTATGAGAAATAGTATTTTCATCCTTACCATCTCACTTCAGTAACCAGAGCTGAGAAAGGTTTCTCCCAGGCATACATCTTGATAATTCTGATGCCAGACACCACTTCATTCATGATACGGATTCTACTGTCAGTGAGGACTGCTGTTTTGCTCCTGCAAAAAATTATTATATTCCTAATGTTCAGAAAAAATACAATACTACACTTACATAAGCACCCAAAAAAGAAAAATGCTGAGGAAATTGCTTAAATGTCCCATATGGTGAAAATCCATTTTGATCGTGGTTTGTGGTTGTTGGATGAACTTGGAGGCAAAAGTAAAAGCTGACAAGTTATGAAGATGTTTACAACTGCAGGACTGGGTCGGTTACTGTATTTTCGTGTCGCCTTCTGTGCTTCAGTGAAACCTAAACTCAGCTCTGTCAGTCCTTTACCTCTGTTTGCTTCTGTCCTGCTCTCTGTGCTCGCATATACTCCATCCTAACACAGTTAAGTTCCCAATAAAGATGCTTTCATTTAAATATGCTACTCTTGCTGTTGTCAGACAATGAAACAAGTATGAAATAGTGACTGATATGTAGTCCATTATGCTACATGTTAACAAGTAGTCACTTCAAAGCCATTTCCAAGCTGTTGCTCTGTACCACTAGAATCCTGATTTTATAAATGGAGCGTTTTCTGACCATCTCACCAAACACAAGACTTTAAGATAGCTGTTGTGCTGTAAGTCTGTCAATATTTCAATGTAAAATTATCACTCAGAAAAAAATTAGAAGCACTAGAAAGTCCTGGTTTCACACACTCATTCATGTCTCAGCTGTCTGCTGTGTGGTCAACTGCTTAGCTCTATACTGTCAATTATAGAAGCAGAGAGAGTCTTCTTCCTGAAGGGGGTCGGGAACAGAAGCAGCTCAGCGGCATTTAATGTTATGGACACTGACAACTGCCAATTTAGAACAAAGCTAATACCAGGGGTTATTTGGCCTTGATAAAATGTTTAAAATCCTTTGCAGGATTTTGAGCTGAAAAAGTGAAAGACACAATTTGGAGACAAGTGAGACTCTAATTCATTTGCTAAAAATGGGCACAATATGGGACCTTTAAGAACAAACAATAAATGGGCATAATTAAACGAGTCTATCATTAGAAATAACATTGTCCTTCAGTTATCTTGTTTCTTACCTGAAGATGCCAAACAGTTTTCCAAACCAAGTCTGTAGAGGCATCATAAGTGCAATGACTGCCACACCTGCTAGACAAGAGGGGCCAATCTCGCACCAAAGGAGAACGATGATTACTATTGCTTGTAGAGGGCCCACCCACAGGTAGTGCAGATCGAGCGTAATCTATAGACACAATGATTAATGGTGACGGCAAATATTTGAAGAAACAGAGCTAACCTGCTTTTAACTATGCTATAGTTCATTTTTTACAAAAGTCAGTAAAATGTGTTACGTCTGATGGTGCAGGACACAACTTGGGTCAAACATTCAATCAAACAAATGATAGCACATCAGACTTTCACTACACAGTGAGCCTGTAACATAGAGAAACATGCACACTAAAGGTTGGAGAGGATAGCTAATGTTTATGCAGCTATTGTTAGCTATACCTACTAAACACTAAATGTCTATCAAAACTCTTATAATAAAAGATTTTTAAAAATTAAGTCGATGTCAACTTTGCAGTATTGGGATCTCGTGCTTTGTAATCTCTAACTTTCAGTTTGTTCTGGTTTTTACATTTTCTCTGTTGTGTATTTTGGCATGTTTATGTTACCTTACCTCATCAAAACGATTGACATCATTTGAAAGGAGGTTCACTATTTGCCCAGTGGTTGTTTGTCCCATGGATTCGTAGTTGAGACTAAGAGCCTGATGAGAGACATTTCACTTGTCTGGTGAGCATAACTGAAGAGTTCACAGAAAATCTCTAAAGAGTGGTGACAGTCAAATAAAATCTGCATTTTGCTTCAAATCTGTAAAATCTTCACTGACCTTTCTGTAAATCATGTGACACATGGCCACTCTCATCTTCATGCCTGTTCTTTGGACATGATAGAAGTACAGATGTTGGAGAACAGTGAGAACAAAGGCGGAGATGGACATGGCAGCAGCATAACCATATGCCATGTAAAGACTGCTCTGATCATCTGGATGATGATTCTCAAAGAACAGGATTATTCTCCCCAGAAGAAGTGGCTGGATCACTTTTATTGCTTCCTTTATGACAAAGACAGCGTACAAAAATTCATAACAGAGTATGCAGACAATCTCACATTCATCCATTGCAACCATTAGATATGGAAAATGTCGAATCACAAATGTTGTAGTAGTCGCATTAAACTCTTGCTGCTAGTACTCTCAAAAACTTGTCATCAAGAGGAAAACCTTATCAGAGACTGTAAGATCAACAAATTCAACATATCTGGGTATGCCAACATATCTCTGAGGATTTCATTACATTCAATAATGTGACAAAACATAAAGGAAGCTTTAAAAGGCCAAAACTTACAAGTAAAAATACAAACAGCCCAGCCACTGCATAGGACTTTCCATAGCACCTAATAAGAACTCTGGTGAGTTTTGGCTTCTCAAGTTCTTTTGTAGCTCTTCTAACTTCTTGGTCCCATAATCTACATGGACAAACACATAAAAGTATATCAATTCAGCCATGAAATAGTATAACTGTCAGACCATAATTCCCCTTGTGAGGTTATGATATGAAATCAGAAAAAATACTTTTGTTAAGAGCAAGATTAGGGAGTGAAAAGTCCCTTTTAAGTCCACTTTGATTTTCACCAAACGTGTATTACATGTTCAATGTCTGCAGTGGCAGAAATCTTCAAGTATAAAATGACATTAACGTTTAAAGTACCAACTATAAATGATGCCAGTTACTCCATACAGGAATCAAGCAGACACAATTTTATGTCAATTTAGACACAAAGTGAGTGTCTACAAGCAGGGTAGAATGAGTCAAGACAATTTGAATATTTAGGATTTAGTAGCAATATCATTAATACAATCTATAGTGGCACAATGTGTAATTGAAAACATCAAATTTCAGTTATGGGAACCCAAAATGGCAGGACACTGATGTTACAAATAGTGGCTTGTTAACAGAATGGCAGTCACTTGTAATAATGACTTAATTTGTGGACTTAAATTTACATGCATAGAGAAACTGTAACATTAGTTCGATTCCTTGAGAACATCTGACTGCATCATCTTTTATAGAAACATTATAATGGACGTAATGTGTGTAAGCACCTAATTAGCAACTTCACAAAAAATAAAATTGTGTCCGTCTTCACCTAAAAAGTCAAAGCAATCTGTACAAACAAATGTGTGTCATAAACAACACCTTTCCATTTGTCTTTTACTAGACATCTGGTCTAATAATTCATCACAGTGATGGAGTACCTCTGCAGCTCCTTTCCCAGGGTTTCAGACCGATCCTCTGGGAGAACGCTGAACATGTCACTTTCCTCGAGCCTCCTTTTTGGGCCAAGGTGCAGCAAGGGGGTTAACCAGCTGGAACAGAGAGGGATATGGGATCTGTAACACTGCTGGCTTCATCAAGCCTTTAAAATGACTTCTGCATTCTGTCACTCAGACATAGGACTTTTTGTTAATGTTCTTCACAGCTTCATTCAGACATACCCGCCACAGTGATGGAGGAAGCCATGGTATGCATGTGATATTTGTCACTCCCACGAGATAGGACAGTAAACCAAGTGGTGCATGTGACATAATAGTGCAATAACAGACAAAATTTCAACTAAAATGCCGAAATCCACACTAGCCTAGAATATTTATGATTTCCTCTCCTTTCCTGTCTTACTACAACTTTACCAATCCCAACAGCTGTGTTGGAGCTCAGGACTGAGGACAGCTGCTGTGTGACACATGTTTTTAGTGCAGCTGCCCAACTGACTCTGTGCCACACCTGACCTGTGTGAGGTGAAGAACAGTACATAGTGTAATTTGTTGGATCCTGACCGCTCTACTCTCCGTGTTACTGATCATTCATAATTAGAACCAATTGATGAAGTGACTGCTGGTGCTCCATGCACAACTTTCTGGATCCTGTCAGGCATTTTAAAATACTCAGGTGAAAGCAGCCAACTAAAACATGACTCTTTGTGTGACAGGTCACTTGTCTGATGTTAAAAAAAACCTAACAGCTTCAGTAAAAAGCTAATGGACTTCTCCTTTAGGTTCTTAAAAACATTTCACCTCTTATTAAAAAGGCTTCTCCTGTTCTAACTGAGCGATGGGGAGAACGATCAGGTAAATACACTCCTTTGGCTTAGATGCAGCCAGTTCTTTCTCTCCATTCACTCACAGTTCTATCATATTTGTTGTTTCACATCCCAAGTAAAAGCCAAACAATAAAACTTGTGGTTTAAAGTGTGGGACTGATGAGCGTATTTAATGAGCGGAGAAGTTCCCGTGAATTAAGGGAGCTTTGTTTCAAAGGTGAGGCAGCAGACACTGCTGTAATCTTCCATAAGCATGCCTAGACTGCCTGTGATACAGAGAGCCCCCAGTGATTCAATTACACAGCTGGAACTTATTTTGCTGAGGGTACTATGCTGCGGTTATTGCTACCAGGTTTTCTGTGCCTCTTAGACGTCACTAGGTCTGACTTACAGATTAGGCCTGTCAGTGCATCTTTTACAGAAAAGTGAACACGGTGGGCATTCCCACATGCTGCTGACACGTTCAGTGTAAAAGAACTGAGTGCATCTCTGAAAAGGGCTTTACTTACACAACCAATAAGTACGGACAAATCATGTCAGACCAGAAGAACACAAATAACACTGGTGTCAATATTCTTATTGCTAGTTACTGTTAACACCAGCTGTGTTTGAGCTACAGACACTGCTTCTGTCCCTCCACAATGGACTCACTTCATGTTAGATTAAGTCTACTCATTAGGTTCGCAAAAATAAATGCTCCTTGGCTAAAGTAAATATTTGATGCTTCATGATTAAAAGAAAAAAAAGTGGTTCAAACAGATTAACTGGATTCTTGTGTTAGTATTTTACGCAGTGCAGCATATTATTATTGTTATTATATTATCGTCATTCTTGTTTAACTTGTTTGGGTGAGTCAGCGTGTGTAAAACAGGTTGGATAAAATAGCAATCATTTTTGTAAAGGGATTACTTGCTTGTGTTTTCCACCACAGACCTGGTCTGAAACAAGTATGCTTTATAGTAGCAGCAATTTGGTGACTGTTGGATGCAAGGTAAAGAGAAATTTGGTATGTATGTAATGTATTAAAGAATGTCATATTCGGCCTCCAGGGGTCGGTTGGTTGGTTTGTGGGGGAGGGATCAACGTCTGCTTAAAGCTCAACACAAACAATAGCCAGTGCCAAAGAAGCAACAGAAGAAGATAAGATAAGACAACAAGGGTCACCAACAATTACTACAATATTAAAATCAAAAGTGTCAACTGCTAGTAAAACTGAAAGTAGTTCTTCAAACAATCATGGTTTAATTAATTACTAGAGTAACACTGTATTTTAGTGAAGGAGCCAAACAGCCAAACCACTTATACTTAAACACAAATAATGCTATTCTACACTGGTGTAATGCCAATGTCAACATAATCCTTGGCATTTCTGCTATGCCTGCAAACATTTAAGCCCTTCTGTCAGCACAGAAACAGTATCTGACTCATCTCGATTTAAAAACTGGTGGAAAGCAATCTTGGACAGGATAGATTTGCAAGCTATGCCAAATCTTAATGGCACAAGCAGGTAATGATTACATGGAGAGGTAATCACAAAGCTCCAGCAACTAATGCAATACTAGTAATTGTATTAAACAAGGAACATAGACAGGTCAGCAAAAATTGTGAATGTGAAAAAGACAACAGGGGAGTAGGTCAAGTGCTAATACTTATTGTAATGCAAAACATTGTCCAAAGAGGACACAATGAGTCTGCAGATTCAAAAAATAAATGGAATTTTATTTCAGTTTGAGAGACAACAGCTGAAAAAAAGGTTGACTTCCATTGAGAATTCAAAGTAAACAAGTAAAATCATTCCGAATGAGGTTCTGCATTTTTCGGCAGACACAGTTCAAACTGAAACTACAAACTGAAAAACAGCTAAGTCGTGGGCAAAATGGCAGATTGAACAAAAAGATGTGAAAAAACAACAGAGATAAGACTTCTCTGGTTCTCAGGTATTTCCATGGAGCTATTCAGGAGAGTTTTCTCCACTTCAAATTTGCTGAGAGACTCCATGCAATGGGGCTTACTGAGAAAAAATTCCACATGTTGAGAAGTCATGGTCCTTGAGCACACAAACACCCTTGCAGGCAGACCACATGACAGCACTGTCATCATGAGTAGTATCAATTCCGTACAGCAGAGTCTTGAAACTAAGCCACTTTGGTAATGCTCCTGGGAAGTTATTTTCGGGCTAATATAGTCAGACACGTATTTAAGAATGAGCCATAACAGCAATTACAATGCCAATTTGGTGTTACTAAATACTAATCAAGACTTGTAAGAGGTGAGTCCCTCTCATGGAGCATCTCTGGTGGCATCAAAACTAACACGAAATAACAAACAAAGTATTCTTTTTTATATCCTTTGCAAAAACAACTGTCTAAATTTTGTCAAAGCTGTCCCAGAAGTAGGCAACTCTTCTATTTCACTTCTGTTAATTTGCCAAAAATGACGACAAACATAGCACACAGCTGCTGTAAGCTCAAATTCCATAAATAAACTACAGACTTCAATGCAACAGAGTGTAGTAGGGCATGCAATGTCTTCTGGGCCCTTCAGTGTTGCAGAAAAGAGTGTATCATAACTTCATCTTAAGATTGGTTTAATTTGATAATAATTATGTAATAATTTATTTGATTGAAATGTAACTGTAAATTACAGAAACAAAAGCATGTTGTTGGCAAACAGTGCAAACAAAAAACTCTAAATGTAAAGTTATTGAAACAGTAACTGAAAGAAATGCCAATCTTGTGTGTGTGTGTGTGTGTATGTGTGTGTGCGCGCGTGTCATATTACCTTAAATACTGTTAAAAAAAATTGAAAGCTTGAGTACCGTTTGTGTGTTTTGTTTCTTTTGATAAAACATTTGAGCCGAGCCTGGCCCCTCATTAAATTGATGTAGAACTGCCACTGTTTGGATTTGTCAGTATGAGTGCAGGACAACCTCGCTGCCCTACAAACAACTCCGTGATGTGACAGTAAACACTTACCACAAAAACACCCGGGAGAGAATCCTGGCAGTTGCCAACGGGTTGTGTTTGCTCTCTGGCTTTGTCATCTCCATAGCTGCTATGGCACCAGTTCAGCTGGTTGCTCTCCAGTTTAATAGACGGATACTGTCCGGACACATCAGTAAGGCGAGCACACACAGGCATGCCTTATTATATCACTGAATGAGTAGTTCACGAACGTCATGTAAAACGGAGTCTCAGCCAACAACGACGTAGCAGCTGTAGTCAAATCCTGATAGATCATATCGCAAATACACAACAAGGAATTTTCTGATACAACAGGATGGGACTTGGATTTGCATGTTTAGCACATATTAGACTATTACTAAAATGCCACAACTTGTATTACTCTGTTATTAATATTTGTGATTTTGTAAGTTTAGTATTACTATTAGATATATCTAAGTACTAAGTACTAGACTAAGACTTAGACCAAGTACTAAGTAATATCTAAGTACTTATTAGTGGTACTTCTATTGCTGTTACTATTACTGTATCATTATCATCATAACTGTTAATCCTCTAGTGTTCGTATCCAGTCACTTGCTTACCAGCATTTGCAATGGCGAGGAATTAACGCCACACTCCCATATACTGTCAGTACAGTCAATGCATACTCCACAACTGAACATTACGAGCTGCACGTAAAGGAAACTTTACTCATCACGTGGGGTAGTAAATGTTCACGAGAGCAGGAACGTCGAGTCTAAGCGTCAAACGGGTCCACATCAAAGTTCAGTGTGGACAAAATGTGATCATAACTAGGATCTCACAGCCTGGCCTGCATCTCTGCCAACATTTCAGAGAATGGCAGGAGCACAACTCAAATACTACATTTTACCCATAGGCACCATGTAGGTATAAATTGTGTATCAAGTGAATAGTTTATATCATAAACCTGATGGTTTTGTCCCCAGATTGTGTCTATTTTTACATTACAATATATTTCATTATATTACATATGTTCACAAAATGTAAAACAAAGGTTTAATTTAGCTGATAATAAATTACTCGTCTGTTTACACCACTTTGTTCAAAAATGAATGTCTGATAATGAGAACATCACTATTAGCAGTTAGCATGCTGTTAGCATATGTCATATCACAGGTAGTAGGAAGTAGTTTACCAGCAGCCAACAGAAAATTCTTCAACAATGAACTGTTTGTTTTATGAAGTAGGGATATGGGCAGAAATGTGTCGCCAGAAACTGAATTTGAAGGATTTATATATTTTTTTGTATTGCTCAGCTTCAGTAATTGAACCTTTAAAAATGAATTAGAATCATTTTAATTTGTATTTAGTAAATTGGAAATCAATTCCAACAAACTCCCAAATTTTTCATCTGTCTAAAGAAACCGTTTGGCTGTGCTTGGACTGGATTTAAAAAACATTACTTTAGTATAGAAACTGGTTCTGCATCACTGACGGAAAGATTTTGAGAAGAGAGGTGATCTATGGAAACTGTTCTGTTAGCAAACAGTCAAAAGTCATCTGGCCTGTCCAGTCAGTTTTAACATTAGTGTAGTCAGATTGCTGGGCATTATACTGTAAAAACAAAAGGCTCGACTTTCCTTCAGCTCTGTGTAAAGAGATGGATTATTGAGTATCAGGAATACATTGGAATCAGTTTTATAGTTCAAGTATGTGAAATAAAGTTTGACTCATAAATTAATTATACAAAATAAAAAAATGCTCTCAAACAGAAGCAACAGGTGTTTCACCTGATAGTTCTGCAGCAGTATGAGACTGAGGTAGAACTCGGAGAAGGCCAGCTGCAGCTATACATATGTCTAAAAGACCATGTTTTAAGTAAATCAAAGTTAAGTGCAAAGTACTAATGTCAGAAATCAATACAGAGTTACTGACACCTTATATACAGTTGTGCTCATAAGTTTACATGCCCTGGCATAATTTTGAAAATGTGTAGCATTCTTTAATGAAAACATGAATGATCAGGCAAAAAAACCCCATTTTATTTCAAATGGGATTCAAACTAAAATATTGGGCATCTTTAAAAAAGCACAATCATTAGATAAAATATAACAATCGAGAAAATACTGAGATAGTCCCTGTTCAAAAATTGGCATACCCTTAGTTCTCAGTGCTGTGTATTACCCCCTTTAGCATCAATGACAGCTTGTAGTCTTTTGTGGTAGTTGTGGATGAGGCCCTTTATTTACTCAGATGTTAAAGCTGCCCATTTTTCTTGGCCTGTAAATTCTTGGGCTGTCTTCCATGAACTGCACATTTGAGATCTCCCTAAAGTGGCTCAGTGATACTGAGGTCAGGAGACTGTGATAACCACTCCAGAACCTTCACTTTTTTCTGCTGTAGCCAAAAACAGGTCGACTTGCATTGTGGTTCAGATCATTGTCATGTTGGAAAGTTCAAGTGTGTCCCATGCGCAGCCTCTGGGCTGATGAGTGCAAACTTTTTCTTCAGCACAGTTTGCAGGTTCTTGATGGGGTTTAAGTCAGGACTTTGGGAAGGTCAGATTAAAATCTTAATTCTAGCCAGATTAAGCCATTTCTTTACCACTTTTCTTATGTGTTTGGGGTCACTGTCTTGCTGCAGCATTCAACTGCATCCAAGACACAACCATCTGGTTGAAGATTTCAAATATGATTAGCATAGCTTTTTACATCACCAAAACTGATCATTCAAATTGCTGTATGTATATTTTTTACTCAGCAGATTTTAGAATATTGCCAGAAGACCGATAATAAATCTATGAAAAACCAAAAGTGCATCATTGCTGTTTGTGACAAAGACAAGTATTTCAACAATTTCATAGTAAAACTAGAAAAGCACTCAGAGAGCTCATACCTCCGCCAAGGAGCTTCAGTCCACCCCCAACACAATCTCACAATTCACATATTTTGTATGGAATGTTACAGATACAAATGTAATTACATACAGTTCAAATGTCCGACCAACAATGCGGCGTGTCTCTCGTCTTGTGTCTGTGTTATACTGTGAGCTTTGTATGCATAGACAATAAGGATTGGTGTGTATTATTTAATAAGAGGATATGGATTGCAAATGCTTATGAACTGAAGGCCAAGAATGAATAGAAAAGTGGTGAATGAAACCAAAAAACTTCCAAACAAACCCCTTAATGAAATAAAATCCCCACAGTGTTGTCTCCACTTTTTTTTAAAAAATCCTTTAACTTATTCAAAATTATATGAAATCCCTGAAACGATGAAATACCTGTGAAAGCATATTAAATTATTAAACCCACCCAATTAATTTTTAACCCCATGATATGAAAATATTCTACGTTTCATTGAACCCCGGTCCCCGACTTTACAGTCCCCAAAACAGTCCCTTGTATGAATTAAAGCCCTTTAAACCTTATTTTAAACCCCTTAACATTAAGTTTAAGCCTGGAAATCAAATCCCCCCGTTTGTAAGCCCAGCCTATGCTAACTAAATGATTTTTAACCCTGGTAATGAAATAAAAATCCCTAAAAAAAAAAAAGAAAAAGAATGCTCCGCTACACTAATGTACGGCAGAAAACACCAATAAAACCCCCGCAAATGAAATGACAACTCCAGGCAGAAGCCCCCCACCCTAAGGAAACATAAGGAAACCAAAAAGCAAAGCTAAAGGAACAGAAAACCTCAAAACCTCCCCAAAAAATGTCCCGAAAAGCAGCCGAACACTATAGCGATTTAGCGCTAGCTGCGGAGCACCACAAGGTCCCTCCAAAGGCACAAATAAACCCCATGCTGGTGAAAAGTCCACTGTGAACAATGTGTGCAAAGCAACGTTTGGACCCGAGAGTGGGTCTTCATCAGGCCACGGCACACAGCAAGGTCTGCTAACAGTGAGCTAACACTGGAGCTTTAGATACCAGATCCTTCCTCATCAGAAGTCAGACGGGTCACAGAGCCGAAACGAACAGGAAATAGAGAAATAAGTTTTCCACGGGTGTATTTTAATTTTAATTTTAATTTCCATTTACAAACATATCTAATTAAATCAACAAAATGTCCTGTGGTCACAGGGGGTTACCTCATAAACAAGAGTGCCCTCTGGTGGCTTTTAGAGTAAACCGCATTTAATTGTCCACCCGGTTACAGTTAGATTTTTAAAAATTCCTGGATCGACACGGTGATCCGGAGGAGTCCCAAAAGTTCATCATTTCTTTCTTGTCCCATTTCACACATTTCCTGAAAATTTCATCCAAATCCGTCCATGAGGTTTCGAGTTATTTTGCACACTAACAAAAAAACCAACGCCAGCCATCACATAACCTCCTTGGCGGAGGTAAAAATTTGTTAGCGGAGTTACAGGAAAGTCAAGATTGCCTTGATACATATGAAATTTACAAGTGCATGCCAACTTTTGTTGACAACTGTACATATAGTTTATTCACAGTTCTTCTTTAGGTGACCATGATGCAGCAGGATGAACCAACAACTGGAAACTATTATCTCATCTTTGCAGCCCTCATTTCAAAGACCCCTTCACCAAGAACTCAAAGGTAAAACATTATGTTGGATAATGGTCATCATTATCTCTCGTCTTAAATGTCACACCATTTAAGCAGACATGTTGAAAGTAATTATTATATAAATTGTAGTTATGATCCAAATCTTTTTCAAGCATTTAAAAAACATACAAATAAAGCTCGTATTCTGTAAGTGCAACAATAAACTTTTTTTCCCAGGCAAAAATAAGTTGGCTCCATTCATGATGTGAACGTATGACAGTTTTTATAATGGAAACTCTGCTGTTTCCATACCAGGAGGTTATTTGCGGAAAATCATTGTATTAGACTTTTTGTGCCATATGAGCTCAATTAAATAGTTAGTGGCAAGACTCTCTAATTTCTGTACATCTTTGTTTTAAAACATTGTTACATGAAACTGCCTCTCTGTTCTAGTTGTTGATTACAAATAGTTCACTCTCTGCCATTCAAAAAAATAGCAAAAGTGTAGGTAGAAAGAAATGTAACTGAATCTGAAAGAAAGCAGAAGAAGCTGAAGTTGTAAGGAGCTCTGGAGCAGTAGGGCAAATCTCAGGTTCGAGGTAGAAGCTTCACAGTTAACTGCAACTGTTTTTGAAGATTCTTTTTCTCTGCTTTTGTATTACAGAAGCTGCCCTCAGACTCAGACCTCAGCATCACCCAATGAAAACATGGACGAATCTTATGTAGAACTCATTCACTCTTATTGTTGTTTTTTGTCTTAATATTAACTGGTAGTCAGTCCCATGAGGAAGCAATATTGTCGTCCACTGTAATTATAAACATATGACCCAAAAGAGTGGACTTTTTGATGCCTGGGTTTCCATGCAGAGGGACCTTGGATACAATCTAATAACTAAATGCATGTGTCTCAAATTATCACACAACAGAAAATGATGATTTCTCTTACTTTTGCTGACCCACCACTTATTCGCTTCTTGTTATATGTCATGCTACAGCCATCATCTGCCAGGTTGAGCTGTGAAGGCAGAGGCACTCAGGAGATAGCTGTGTGCACATCCAAACCAAATCAGTGGAAAGATAGATCTAGAAAAAAAAAAATGTGGAGTCACAAACAAACAAAAAGATGATCAGCTTCAGGTGACCAGAGACATGCCACAGAGTTGCCCTGATTACACCACACAATACCACAACATTTACCAGGTAAAGTGATGTGTAAGGTGCTGATACTTGGTGAACTATCATACACACCCTTTCACATCATTGAAAAGCAGCCATATCTATACTTACTATACTAATGTTTACATGCATTAGAAGTCTTGTCATCCCGCTTTGGGTTAGCTTCCATTTCCTACATACAGAAGTAAACAAAAGTTTACATACACTTGCAAAGACCACAGATATCACAGCTGTCTAGATTTTCCAATGACTCCTATATCTCTGGTTTTTCTATGATACAATCACCCAAAGTCATGCATTTTTTTGTCACAAAAAACAATCATACCTGTCGGTTCTTTTATAGGTTTATTATAGGTCTTCTGGAAATATGACAAAATCTGCTGCCTTAAAAATACACATACATTTGGTTTAATGTTCTTTGGCCAATTTCATCTGAACTTTCGGCAGCCCCAACTGGCCTCTTGGCAAGCTTTTTGTTTTACCTTTGACAACTCCTCTCAATAGAATTGGTACAGTTAAACTACATTTGTTGGCTTCCTGACACAGACTACCACCATGCTTAACAGTTATCGCTTCTTTGCTTCTACCTGATTGAGGTGTTTCCACCCCCACGACCACGGGTTTTTTCTTGTGGTCTGACAAAAGTTCAGGCTTTTGCCTATTTTTGAGTAAATATTTTTGCTTTAACTCTCCTACGCATGCCTTCGATTTACTGAAACATTATGAGCAGAATACCCGGTATATAGCATGTCAATAGTTTTTGGTCAACATACAAGCAAAGACCTTTACCTTACCCCACATTTAATGCTGTAAAAGAAAACTGTCATATCATAACCAAACAAATGTATTTCTCAGCTATTGAAGGTTCACTCAAGCTCTTTTGTACAAAATACTACAGAAAAATAGTCCAATATGAAGACAAAGAACAGAAGTTAGATTGGATGAGTTCTACAAATGAGATTAATCTTCCATGTTTTCATTGCGTGGTGTTGAGGTCTGAGTCTGAGGGTAGCTTCAGTAATCACAAACAGAGAAACAGAGAAGAAAAATCGTCTAAAACAATTGCAGTTAATTTTGAAGCTTCTCCTTCAAACCAGAGGTGAGATCTGCCCTGCTACTCCAAAGCTCTACCTAAACTTCTGCTATTTTTTTGTATGGCAGACAATGAACTATTTGTATTAAACAACTACAACAAAGTGAGAGACAGTTTTATGTAACAATGTTTAAAAACAAACATGTACAGAAATGAGAGTGTGCTGCCACTAGCTATTCAATTTCCTGTATACAGTGAGGGGAAATAAGTATTTGATTCCCTACATATTTCATGATTTTGGCCACATACAAAAACACGAGCTGTCTATAATTTTAAAAGTCGATTTTTTAAAAAAACTGTAAGAGACAGCATATCAACAAAAAATCCAGGAAAAACACATTATCTAATAATTAAAAATTAATTTCCATTTGATCAAAGGAAGTAAGTATTTGATCTCTTTCCTACCAGCAAGAATTCTGGCTCCTACAGACTGGTTATGTGGCCAATAGGCACACATTTAAGCCGATTCTGCTTCAAAAATGAATAATCTAAACTGGTTCCATGTACATGTGTGAAAGAAACCTGTCTAAAGAATCACACCTCAGCTTCACCACCATGGGCAAGACCAAAGAGCTGACCAAAGATGTCAGATACAAGATTGTAGGCTTCGCAAGGCTGGAAAGGGCAACCAAGGGTCTCAATTATGAGACAAGGTCCCCCTGCTCAAGAAGGCACAGGTATAGGCCCGTCTGAAGTTTGCCAGTGAGCATGTGAATGATATTCAGGAGGTTTGGAAGAATGTGATTTGGTCAGAGGAGGCCAAAATTGAGCTCTTTGGCATCAATTCGACTCAATGGATTTGGAGAGAGAAGAATGCTGGCTATAACCCCAAGAACACCATCCCCACAGTCAAGCACGGAGGTGGAAACATTATGCTTTGGACTGTTTCTCTGTAAAGGGCACAGGACAACTGCACCACATCAAAGGAACAATGAATGGGGCCATGTACCGAAAAATCTTGGGCAAGAACCTCATTCCCTCAGCCAGAGCACTTAAAATGAATTGTGGGCGGATCTTCCAGCAAGATAAAGACATTCTAAAATATCACCAAGGCAACAAAGGAGTGGCTCAAGAAGAAGCACAATAAAGACATGGAGTGACATAGCCAGGCTTTCATCCTATACAAAATCAATGGAGGGAACTGAAGCTTTGCATTTTTAAGCAACAACCTCTGAACCTTAACAGTCCGGAAAGAATCTGCAAAGGACTGATCTAAAATATCTCCTGAGATGTGTGCAAATCTGGAGACCAAACGCAAGAAATGTTGGTCGTCTGTGGTTACTCGCAAGTGTTACTCCATCAAGTACTAAGTCATATTTTGTAGGGGTATCCAATACTTATTTCCCTCATATGTTATAACAAGTTTAATAAAATAATGTTTTTCAAATAACCTTCTCATCTACTGCTGAATCCCCATCATGGATCATTTGAAAATTGTCATAATCACGTCATGACTGGGACCACAATAATTTGCTTTTGTCTGGAAAAAAATGCAATACATAAGTATACAATAAACAATGTAAATAAGGGCTTTGAATTCCCACACACTTACAAGGTGTCATCTTTATTTATCTGCTAAAAATGTTTATATAGAATTTGGATCATAACTGCAATTACTTTCACGTCTGCTTATATAGTGTGACAGCAACCATGATGAAAGATGATGACGATGACCATTATCCAACATAATGATTTACCTTTAAGGTCTTGATGAAGGGATCTTCAAAATGAGGGGTGCAAAGATGAGATAATGGTTTCCAGTTGTTCCTGGTTCATCCTGCTGCAACATGGTCACCTATAGAAGAACTGTGCATAAATGTATAGTTGTCAACAAAACTTTACATACACTTTTAAATTTAATAGAAGATGAAATCGTTGAAACAATACCTATAATTAATATATTTATTATAGGTCTTCTGGAAATATCACAAAATCTGCTGGGTCAAAAATATACATACAGGAACTTCAATCCAATAATATTTAGAAGAAGAAAGAAGAAACCTTTATTTGTCACAAATACATTTTTACAGTATTGTTAAATGTTATTTTAGCATATCCCAGTTGGGGTCAGAGCACAGGGTCAGCCATGGTACATCTCCCCTCGAGCAGGAAGGGTTAAGGGCATTGCTCAAGGGCCCAACAATGGCCGCACTGGGGTTTGATCCTCTGACCTTCTGATCAGTGGCTAAGAGACTTCCCCGTTGCGCCACCACTGCCTAATATACACTGCCAGTTCGCAATATATATCATCTCATAGGATTTCACATATCTTAAGAAAAGAACAGAGAACTCAACAATCCAGAGTTGCCCCCTGAAAAAAGGGAGGAAAAAAACTGACAGAACCAGGCTCAGGGAAGATGGCATTCTGCCTCAACCGCTCAAGGTGAGAGTGGGACTGGAGGTGGTGGGGGATAGCAGGATAACAGATGGAGAATAGACAAACAATACAAAAAAATCCTGCAGCTCGACTCCTGATACTTTTTGAGGAATGAATTCTTGAAAGTAGGCCCTCAGTGTTAAATTTGATAACTTCAGTGATTCTTTTTAAAGCATCCTAAAACCTCACCAGTTGTTTACTTTGGCAATTTTTTTTTTTTTACTGAATATCTAAGAAACATTAAGAAAAAGTTGGAACTTGTAATCATGTCAATAAATCAACTTGCAGCATTAATATAATTAGCAAAATAATACATAATATGAGTTACATAAGAGTGCAACATTGCATGACTCTACAAGTAATAAAAGCATGAATGACTTTTTAAATCTTTCTTGGACACAAAATTGTTATCTAAAATGCCAGAATGAGATATTAATCAGAGTTTTGATGTGGCTACTTCAATTTAGATCTACATTAATGATCACACCAAGATTCTTGACCTGGCTGTCTTCAGTGCCCAGGACTCAAGGTATGCACAGAGCGTAAGCCATCCTTGTTTACTGTTTAATATACTTATTTCTGTCTTGTCTGTGTTTAGTTGAAGGACGTTTTGTTGTATCCAATGGTTTACCTCCTTAAGACAAGGAAAGTCTACAAGACCATAGTCGTTTGATGAGAATGCCAGATACACCTGTGTGTTGTTTTCATAGCTGTGAAAAGCACTTCTAAAGTCCTTGAAATTTTGATAAAGGGACAACATGTACAGACTGAAAAGACGGGGCCCAAGAATCAATTCTTGTGGGTCTCTATACATTGGCGTTCTTTCAGATTCATAATTACCAATACTGAATCCTTATTCCCTGGCTTTGAATATGATCTGAGCCACACACAGACTGTTTTTGAGAGCCCAACCAAACGTTTCAGTCTATCTAGGTGTTGTTAATGACCCAAAGTGTCATATGCTGCACTCAGATCTAACACCACCAGGACTCCCTGAATCAGTATTTATGTGAATGTCATTGAAGAACTTCATTAAAGCAGGCCATTGTTTCAATGCAGGAAGTTACAGATGTGGTTAAAAAAAATCCATAATTTTACTTTTGACTGGAACATTTGAGATAGGCCTATACTTGCCTATTACTGAAACATCCAAGTTTTTTTTGTTTGTTTTTTAGGTGTGCAGTCTTTGGTGATGTTGGAAAGAAGCCTGAGAGAAATGACCCATTTACAATACACAAGTCCACTTATTCTTACAATATTTAACAGTCACATAAAAACCTGAAAATACAGTAAATCTGTAAAAAAACAAAAAAAAAATTTACTTTATGGATTCATACCAACAATTTGACTGCCTGTGCTCCTTCTTCAGATTTTTATTCTCTTTCTGTGTGGCCCTCAGTTCTCTTTCTAAGACTGGTTGAACTGCAGTTTGAGTTGGTCAATCTTTATTTTGGATACCACCTTGCCTTCTTCTACAAAACAAAAAGTCAACAATTACTTAACTCTACATCAATCAAAATGTAAGTAGATAAAAATAAAATAATTTGAACAAGACCAAACAAATCAGGGTTATTTGACCTGATACAAACGTACTTGATATAAATGAGCAAAGACACAGGAAGAAGCCCAAGCAGCTGCAGCACCAATACGACTCAGTCAAACACCAACGTGTTTAAATGTCTCAAAGTCCCCTTGTTAGCACATATACCTTCTAGATTTACACTCAAGAATTTTGTCCTGTATATTTAAGGTTTCACTGGCAAGGCAAGGCAAGGCAAATTTATTTGTATAGCACATTTCATGCACAAGACAATTCAAAGTGCTTTACATAAAACATTAAAAGCATAACAGAAAGAGAAATAAAACATAATTAAGACATTGCAAAAATTAAAATAATGTAGAATAATTATATTAAAATGATTAAAAGCAAGATAAGTTAAAAGATACCGTGCAGATTTCATGCATAGGCGCATGAGAAAAGAAATGTTTTTAACCTGGCTTTAAAAGTTTCTACATTTTGTGAAAGTTTAAACTCCACGTTTAGTCTGGACTCTGGTCTGGACTAGCTGACCTGAGTTCTTGGATCTGAGGGCCCTGCTGGGTTTATATTCTTTGAACATATCACAGATGTATTCTGGACCTAAACCATTCTGGGATTTGTAAACAATCAGTAGCGTTTTAAAATCTATTCTGTAACTGACAGGAAGCCAATGTAGAGACTTTAAAACTGGTGTGATATGTTCAGATCTCTTAGTCCTGGTTAAAACTCTAGCAGCAGCGTTCTGGACGAGCTGCAGCTGTTTAATGCTCTTTTTGGGAAGTTCTGTCAAAAGGCCATTACAGTATTCGAGTCTACTGGAGATGAACACATGGATGAGTTTCTCCTGATCTTTCTGGGAGACAAAACTTTTGATTCTGTTGATGTTTTTCAGGTGGTAAAAAGCTGCTTTGGTGACAGCTTTGATGTGGCTGTTGAAAGTCAGATCTGAGTCGATTAGCACTCCAAGGCTCCGAACTTGGTCGGTGGTTTTGAGAGCCCGAGTCTCAAGATGTTTACTAATGCTGACCCTCTTCTCTTTACTGCCAAACAGAATAATTTCAGTTTTGTCTTCATTTAATTGTAGAAAATTCTCTCTCATCCAGGCGTTTATTTGCTCCAGACATTGGCACAATAAGTTTGTTGGGCTGCAGTCGTCTGGTGACACGGACACATACAGTTGTGTATCATCTGCATAGCTGTGATACTTAATGTTCAAGTTTTGTATTATTTGACCCAGAGGGAGCATATACAAGTTGAACAGAAGAGGACCAAGAACTGACCCCTGGGGCACACCACAGGTCATGGCCAATCGATCAGATTCATAACTGCCAATCGTAACAAAATAACTCCGGCCTTCTAAATAGGACCTGAACCAATGAAGGACTGTTCCAGAAAGTCCAACCCAGTTCTCCAGCCTATCCAGCAGGATGTTGTGGTCTACGGTATCAAATGCAGCACTGAGGTCCAGCAGAACCAGAATTGACACTTGACCAGAATCAGTGTTCAGTCGAATGTCATTTAACACTTTGACCAGTGCTGTTTCAGTGCTGTGATGTGGTCGGAAGCCTGACTGAAATTTATCCAGATTTCCACTTTTATTCAGAAAGTCGCTAAGCTGGTTAAACACTTTCTCAATAACCTTGGATATAAAAGAGAGGTTGGAAACAGGTCTATAGTTGATCATCATAGAGGCATCGAGAGTCATCTTCTTTAGGAGTGGCTTAATGGCAGCTATCTTTAGTGACTTTGGAAAAATGCCTGATGCCAGTGAGCTGTTAACTATTTGTAGAAGATCACTTTCTACTGAGGTTAAAACTTTTTTTAAAAAGTCAGATGGTATTACGTCCAGAGTGCATGTTGTTGATTTCAGATGCCGAACTATTTCTTCTAAGATTTTTAAATCAACCATCTTAAATTGTGACATAACATTAAAGTTCTTTTTAGGTTTTAGACACAAATTAGTTTTCTTATATGTCTGGGTGGTGTTAATGTTTTGTCTAATTGGTTTGATTTTTTCACTAAAGAAGTTGGCAAATTCATTGCATTTCTCAGTGGAGAAGAGTTCTGGGCTTATCTGTTTAGGGGGATTCGTAAGTTTATCTATCATAGCAAACAGAGTGCAAGAGTTGTTGACATTCCTGTTGATCACTTCAGATAGATGGAGCTGTCTGGCCTTGCATAGTTCATTGTTATAATTGCGCAGGCTTTGTTTGTATAACTCATAGTGAATTTGAAGTTTTGTCTTTCTCCACTTGCGTTCAGCTTTTCTACATTGTCTTTTCTGGTTTATGACCATACTGGTGTTTCGCCATGGTGTTTTCTGTTTGGACAAAGTGCTTTTGACTCTTGTTGGTGCAACAGCATCCATTACATTCAAGATTTTTACATTGAAATGATCCAGGAGTCCATCAACTGAGTCTGCACTCACTGCTGGTGACAAAGCTATGGCCTCCATAAACTGAGCCTGTGTTCCCTCATTAATGTACCTCTTCATAACCAAGAGGGAAGGGGTCGTTTGAATATTCTGAGTGATCATTATGTCAAACAAAATACAAAAATGGTCAGATAAGGCCAAGTCAGTAACCACAACAGAAGTAATATCAAGCCCTTTAGAGATAAGCAAATCTAGAGTGTAACCATGAATGTGAGTCGGTTCTTTAACATGCTGACACAAACCAAACATGTCCAATATAGAAGAAAACTCTTTGGTATTAGCATCCTTCATGTTGTCAATGTGAATGTTAAAATCCCCAGTTAAGATGAAATGGTTGAAGTCAGGAGAAATAACTGATAATAATTCAGAAAAGTCATCAATTAAACTTGCACAGTGTCCTGGAGCTCTGTATATGATTAAAACGAGAATTTTTGGAATGCCCCTTAAAATAAAACTAAGATATTCCAAAGAAGTGAAATCACCAAATGAAATTTCCTTACACCGGAATGAATCTTTAAATAAGGCAGCTTCTCCACCTCCTTTCTTCCCATTTCGACAATTATTCATAAAACTAAAATTTGGAGGTGCTGTTTCATTTAGAACAGCAGCACTTGTGTCTTTTGTTAACCATGTTTCTGTCAGAAAAAGAAAATCTAATCTGTGAGAAATGATCAAGTCATTAACTAGGAGTGACTTGTTAGACAGAGATCTAATATTAAGTAAAGCTAGTTTTGTAGAGTTTACACTTGTCTCTGTTATTCTCTGAGTATGTGGAACAGTTAATAGATTAGATTGATTCACCCTGCAAGTTGACTGTAACCGATTCTTTCTTGTACTAATTAATGTAGGAATTCTACTGGGTCCCAGCTTGTTCTCACAACAGCTATCAGTGATAAATTCACTGTAGCAAGGACCCTGAACACATCATGGCATGTTATCTTTGCTGTGAATTTTTCTTTTAGTTGGTGGTTCCTGGGGTCCTGATTGGGTCAGAGACAGTCTTTGGAGGTCCTGGGTGATGTGTAGCAGAGCGTCTGGTGAGGGGGGAACGTTGGAGGTTGTTTGCCTCTCTGCTGTGTCCTTCGGTCTTACCTGCACACTCATGTTTAGGTTTGCCATCCCAACAGCATGACGCAAGTGTGCTCCAAGTAATCCAGTGAGATTAGGATGCACGCCATCAGGTCTGTAGCGTTCCCTACAGTTCCAAAAGGTGTTAAAGTTATCGATGAAATTGATCCCATGGGCGATGCATGCATGTGATAGCCATGTATTCAGGCCAAGAAGTCTGGAGAAAAGTTCGATTCCTTTCCCCATCGAAGGAATAGGGCCTGAAATGAAGACATGGTGTCCTCCTTGCTGACACAGGCTCTCCAACAGCAGAGAAAAGTCTCTTTTCAGGATCTCTGAGCCAGTTTTCCTTCTCAGAATATCAAAAGACCCTGTGTGGACAATGATCTTTAGGCCATCTGGATTTGTAGACAGAATGGTCGGCAGGATCTCTGTCAGTTCCTTGACTGATGTATCAGAAAACGTTAGATTTTCCGTTTTTTGCCTTTCTTACATGTTGTGTTATTGAGTCCCCAATTAGAATTGTGTCTATTTCCTTTTTTGTGGAGGTGGTGGTAGCTCTAGTCTACCTGGATGTGGAATTTTGACTTCTCTTCATGCTTTGGTTAGCCCTTGGTTGAGTTTTGGGGCTGTTTCTCACGGCTTTATTGATCCGTGCATTGCAGTTCACATCACACATATTATTTGAAGTTAGCACATCAAATCTATTGTGCAATGAGACTTCAGCTGGTGGAGTGAGTGCTGGAGCTTTAAAGATTCTGCTGGGTTTACCTCTGCGACGGACAACTTCAGACCAGGTCCTGGCTGGTGCTGATGACTTTGGTCTGGCGCCAACACTGTTCCAGTAGGAGAGATCAGTTGGACTGTCCGGTTTGGGAGGTTCCCCAGCTATTCCAGTCTCATTTGGACACAAAGGAAGTGTATCAGCCAGGTCTGTCACAGGAGGCTCGACACCAGGTGTGATCCCAGCTATAAAGATTTCACTTAGTCCATTTGCATTTGAAGGTTCCACAGCCTGTACAGGAACTGCAAAAGAGTCAATAAATTCCTTGTTTCCACGAAATGTCTTGCAGTGTTTCAATCCTCTTCTCCAGCTCTCTTATCCTCACAGAGAGCTGCTCACACGCCGCACAGCTCACTGATACTGCCGGGTTTGGAGACATTCTTCTTTAGGTGCTCCGATGATAGCCGATTAAATCCAAAAAATATTATACTAAATCCAAAAAATATTGTTCCAGTGATTTTCTAAGTAACCAGGAGTTGTTGCCAGTAGAGATAAGCAGAAAAATGCAAGCAAAAGGGAGAGCTAGTAGGAAAACGTCCACACGGCAGCGAAGCAGGAAGAGAGTAGAAGTTGAAGTTGGTGTCTTTGGTGATTTGTATTCCAAGACACTTCACAGAAGATTGTATTAGATTATTTTTCTTATTTTATTAGAAGCCTCTTTGAGGTTGCATGTATGGTCATTAATTCACATTCCTTATATTTAGGTGTTAATCCTAATGCTTTACATAACAAATGACAAGATTCAGAGACCTTACGGATTTGATCTAATTTTTCTAAAAACTGAATTTAGGTCTAAATCCATCCACAAATGACGACACAGAAACTAATTGTCTTTAAATTAAACCCAGGAATAACATAAGTCCTCCTTCCTCTATCAAATTAATTTAAAAGGTCTTGCACTTGTCCTGTCTTGTAAAGTACTGTAGGACTGTGTTGCTTACAAATCCTGTATTACAACTCAGGCCTCAGGGCAGCGCAGGTGTGTCAGCTTCATTCTCGCGGGCACTGCTTTTCACACACTATCAGTAATCCAAGCAAACTTGTGTTTAAATTGGGAGTATATGACTGGTAAGGTAATGTACAGGTAAAATCCACCCTGAGGTATTTTTAGGTACATGTAGAATTTTGTATTGGTTTATTTTTTGCGCTAGATAGACTATAGAGCTAACCTGCGTACCTTTTTAGACAAGAGTAACAAAGAGAAAGCCACTGTGGAAACAAAGCTTAGATTAAATTTCAACTGACGTCTGCCAAAAGGAATGTCAACTGGAAATGGTTCTTTGGTCTGATGAGACCTTTTGGCCATAAGACTCGATTCTATGTTTTGCAGACAACAAACTCTGCACAGGATCACAAAGACACCCACCCCATCGTGAAGCATGGTGGTGGCAGCATCGTGATGTGGAGATACTTCTTGGCAACAGCCCTGGAAGGCTTGTCAAGGTTGAGGGTAAAATCAATGCAGCAAAGTACAGGGAAACCTGAAGCAGTCTGCAAGAGAACTGTGATTTGGGGGAAGATTTGTTTTCCAGTAAGATCATTACTTAATCATACAGCCAAAGCTACACAGAAATGATTTAAATTCAACAAGGGAATTCCGCTGGGGAGGTCACATCAGAGCCCAGACCACAATCCAATAAGGAATTTGTGGCTGGACTTGAAAAAAGCTGGTCACTCATAATCCCTGTGCAACCTGACAGTTTTGCAAAAAAGAACAGGGTAAAACTGCAGGGTCTAGATGTGCACGGTAGACTGCTGTAACTGTGGCAAAAGGTGCATCTACTAAATATTGACTTGAAAGTGTAAATGATTATGCAATCACCCATTTTAACTTTAACCACACAAAGTCACAAGAAAAATAAAATTCTTGTCAAAAAAAGCCAATTTACATCGACCATAATTCAGTGTTGAAAAGGCAAGAAAGGGGGAGGGTTAGGGGCATTCTATGTAGCCCAGCCTTACAATGGCGTAAAGAATTTGAGTCTTTTGTGTTGAACCCTGGTATAGCACCACCACTGCAAAGTAGAAACAGCTGATGTAAATAACATGCATAAATAAAGGCCAAAGATTAATCTTTAACAGGTAACATAATTTATGCTGTTGACAGCATTTCTGGAATATGAAACCTTACCTAAGCTGTAATCAAAGCCAAGAGTTCAAAGTCTTCAAATTATCGTGCTATTTTGTTCAAAGGCACGGCTGTTTCTCCTCACTGATAAAAGACACAATAGCTCTTCCATGCAAAACTGGATCATGATAGAAAACCTGGAGTTTTTTTAATTGGTCATTATTTGTCATTTGAAAACCTTATTTAAGATTCTGGAGGCTACATTCATTTCATGAAACAAAACATGGAAATACAGGCTATGGGTAGTTATGAATACTGTATTATGTTTGTTAGAGATTTACTATCATGTCATATAATGTTATTAAAACTGTCTGACACATCTAAAAACAACAACGGTGCATTTAGCAAATGAATTATAAGTATTTATCTATGAACATATTTTGGAAATATTTCAGTTACACAAAGCCATCAGTAGAGGGAGCTGAGAGACCACATGAATGTCTTTTTCTCCAATAGCAGCTGGTCTTTACTTTCATTTCCAGGGGCTATGCAATAGTTTCCCACAATTACCTGTTTAAGAAGTTGACACTGGAATTGAAGATATATGATCCAATACTTTCACAGGTTGCCTACAAAGCTAAATTTAAAGAGTTTTACATATTACATGAATGTATACAAACTGGATTTGCTTACTTGTCCGTTTTTCCATGTCAAAGTGTTTCAAAACTGTGTGGTTGGAATACAGAAGCGCTGTATTATCTCATGTTGGGATGCAACCAGTACACATTTAATCTTATTGGATTCCACCTTTGCATGGGAACACTGTCCCATTCCAAATGGTTTAGAACAAAAATCTATCCTCATAACTCTCAAATTCTGGGACACAGCCAGAAAAAGTTAAAAAATGTAATTTTATAGCTGACCTTCAGTGACAACCCGGGGTAAAACAGAGTATATATAGTAGTTTATTAAAAATAGTTTCTTGTGCGTGACATTACCTGAAGTTATCATCTCAGAGGAATCCTGGCACTTCTAAACACAAACTGGTCAATCTATTGGCTGTCCATCTGCACATGAGCAGCCACAGCTGCATCCTGGGCCCCAGCTGTTGCTGTGTCACATCTTGTTTACACCAGGGGCCAAGGCTATGTTTGACCTAGTTGCTGAAAAGCCCAAGAGGCAAAACAAAAGTAAAGCACGGAAAACATGATGAAAACGGGCATGGGCATAATCCCTATAACACTGGACCACTACTGATAGAAGCACAACATTCAGTCCAACTTGCGCTTTATATTCACAGTTAACTTAAGCTTTATTATCGCAGTGATTGAGTGAAATATGTGGAACACACTTTATAAGAATTGACACTTGGAAGCCATGTCACATTCCTGTAGCCCGTTTCACATTTTTCTCAGCGGCTTGCTAAAGCGACTCTAGTTGGTGATGTTTAGCAGTGTCTTGAAATCCTGATGCGAATCTGTTTTCATTCAGAACATGTGTCGAGTCCCGGCAAAGAAAGGATTGATTTATCCTCACAGCTCTATGAAGTCCCACCTTCAATGTCCAACAGATTTCTCTCATTGGTTACTTCACTTCTTGCTTACGTCCTCATTCTGTGGTAAACTGAGCAGCTCCTGGATCCTCTCCATGTCCTTATTGGTTTCCTCCGCCTGACAGCTAACGTTCAGATTAGCAATCAACTCATCTGTCAGCTGCAGACGGGCCGTCCTTAGCATTGGAAAGAGGAGAGTAATGAGTTACCAGAGAGACATTAGGACAACAAATGACTTTCAATTAATGTCTTAATGCTTCTTGAACTATCCAACAAAAAGGTCATTAGGTAAAATCAATCAAAAACTTGCCATTCTGCGAGCTTAAGCTCATAGAGTTCTCGGCGCTCTCTCCTCCTCCTCTCTCGGACAGTTTCTCCAGTCAGAGACTGCAAGCCGATGACCAAACCACCAACAGGAATCCTGTGCAGGAGTCAGCTTTTGTAATTGTAAATATTGTGTACGTGCATTTACGATGTGTTAAATTGTTTTTCAGAGTGTACACTGTCGCAAATAACGCAGAAGGGAGTTTGACAGGCTTCTGTTCCTGTGGTCCTCTGGAGTCTGAGTTGCCACTGCAATTTTGTTGAGGCTGTTCCAACTTACATTAAAGATCAAACCAAGTTCTTGACTCAAATATACCATTAAAAACACACCAGCTAAAATATTGTCTAAAGTGGGGTATGTACCTCAACCATATCCAGATGTCACAGTAAAGATCAGGCGGATGCGCAAAGATGTCAAGAAACTGGTACTGGACGTGTTTTGTTTCAATTTACAGATTTTATTTATTTATTTCATTTTCTTTATTTTATTTTATTCTCCTTTGATTATATTTTGCTTTAGTATTTTCCCTTGTTCTATCAGCCAGCCAGCTTGTTCATTATTTGCACTGTTTTCCAAATAGGTTGTGATGCAAGCCACTTCTGAGAGCGATTGTCCCTTCTGGAGTAAGGGTGGGTGGAGGGTGGGTGTTTGGAGGTTGATAGTTTGTATGTTTATTAAAATATTGTATATGTTGATTCTAAACTCAGAAAATAAAAATAGCAAGTCATAAAAAAACACACACCAGCTGACCATTTATGAGACACATCAACAGTGTAATATCTTCCTAAAACAGTTCCAGCTGTTACATAATCTGTTGTGTAACACAGCTATCTGCCACATGTCAGTTCTGTCAAAGCAACCTCCTGTCCCAGCAGTTATTAAGTCTATTTTCCTCTCAAAATCTCAACCCGATAACCCTCCAAATCCACCCTACCTTGCAGTCACACCACTTCTACAAACCCAGACAAGGGGATGATTCTGGGGCAAGATCTAGAGCGTGATGTACTTTGCAATTATCTGCCTGCTTTCATTTCACCCCCTTTCTGCCTCAACTGCACCTGGCAGAGGCAGGGCCAAAGCTGTTTGCACACATCAAACGCTCCAGGTGGCTGACCACTCAGGCACATAGTGAGAGGAGGAGACACTGCCAGTAGACAGCCAATAGGAGAACAGACCAGCCAATACGTGGACACAATGATCACAGTCCAAACTAGGCCCTCCATCCTGTTACACCATCAAACACATCACACCCAATTTCCACTAAACAATCTGCTTTTAGCTTTGTGCATTCAGCTGAATGCTGCCAGAGGAACAGGTGAAAAGTGTAAAGAGTGAGCTGAGGAAGGGGAGATAAGAAAGTGAAGCAGCAACCAGTCCAGATCAGACTATGGTAGATGGAAATGAGAGGCTGGAATAACAGCAATGGTATAAATGGAGAGGGGCAGCTGCTGCCTTGGCCTGCCTCCTTGCTTTACTACCCAAAACATGGCCCTCTGCGGTGCACATGAGTCCCTCTGGCACCGTGAACAGACTTGGAAGTGGTGTGCATAGAGGATCAGCTGGGCGACAGAGGGTTGCTGGGAGGGGCACAGCTGGCTGCCAGAGTGTTCACTGCTCTCAAGCGCACTAGCATCAATGTGGACATGCACACAAGCATGATCGAATATGCATGTCTGTATAAATAAATGCACAGCAGTGTCTGATGAAGGAGCTAAGCCCAGTAATGAGGACTGAAAATGTTGGATCAGATCAGCTGTAAAAACAGCTGATGACGTGGACTGTTTGGGTGATCATTACAAGTTAATGGATGCTGTGAAGGCAGAAGGCAACTTTACCCCAGGACTGCTCCGATGATGGTCCCTGCCACCAGCCCTCTCAGTCCCAGGTTCAGTCTGAACAGGCCTACAGTGGCAGCTGCTCACATACACAGAGTTTCATCATCAACCAGAGGTCAGTGCACTGGAATATGTGCTATAGGTCTTCAAACAATTTGATGTCATGTTAAAAGGGTGTTACAAACTTTATGGCTCACAGTGTGGGTTATTTTTTCACTAAACCTGAACTTTTCAGATGCTGAAAGACTCACTCTAGCATATTAGACAGTGGACAGACATACAATTTTCCAAGACAAGACAACAGACTATACAGTTGTGTGCGAAAGTCAGGGCACCCCTTTAAAAACAGCATATTTTATATATTAAAAAATTAATATCCATATTTATAGTCTTTCTGGGATATGGGAAAAAAAGACAATATTATCAGGAAAAATTAATGCATAGTTACATTTTATTTTATAACTTGAACAAAATTACAAAAATAAAAAACATAATTTTGGCCTGTGCAAAAGTCGGGGCACCCTGAGAGTTTCAATGTGTCAGATTCTTTTAACAAATTCAGACCTTTACCAGCTCATTAGTCCTGAAGCATGTGTCAACAATTGTCATTAGGGAGCGCCAGCTGGTGTGTATTTCAGGGTTTCTTAAATATGGCGACTCCACAAACCTGTGCAAACAACAGCAATCATGGGTTCCTCTAAGAAGCTAAGTAAGACAGAAAAAATGAAAGTTATTGATGCCCACAATGCCGGGGAGGGCTACAAGAAGATAGCAAAATGTTTTCAGCTTGCAGTTTCCACAGTGCGAGGTATAATTAAGAGATGGCAGGTGAGGGGAACTGTGGAGGTCAAGATGAGATCTGGAAGACCAAGGAAACTCTCGGACAGAACAGCTCGTAGGCTGGTCAGAAAGGTAAATCAAAACCCACATTTGACGTCAAAAGACCTGCAGGAAGATTTAGCAGACTCAGGAGTGGTAGTGCACCCGTCCACTGTGCGGCGATACTTGCACAAACAAGACCTTCATGGAAGAGTCTGCAGAAGAAAACCTTACCTCCGTCCTCATCATAAAATACAACGTCAAAAATATGCAACAGAACATGTACAGAAGCCTGATGACTTTTGGAAACAAGTGCTGTGGACTGATGAAGTTAAAATAGAACTCTTTGGCCACAATAAGCAAAGGTATGTTTGGAGAAAAAAAGGAGCAGCATTTCATGAAAAGAACACCTTGCCAACTGTTAAATATGGGGGTGGATCCATCATGCTTTGGGGTTGTGTTGCAGCCAGTGGGACAGGAAGCATTGCTCGGGTGGAGGAAAGAATGGATTCCATTAAATGTCAGCAAATTCTGGAGGCAAATATCACAGCATCTGTAAAAAAGCTGAAGCTGAAAAGAGGATGGCTTCTACAACAGGATAATGATCCAAAACATACTTCAAAATCCACCATGGACTACCTCAAGAAACGCAAGCTGAAGGTTTTGGAATGGCCTTCACAGTCTCCAGACTTAAAATCCGTGGGTAGATCTTAAAAGAGCTGTGCATGCAAGACGACCCAAGAATATTGCAGAACTGGAAGCCTTTTGCAAGGAAGAATGGGGGAAAATCCCAAATGATAGAATCCAGAGACTTGTCGTTGGCTATAAAAAGCGTTTAGAAGCTGTGATATCTGCCAGAGGGGGTCTTACTAAGTACTGAAGGTACTGACGCTGTAGGGTGCCCCGACTTTTGCACAGGCCAAAATGATGTTTTTTGTTTTTGTAATTTTGTTCAAGTTATAAAATAAAATGTAACTATGCATTAATGTTTCCTGATAATATTGTCTTTTTTTCCCATACCCCAGAGAGACTATAAATATGGATATTAATTTTTTAATATATAAAATATGCTGTTTTTAAAGGGGTGCCCTGACTTTCGCACACAACTGTATATAAAACTGCAGGCAGACAGTACACAGCAGCAACAAAAGTCAACTGTGCAGACACTGTATGGGTGTAAGGCACAGATTAACTCAGTTAACTTTCCCTGTGTCAGTTAAGGTTTAAGAAAAAAGTGTGACCAGACACAAACATCTCACCTCCAGCTGCAACATAATTGCTGATGGCATCTTTGTCTCTGTACACAGACATTCCTGTGCTGACAGAACTACAAAGATAAGGGAGAGAGCACAGACACACATATGAAAACCAACAGGTTTAAGAAGATTAGCAGTTGAAATAAAAAGTAAATAGATGCAACTAAATTTTCTGGCAACAACATTCCAATTTGATGAAGATTTCCTGATAAAATACATACAGTATACAGCAGAAGCAAGTAGACCCCTGTGCAATACAACTTAAATGTGAAATGATTACTAAATGTGTCACCTTATGATAATTGTGTTACTTAGAAGCTGAACAGTAGGGTATTTGCTCTAAAGTAAAACTAAAAACTAATGTTTTGATTTCCTATATTTAAAATACAGAGACCACAGTAGAAATTCAATGCATCTAAAGTCAGTTACCATTTTTTTAAAAACTGAGATTCACCTTACTTTTGGTACTTTGTAAGTCCAACTATATTGTTGATGAAAAGACTCAATCATCCTCAGCATGAAGGATACCAGTTTTAGCAGAGTTACTGGAGATGTTGTGCCTTCTTCACTTTTGTTTAACTGCTCTTTGCTGAAAGGGTTGTGTTGGTCTGCTTTTCTATTTAAAATACCCCAAAGGTGTTTTGTTGGATTCAAATCAGGCGACACACTTGGCCAGGTCATAGTTGTCACTTTTGACTTCTTTACAAACTTTTGTGAGTTTGGCAGTGTGTCAGACAGTATTTTGGCATGTCCACAGGCATTTATGGTGCCATCAATAAATGCTATCCCCCCCTATACCTTTAGCACTCATGAAGTCCCATATCATCACACTCCCACCTTCAGGCTTCATTGTCAAAACAATGCACTCACTGTCGTAGCCCTACACGGTTCATACCAAGCATACAGGATCCCGTCTAAGCCGAATAAAGTAATCTTGGTATGTGCTCTCGATATTCATTAGGGTTCTTTTCATGCTGTTTAGCAAAGTTTCATCCTGGGCACAATGAATGGATGGATAAAAATTTGACATATCTGACATTAAAGTGAGATTTTACATGGGTACACAACTCACTATTGTTGTACACTGTACTTTATACACAGTGTCAGCTTGTTCTTAACATTTTTTTCATCTATGGAAAGTAGTAAAATCTTTCCCTTGTAAAGGTTGCTTCACAAAAAACACATTTCCTTGTATGTGTGAAAAAACACAATATAGAAACCTAATCAAATGCTCCACTTGTTTTGCTTACTTGAACAAGGTGACAATTACAGCCACTCTCCAGCTCCATCTCCATCCATATCTCACAAACCCCCGGATAGCGGCATTATGTGCTGAGCGCTGATAGACACAACATACCATGATTGGATTAGACAGCTTTATTAAACCCCAGTGCAGATTGTCATTAGCCACCAATTCAATTCATACAAACAAACAATACACACAAGGTGTTTAAATATTCACAAGTGCATCAAATGTAAGGCATTATTTAAAGCTAAAGGGTACAAAGGATGAATATCACTTCTTAAGATGTTGTTTCATAGGTATGTGGCTATTTATGTGTCGCTGTAACTTTAGATTTAAACAATAACAAAATTATTTGTCTGCATGTTCCAGGATTAGGCTGAGTGTCCATATAGTGATTTGTTTTTCAAATTTTCCCCAATGAAGACAGGACCCGAGAAAAAATAAGCACTACACTGAGCATCTTTTTCAGAGCACTTTCAGAGCCATTTTTGTGCAGCCACTGGGGATGCCTCTAGTTGAAAATCTTTCAGCTTTTTAGAAAAGTGCTGGTGTCATCACGGTCACTCATTTTCAGGAAACCAATCACATCTACCATAAAAGTGGTTAGAATGGTGATATGTTTATATATATATTTTTGGATGAGGCACTGGTGTGAAGTGCTCCCAGTGCCCTGGCAGCATAAAATGCTACATACACATATGGTGACCACTGTGGATAATCATTTGAAATAAATCACAACACTACTTCACAGATATCCAATTTAAAATTAAAGATAAATTGTAAAATAATAATCTAACTTTATATTTTTGTGGTAAATGTTCCATAAATTATTTTCAAGTATTAAAGGGCACATCCACACTTGGATACAGGTTTCACTCACCACTGCTTCCACACGATTAGCATACATTTCTGCCTGGCTGACTTGGATATACCTCTGCCTGGCGTGACGAGCCGCTGGTATGCCCCCATAGAAAAGGCCTGCAAGGGCACCAAGAACACCGCTGCTTATCACATTGGTCAACTCCTCTGGGTATCTCTGTGTCGCACTACAGGGAAAGAAGCATGTTCCATTTGTGAATCAAGGCAGTGCACCTATCTGACATCTTTAGGCAGACATGTGCTACTATATTTAAGGATATGTCATAGTAGAAGCATTATACTGTATTTAAGCTATGTTACATTAAAGAAAATCCCATCCTTGTATATATTTACAGAAATATATGTACTTGTCATGTTCAGTGCACTCAAAGATTTATTGTCTTATACTTTTTCAGCCTGCTATTAGGCTGTGTCAAATAGGTGAGACTCACAAGAAAAGACTACTTGATTTTTCGTGGAGAGAAAAATGTGTTTTACCACAATAGCTTTCTCCTTGTATGACTGATAAAAAGATGAGCCTAGAAAAGAGTTCTTGGAGATGACTAGAAAAATATAACAACCAAAGTCTCATTTACTATTAGTACTTTACCTGCTCAAAAGACTGCAAATGCAGGCTGTAACTATTATTATTATTTCAAATTTACCAGTTATCTTAATGATTCAACAATTCTGTATTTGGTCAATAAAATATAGGAAAGTAGTGGAAGTAGCCAATCACAAGTTGCTGAACCACAATATATGGCTCTTAAATTAGATTTAGGACTTTCTGGATAATGCAAGAGAAGTTTTGTAGACTATCAGACACAGAAAACCAGCTGCTCATTATTACTGACAAGGTGGAACTCGACAATTTTTGGCATTTTTGCTTGAAAAATGACCAAAATCATTATTTGTCAAAATAATACCTACTGATCAACTTATCAATTATTCAACTATATGGTTTCACTCTAGGTTTGATATCACACTGGTTACACTACAAACAACCAAATAGATTCAGAAAGAGCATGACGACAAACTATTGCTTTTAATGGTTGTGAGAAGGTTTATATTTTAAGCTTTCTAAAGATGCTAAAAGAAGAACAACAGACTGAAGAGCACTAACTCTCTGTCAAAGAGGTCCTTGATGCGCTCCCATCCTGTGTCTGGGAATTCTGGCTTCCCAATGTTGCTTGGCAGGGTGCTAGGAGACGTAGCGGGTGCAGGAGCAGGGCTGGTGGAGGAGGAGGAGGAGGGGAGCATCTGTGCAGGCTGGGCAGCAGCCACATCAGCTGCACAGACCCTGGGGAGCAGGAAGCAGAAGAAAGGGGGCCTGGCGCTCTGGATGAGACCCCGCAGCAGGCCAGTGCTCAGCACGCCCCAGGGGGCTGAATCTGCCTGTCGACTCTGCAGGGCAAAGCTTGTTCTGTTCTGCTCTGGCTGCATCACGCTTCAGCTGGCAGTAGGCTGTGGTAGGGAGGCAGAAACACATGGTCATGGGTTGAGATGTTGCACTCACTGCCTGGAGTTAAGCTCCATCAAAACAAATAGCCTTGAGGCAGATGAAATCCTGGCAGGACAACACAGCCTGTCCAGTTCAGCAGCTGTTAAATGCTGCAGCCAGATCAAAACACACTGGGCACTGGGGCTCAACAATTAATTGATTTAAATCGAAACTGCAATTTGAAACAATGCAATAACTAAATCAAAAAAGGATGAAACTGAATATAAATATTATGCACTGTGTTTGAACCACGTGAACAGTTACCAAAATTCATGCCATTGTCATTTTTTTGATTGTGACTCATATGCCATTGCTGCAGGACACCTTTAAAATCTATTACAGATTAAGTAATGAGCTGAATCTTGAATTTAAAGATAATTTGATAATCCAATTGCAATATCTGTCAGAAAAATTGCAATTAGATATTTTCCCAAACCGTTTGCCCTGCTGAGACATGAACAGACTTACTGAAAAAATCAATATATAGGCCTAATTTTTTTTAATGACATGTCATTATAAAATGTATCTTACTATTTTAGGATTTATTGGTGCCATTTGAAACTTGCATTAGACATGTTGAAGTAAAGAGACACAGGGAATAATTTAAAGAGTTTAGAGAAATGACATGCAAAAAAATGGTCCGCCCAGCTGGGAATACAGCTTACCATGTATGTATGGGTCGTCTTACATTTCGGGTTTTTCTCGCACAGCTGCAATGAGCTTGCTGACTTTTGCTAATTAGTCTGATGCTGTTCAGCTGTGACTCAAACGTCTTCGGTGCTGTTAGCTAGGCTAACACCGAAGCGCTTTATCTGCGACAAAATACCAAAACGCTTTATATTAACACTGCTCATAAAACGTAAAAAAGTTTAATTTAGGTGATAATAAAATAGTCTTCCGTTTAAATGACTTCCCTTCAAAATGAACGTCCGATAATGGGAACCTAAATGTTAGCAGTTAGCATGCTGTTAGCATCTTTCATAACATAAGTAAAAAGCAGTTTACCAGCAGCCGGCAGGAAATTCCTCAACAATGAACCGTCTGCCCAATGAAACGGAGAAGTCCCAGTTAATATGAATTAATGTTTGCATTCCTGTTTTCGACACTTGCCCTTCTGTTGTCCGTTTTCTCACCAGACTTTTTAACAACAGCCTACCGGAATCCCGACCTTTCACCTCGATCAGGAAGTGCGGCTGCGCAGTTCCAGTTCCAATAGCGCCGCCTGTCACTGGAGGACTGAACATGACCGCTGCAGGTTAGTTCAGTTTGACTACATACAAATGACTGGCTAAAATTAGTACATTCGAATACCCTCTAACAATTAGTAGTAATAATTACAAAACTGTGTATGGTCACATGTAAAAAGCACTGACAAAGACAGCTTGAGAATGTTTTAAACAAGTTTATTGGGATAAAAAAAAAGAATGCTGTATAAGCTATGACAACAACCTGAATGATCACAGCTTTTTGGTCAAATCAGTACACTGATGGGCCACAGTTTGCAACAGAAGTGGAAAAAATAACATCAGTAAGAATCTACTTTTTGACAGTACAATGTGAATACTACAACATATTCAACATGACCCTGTATCAGTTATATTATCTGTCGTCTCCTAACACCAAGACAGATTTCTCTGAATAGGTAAAGTCTACTAACAAGAGTGTTTCTTGGAAACTTCAGACATATGAGTAAAAAACGTGTTACTCTGAAAATTATTGCTTACTGTTGGCACTCTGTGTGAAAGAAAAATTTCATTCTCTTGAACTTCAAGCAATGAAACCAATGACAGATCACGTACAAATGCAGATTTGTTGCAATCACACTTGGTGGAACGTCTTTCTCCAGTCGTCCAGGAGAGGGCAGCGTAGAAAGGTATGTCTTCCATGAGCTTTACATTCAACCTCACTATCCTCGGCAAGAAAGAAGTTCAAACTATTTGGAACTAAAATTTAAAAAATGTAGTTCCATAAAGAAATGACACAGCTGAATACAACTTCCAGCTTATAATATGTGATGCTGAAGTCGTTCTTTTCGCCCTTAAACATCACATACTCCATGTGCCGAACATAAAATATCATGTCAGTTATGGCCACTACATTGATAATATTTGGACTTGGGCAGATATGGACTTGAGTGAGCATATCAGGAATACTGGGGAGAATATTTTTAACTCCACATAAAGGGCACACAATATACCAACTATAAAGGTCCCATATGGTGAGAATCCCCTTTTATTGTGTTTTGTGGTTGTTACACACTCGGAGGTGTAAAATAAGCACTGTTAAGACTGGAACTTCTCCCATTCCTCCAGCCCACTCACAACTAGTTTGCCTCCGAGCTTTACAAGCCAGTAAGAATTCAATCCAGTTGCTATGAAACAGCTTCAGCTGTCAATCACAGATACAGACAGCATTCTTTTCCTGAAGGGGACAGAAATAGCAGTAGCTCATTGGTTTCCAGAACTAAGCAGGCCGTCCAGAACAGCCCTAAAACCAGGGATTAGACAGTTGAAGGGAAATGAACCATGCTTGCATTATTTGGAGGTGAAAAACACAGCATGAAGACATGTAAGGCTTTGATTAATTTGCTGAAAAGGGGCACAATGTGAGACCTTGAAGTTTCTAGCCACTCTCCCAACACAGCAGACTGCATTACATCTATCAGCCTGGTATCTCTAGTAGTTAACAATTATATATCCTTCCTAGACATGGTGCTCCAAAGTCAGAGCATAATATTTTCATTAGATTCTGATGAAATCTACTAACCATCATGACGCCACGAAGACACAATCAGGGGTATTTTCTGTCCCTCCAGAGTCATGTAAGTCACTATACCACTGTCACTGGTTGGGCTGTCGTTTTCATGATGAGTAACCTAAAGTTGATGTGTGAAATTTCTGGAATACCCCTTTAGTGAGCCTAAAAAAAAGCCTAAAAGCACACCTTGCATGTTATTTTGCTGGTGAGACAAACAACAGACATAAAAACAGCGCTCATTTCTGGAAGCAAAACATGAGAAATGGCAGCTTCCCACGGCAACCACTCCTCTGGCTGTGTGCTAAACTTTGTGCCCTGTCAGTGTTATTCCTGCAAAGACATATGGGCTTTTGTGTGCCTCACAGAAATAAATAAAAAGGATCTTGACAAAACTTGAGACCTTAGATTACTTAAGTTAAACGTGATTTTGATAATAATGGAACACCAACAAAAAACATAACGTTGCTGGCAAGGAAATCATACGCTGTGGTGCAGCAATCACATTCAGGATCTAAAGTTATCCTTCACTACAGCTGCCCTGGTCCCCCAGAGTCTCTGTCTTATAGCTCTGTTTTAGCAGGTCTGTGGATAATCTGGTTGTAGCTGTGCTTTCTTTTGGGTTTGTAGGTGAGAAGCTGGCTAAACTCGGTGAGGAGTCTCTCCCAGTAGCAGGAAACATCTTGCATTCGCAGGTGGTTTAGGATAAATTCCTTACCCCTGTGGCGAGGGAGGCAAACAGAAAAGTCATAAACTGCTGGGACAAAGCTTACGCAACACCTGTTAGAGCATGTTTCCATCAAAATTTAATCACAAAGTATCATCTGTTACCTTGTGGCAATCTCCAGTGCAATGTCATCGTTCTCTTTGACGAATTGTAGCAGCTCCCTGAGGACAGAAAACGTGCAAAGACAAATCAACATTGAGCACACGGGTCAGGAAATATGATAATTCAGGAAATATGTTGCTGTACTGTCTCAGGTTTTGTTCAAAGTTTGCTTTTGGGGACCCACAACTAAATTCAGTTAGATATTTTGGTGGGATTTTGAGAATTTCATAAGTATTCCCCCCCTTCAAAAAATAACTCATCTTACCTGATTGCCATTTGAAGGGCCCTGTAGCTTCAAAAGCCTTGGAATTTGATGAGGACACAGAAAGTTGTTTAAAGCAGGTCCAAATGATGGTCAAATGGCTCCAACAGTGGGCAAATGTGTGATAATAATTTTCAAACCTGTGTGGTACTGGGGCCATTCAATCATTTGGACCTACTGAAATCAATGTTGTCTGTGCTCACCACATATTATGACTGTGGGAGTTCTTAAAGTGGCTTCCCAGTTAAGACATTTTTGAGAGAGAAATTACAAAAAACCAACACAGGTCTTTAAGTATAGGAAATGATCAAAACTCACCAAAAATACTTCATACAACCATGAAGTTAACTCTGAACAAAATCTGGGACGGTGGAGCAACACTACTATCTTGAGCCGTGCACAGTGTTTTGGAACAAGCACCCTGAATGAAAGCAGCTTCCATTCATTCGAGCACTGACCTTTATATCTGTGAACTTCACTACGAGCTTCAATTAAGAGGCAGGTGTGTAAATTTAACCTGAAACTTTCAACATAAGCTAAAACGTATTATGTTTTTGTAACGGATTTTATTTTGTGCGAACCAGGATACATTTACTCATGCAATATGTCGTTCTTAGAATACAGAGAACCCTTTAGTGATTTAAGCAGCTCACAAAAGGCTCCAGACTAACATTAGTTGCACCGAGCTCCTATACCTCAGTTCTCATCTCAACACCTTAAAAAAAGGGCTGCTACTGTCTGGCATTTTGTAAAGAAATGTAAAGGTAGAATGCTGTAATTACAATTGTTCAATGTCCTACTGTCCGGTTATTGCCATTACTGCACAGGTGGAGCAGGAGTGAACCGATGCAGACCCAAAAACAGAAGTTCCAGCCAGTCTGCTTGCAGGTTAGTTGATGGTTTATTTGAAGAAAGCAAAAGAAGAACACACCGGGGTTTCCCGATAGCGAGTGGTATATCTCTGTCCTAGTTGCTGGTTTGTTTGCTGGTCTGGTGAGAACTGTGTGCCCTCCCCCTACCTGTGCCCGCCTCTTCCTGTCATCTATGCCCTCTACATATACAACCTGTGTCTCATTATCGCCACCAAGTGTCCAAATGATGCAACAAAAAATATCTAAATAAACTCAACAACCTGCCAACAATAAGCATAAATGGCTCCTACAAACACAAAGGGTTATTGTCACATCTGAGGAGACCGTGTGGGAAAAGGCAACACAAGCTGAGGTACCTGACATCAGAGAGATCCTGCTTGACTGGGATGTAGTGAACCCAAGGCCTGAGCTGAGGGTAAAAAAACTCCTGCCATTCATCCCCCACATGAAACACCAAGGAACCACAGAGGAAGAGATGTTTGAGGCGAAAGCTTGCCGCCACACCCCGGAAGTTGAATAAATACCTGCAGAAGTTGGAGGAAAAAGACGCAACGTTTGATAAGATTGTATTATTCAAACTAATGGTTATACACGATCTTGAGCTGCTTCATGTTGTAGATTCTTATCAAAATAAGCTCCAGCAGCTGGGATGATGATTATGATGATTATGTTACATTTTACAAAAAAAAACCGAGCTTGATGATTACTTGTATTTGCAGTGATCGACCAGGGGGATTTCTTTGGCTGGGGGTCTCCCAAGTGTATCCTAAAACAGAAAGAAAAATATAGGTTGGTCAATAAACAATGCAAACTGACTTTTTCATTTTGTATCAGTGTTGAGTCTTGGGAAGTATTTGAAATTCAGTTTAGTTCATTTCTCTGTCAGATTTATTTATTGTCATCTCCAGTGTATCAGCACAGTAAGACTTTCTGACTAAAAGGTGAAAAATAAAACCATTACATCGCCAAAAGACACAGTATATACTGTATACACAGCTAATAGGTTGTAGTGAATTTGAGCGACAGATAGATTCAATGCACATGAGCTAAAATAACTGCCTTGTCATTTACAAAAGTATAACTATAAGGCTTTAGATCCACTACACTGAAAAACAATGTCCACCTGCATTTACCATCAAATAAACACTAGAGGGAGCTGTAGAGACAACAGAACAGCTCAGTCACTACATTTTGAGCTACAATAAAATTCTGCCACAGTTTTTTATTTCTCATACAAAAAGCAACACATTCAGTGAACCTCCTGTTTAAAACTCATGGCAATACGAATATAAACAGCTGTTTATCTGTTTGTCCATGGACACACTGTCTCTCATGTGTTGCAACTCAGCAGCCCTCTTATCAGTTTCACTATCTACAACTACCAACTGCTCCTTTTCCTTCTGTTTATACTCTCAGTGTTTAATTTGGTTTTCAGTCTTTGCAATATTCTCTGGCTGCTCTGCAAAGTTGTGTGCATCCTTTTGGAGACTCTCACTTCAGACTTCATGTGAGAAACCAGTTCATTACTACCATTGTCACAAGTTTAAATGCTGAGGCAGCATGTCCTTGTATGGTAGGGTAGGTTACTGTAGTATTTATTAGATGGACAGAATAATTACAAATGTGTCTAGCCCTGGTGTGATGTGGTTTCAGTATGACTGACCTTCTCAGACTTCCAGGCCTGGTTTTTGGTGTATTCTGCATCCACCAGCTCCAGAGCTTCTCTGGACAGAAGGATCAGAGGGTCGCGCTCTGGACTGGTTCTAGCGGACAAACGGAGAATGGAGGGGAGATTAGAAAATGATTCTGGGGTACATTTAGGGCTGTAGGACTGGTTGCAGTGTTCGGGTTCTTCAGGGAGATGTCTACCGTCTCACTGTTATGAAACGGTTTTTCACTCTCAAATTTAAACTTTTGAGTTGCTCAAAGCACAAACCAATTTTTGCTGGAGTTTTTCTGACGTTACCTCAGCCTGGTGATGAAAACAAGAACACACACTTCTCCAAGTGGCCTTTATTAATGAAGCCCAAGGCGGCTCATTTTTACCTTACAGTTGGGGAGCTATGGCGAATCAAATTTCCATATCTCTTTATTGTGGAAGTTATAAACTGAACAGCCTATGGCTTAAAACAGAAACGCATAAAGGACCTCACAGTGGCTAGAACATAACTTAGACACACCTGCCTATATACAGTCTTGCAGCTAACAAAGCTTATCAGAACAAAAACCAAGCTATAAGGTCAAACGACCTGTCTGCATAGGTGGAGGAACAAATCTGTGGAAGTCTACCAAAAAATCTGCTGCACAGAAGGTTCCCAAAAGCAAAGGTCTCCATAATTGTTACATGGAAGAAGTCTGGAACCTCCAGGACTCAACCTATGGCTGGCTGTGTAGCATAACTGAGCATTCACATTGGCTGAGCTCCAGAGATGCTGTGTGGAGATTGGAGAAACTTCTATCTAGGCTTTAAGGCAGAGTAGCCAGACCTAAGCATTTCCTCTTCAGTTAAAGTTACATGAAAGCCTGCCTGGAGTTTGCACCTGAAAGACTCACAGACTGTGAGAAAAAAAGATTCTCTGCTCTGAAGAAATCAGATTTGAACTGTTTGGCCTTAATTGTAAGTGTAATAGGCACAACCAGGCACAACCCATCACCTGCCCAATATCATCCCATGGTGACGCATGGTGGAGGCAGCATCATGCTGTGGAGGTTTTTTTTTTAGTAGCAGGGACAGGGAGACTGGTGAGGGTCGAGAGAAAGCGGAACAGAGCAAAGTACAGCGATATCTTTAAAGCCTGTTGCTGCTTCAGTGTGCTCTGGACCTGTGATAGGGCCCTAAATACACATTCAAGACAATGCTGGAGTGCCTCAGCGACAACTCTGTGAATGTCCTTAAATAGGTCCGCCACAGCCCGGACCAGGACCTAACTGGACATCTCTGCAGAGTTTCCACAGTTTCCACCCAACCTGATAGAGCTTGAGATGGTCTACAGAGAAGAATTATACCAAAGAAGATTCGAGACTGTAGTCGTTATGAGAGATGCTTCATCTAAATGTTGAATAAAGTGTTGGAAGACTCATGTCAATGTCAGATTTCAGGATTTCCTTTTTCTGTCCACTTTGTCATTCTGGAGTATCAAATGCAGATTGACGAGGGGAAAAATCATTTAAACAGTTGCACAACAAGGCTTCAACATAACAATAAGTGAAAAAACGTAAGGAGGTCTGAATATTTCCTGAAGGCACAATGTTAACAGACTGACCTGGAGCCTCTGAAGAATCCTTTAGACTCCTTCTTCTTCCAGGGCCACTGTGCTGCAGACCTAACAACACATTACAAGAATGAGGTGCTCTGAAACCTGATACATCATTTGTATTACAATTAAATGCTCCACTACTCAGCTTTTCTAATTTGTGATTAACTGATTAGCCATGTGTCATCAAACAGATAAATCAAATGAATGAAAAATAAAGTAAAATGTAAAACTGTATCAAACAAAACATGTTTACTATTCTTTCATTAGGAGATGAAACGAAGGAACCAAATTAAATGACCCATTTGGCTACAACTGGATAATATTTAGTGTATGTCCTGGATAAATAAACTAAAACTATCAGGAAACTCATCAAATTCGTGGAAAACTTTTATTTGTTTCATTATCAGTGAATCAGCCTGTTATTTTATCTGTCCATCATATTTTGTCAGAGTCCAAGGTGATGACAGGTCTAGCATATCCGTTTAACATTCCCGCTCGTCTCTGAAGTGCTCCTCCTTACTTTTTAAGGTCATCCCTCATCAGATCCCATCTTCCCAGTCCAGTGGGGTATATGGGCCACACAGCAGGTCCACCCTCCCAGAATGTCCATGCAGGGTACATGATGTCCTGGTAGTCTGAGGTCTACTTAAATGCAACACTGACATGTCAAAAACAGTTCTTTCACTCAATAAACATTTGTGAGTGTTTGTAAGTGTGCATAAAAACGCTGCCCATATTCTGACCTTACTGAAAGAGAAGACTGGCAGGGTTGGTTGAACCCAGCTTGGGACTTGAGGGTAATCTCTTACATTTACTACCATCTCCAAGTCAGGTAAGCGGTCAATCACTTCCAGTATGAAATGCTCCACCCCACTGCACCTGAAAATAGGATACAGAATTAGGCAAACCACAGCTGTGGATATATATTTAATGTTCAGGTTCAACTTCAGCAAGAACTTCTCATTTGATCAAATAAAAATAATGATACCAGGTACTTCTACTCCTTACCGAGCAGGGAACATACAGTTGTGCTCTCTGTACAACTTATGTCCAATGATCTGGTAGTGAGTGCCCACCCCTCTCTTGACTGTAGCAGCCATGAAATCCTCAGAGATTCCTCCTTTAAAGGGCTGTAAGTCATGTTGTAGGACACTGCAGGAGAAATCAGGGGAAACTCATTAAGTCCATTTTACATATTTAATGCATTTCATTTTAATATTTAATATGTATCTTTCTAAATAGCATGTTAGTAGTAACGCTATTTGTATGTGAATGCCATCAATTAGAGAACATTTTTGACATTCAGATAACTGCAATATATAGAGTTCCTGCATAACTATTCTCCTGAAATACTACTATCATTGTACAATGATAGTGGGTTAGAGGGTTTTTGTGTATTTCAGGGGCCTGACTAAAAGCTAAAGAGGACAAAGCCTTTTCAATAATCTGTCCATGGAAATCAGGTTGGCTGGGGTAAAATGTCGTTCATTCCCTTTAAATTCCTTTTAAATATTACCATTTCCAACACTATATTGCAGGGGTGTCCAGTTCTGGTCCTCGAGGAGCCCCTATCCAGCATGTTTTAGATCTTTCCCTCTTCCCACACCTGATTAAATGATCAGGATTGTTATCAGGCTTCTGCAGAGCTTGATGATGAGCTGATTATTTGAATCAGGTGTGTTGGAAGAGGGAAACATCTAAAACATGCAGGATAGGGGCTCTCAACAACCAGGACTGGGCACCCTTGCTTTATTAGTTTTTATAACCAAGTTGTGTTTTTCTGTCTTTAGTTTTGCTGCTTTAGGAAGCATGTTGTAACCTAGGTTTTGAAAATTGCTCTGTAAGTAAAGCCTGTTGTATAATTATTACAATACGATGTACAGCAGAAATGAACTGGCACTACACCCACCTGATATGGCAGCTACAGTTGACAGGGTTGCATGGAATGTACCCTTTAACAGCATCAGAAATCTTCTCTCTTATTTTCTTCCACTGCTTGCCTACACAACACATAAGATGGCAAATTGTGTCAGAGGAGATATTTGAATTATGTCATTTTATTCATAAGTTACAGCACTGATGTTAATACCACTATTAATTATGACAAAACACTTAGATTTTCAACAGTTTGACAACCTTCACAAAAATTATGCATTTATAAGGTTTGGACTTTTGAAAACAGACAAACAGTACCACCCAGCTTAACATCACTTCAAATACTGAGTTTGAGTGAACATGTCGAGTACTAGATATGTTCTAATACTAGCTGCATTTTAACCCTGCACATGGCTGCAGAATGTGCTGAAAGAAGCAAATAGCTGAACTCGTTAATTTCTCTCTCTGCTTTCATTAAAATGTCAAATTTATCTGATTAATTCAACATAAATCAAAATGATTTCAGTCACACATAAACTTAAAAAATTTTTTTAAAAATCCCAAAGAAACCATGCCAGCATGGCAAAATCAGTGCTATCCAAAACACTGACACGGTGAAGCACCACTTCTTCCAGGCTGAACTCCAGACTTTACAGATACAAGACATGCAACATACAATCAGCCTTGTCTCTCAAGAAGAGAAGCAGACACATCAACCTGTGACCAGTGCATCATAGGAAAATACACTTAGTGAGATAATTTAACCATCTGCTGTTTTATAAAACACTGAAGCGACCATTTAAACACACGTACTTAAATAAATGATCTGTTTGGCATTCGTCTTGCATTTTCTATTTTCTAACACAAGTTGTATATGAAACTATGGAAAACATACACTGTATAGCAAAACGTATATGGACACCTAAGCATTACACCCGCATGTGACTGTCATAATGTCATTCCAAAACCATGGACCTTGACATAAAGTCAGCGTAATACGGTGTAGAAAAGTACAACTGTAAATTAAGAGAGTCAGGTGCTACAGTCTTCCATATTTGACCCTTTTCTGCAAATTAAAGAAAGCCTCGCATGTCACCAGAGTGTGTCTTTCAATATTCAGCTCAAGGAAAGAAAGATGGTTCATGTCACCATGACTGTATAATCCTTGTTTTTAACCACTGTTCTAAACCGGCAGTTTCAGTGTTTGGAGCTTTAAATGGAGCTCAGCTGCTGCTGTCCACATCCCCTCAGGAAGAAGACTCTCTCTGCACCTGTGATTGGCAGTGCGGAGCATAACAGTCCACCGCACAGCTCCAACAAAGACGTGAATGAAAGTGTGAGACCTTTTCTTAACAATCTCTGAGAGATCTTTTTACATGGAAACATTGCTGAAATCTCAACACAGCTGTTGTGTTTAACTCAGGTGTCAGATGATGCAACTGTTGTAAAACCAGTATATTAGCAGCAGATGTGCTGCTTTTCAGTCAATATCTTATACTTGTTCTGTTGCCTGACAGCAGAAATAGAAAAATATGTGAATGAGAATGGCATTATTGGGAAATCAGCTGCAATACAATTCAATATATATGAGCAGCGAGAGCAATGTAGAAGTAAATAGATAAAACTGACCGACACATATCAGTTTAGGTTGCACTGAAGCACAACAGGTCACATAAAAAAGTACCCAATCACAACTGCTGTTTATTGGTTTCAAACCGCTTTTTAAAGTTTCCATCATGCTGTGGGCATACCATCAAAGCTAATGGTAACGTTAACCACACAGTGTGCTAACACTAAGGAATCCCTGATTGTTGCAGTGACTTTGCCATAAAAAATAAAAGTAAGCCACTGGATCTTAAGTTCCTCTATGCTGGGAGTACATGATGACTCTTGTGTTCACTCTTACAGTCAACAGCAGAACATTTGGTATGCTGTGCTAATGCCTCAGATATTTTAGAGTTAGCAGAAGCAGGTCTTTAAAGAAAATAAAGCTGGTGGACTGTGAAGCAGCGGCTTATTCTGAATGGTTTACTTGAAAGCAGCAGTGAGTGAGAGAGCAGGATTATACGATTTCTTAGTTCAATGACTCGTGGTTCATCCGTTCCTACACTGCAACTGATAAAGTTCTGACTAGTTTGTAAAGCTGGGGGTCAATCTACTGTCTGTCTTTGTGCTGGAACCACTAAATGCCCAGAAAGTTTAAAGTAATGGACGCCACGATCACACAGTCCTGGGGCTCTTGGTCAGAAAGTGTCTGTATGACCTGAAATGTCCCGTGGCTGATAAACTAACTATTCCCTCAGCTGGACAGGTCACGGTCACAGGTAACGTAGAAACTAGTTAATCTTGGACGCCCGGCAGTAACGATACATCGGTGAGCGCTAATTAGCAGTTAGCTGTTACTGGTTGCACAACCTTGGTCAGCCTTAGTGAATATAACCACCTTAATAAATACACATACTGCTTCTATCGTTTCTGTGGGCGAACTTTCACCACAATTCACACAAACCTATATATTAGCTAACAGCTTAATAGAGTTAGCTGCCGGGTTGTTAGCTAGCTCCTGAATGACTTATTTCAAAAGTTTTCTCAAAGAGCCACAGCAAAACTAAATGCGGCAAAGTCTCACTGTTACTTTTAAAATACCTTCAAAATCTGTATTTCTTTAAGAATGTATTACCTGAAGCCCCAGCCGCACTCAAGTCACAAACTTGAACCAGTATTAAAAAGCTCCACAGCCAGCAGCGCTCCATTTTCCCTCTATCTTCCAGCTTTGTCTGAGAAGCAGAAACAAAGCGGTGATCTGTGCTCCGTTACTTCTGCCTGAGTACTCTCATTACGGTATTGCGCACAGCCACATTCATTTGGAGTTACCGTAACGCTTGGAAGATAAGGTCACAGACGAATTAAAGGGATATTCCTCTAAATTCTTCTCACAATTACATCCACATTCGATAAATACATACCATGTAATAATCATTCATTTCAAAGCATGAAATATAATTTTTAAATGCATAACCCAGATGTATTATTTTATTTTTTTCATATGGATAATGACATTACTGATCGAATGGCCGATGAAATCCCTACAGCTTCTCTTCTTTCATTTCTAAATTTATTTCAAGGGCATGAATGAAAAACCTCATGAATGATCATCCTTTTAATGCGCTCCATACAACGAGTTTCTTCGTCAGGAAGAGAAGAGGAGGAGGAAAGAGACCCTCCTGAGATTTGGGCAGTAAGACTAAATGACGGAGAGAGGAGGAGACAGAAAGGTGGAGAGCTATCAAAGGAGAGCAAGAGAAAGAAACAGAGACAGGGGAAATAGTGATGAACAATTAGGGACAATATTCCATATTTGCTAGTAAAGTAATAGAGATCAAATCTGTGGATGAATTTTAGCTCCTGTTCATATCTGATTAAGTTCAGTCTGGAGAGGTTCTCTGATTTCTTTTCAGACTTCATCCTGGCTTGGAAACACCTCCACAGCTGAACCACAATGCAGCAAATCTGGCTCTCTCTTCTGTCCGGCCTGTGCCTTCCCCTGGTTTTCCTTTGCAGCGCCGAGGAAGGTCTCGAGTTCCCTAATTTTGACGGGAAGGACAGAGTGCTGGACATCAACGAGCGCAACTACAAGAAAGCTCTGAAGAGATACGACCTGCTGTGCCTGTTCTACCATGAACCTCTTCCAGCCAGCAAGGGCCTGCAGAAGCGGTTCCAGATGACAGAGCTGGTGCTGGAGGTGAGAAAGGGGGTCACAAGGGGTGAGATAAGGGGGACTGGAGGACAGAATAAGACACGGAAAAACATGACATGAAGATCGGTGCTGCTATTCTTTCTCTGTTAGAGAACTAAGAAAAAAAATGTTAGATGTGGAAAGTGAGCAATGGGAGAAAGTGCAGAAGTAGTTTCCATCAATATTTGGTCATCTTCTACATCCTAGATGATTCTTTAATGAGCATTAAATCTAAATATATAAATCTTGGTAATTCATTTATAAAGGGGTTTCAATCCATCCACTTAAAATTTTGAAAAACCTTTAAAAACTTGACTTTGGTAAAGATTAGTGCAACCAGTCAAGGCTACTTTTCATAACCTGGCTTATAATTTATCTATGATGTGTTTAATAATTATTCATTATCCACATAGTTACAGCTTATGCAGAGTTATTATATGACTAAAAGAGGGCTGCAGTTATTCTTTACTACATCGTGCCACTATGTCATAGTGGTTGGTGGTAACATTAATTCCAAACATATTATAGATAGAAATTTACCACATCACAATTTACGAATACATTTCTGTCCATCCGCTAATTAATAAATCAAGTATCAACATCCACATCTCTACAAATCTGTAATGTTCCAGTGACATTACTGCTGGCTTCCTCAGGTATACAAATACCTGTAGCCTGCCAAGACCGTGTCACCACTGATCAAAGGAGAAACCCACAACTGACATGTACCTGTTGTGACATACGGTGCCCTGATATGTCTTCTGCCACTGATAACATAAAAACGTCTCAATAAGCTGTAGCTCAAATCCCCGCGGGTTACATTCTGCCGTACCCGCTTGTCAAAACAAGTCACTGTACAGTTAGTTATCTGCCTGGTTGGAAAGCAGAGTTCATGTCTCATTCTTCCTATGACTCCCCGATGTAAAGACTCCCTGCTTAACCCCCAGTAGCAGTGCTGCTGTCATGCTGCCACAGCTTGATAGATTGAGTCTACATGTTACCTGTCCACACTTCTATCTGGCAAGCAGTGATTTTAATCCCATTATGTGCACTCCTCTGTGGTTCACATGTATCCAGGGATTGTTTCTAGGTCATCCTCTTAATTATAGCTTGTTCCCAAAACTCTTTACTATCCGCCTGTGAACTAGAAATAAGTCGATGTACTTTGGCATCCCTTCCCTTCCCCTTGTTGAGCCAGAAGTTCCTCTTAGTTTTGACTCTTAGGCACAGATTCACTTATCAGTTTTGTATTTCTGTCATGTTTCCTGCTCTGCTCCAGAGCAGAAACACAGACTGTAAACCTCCTCCTCAGTGCTTTTCTAAATCTTTTATCCTTCCTCAACAACCGCGAGCTGAAAGGTAAGCAGTCCTGACTCACAGCTTCCCTCTAACAGCAAAACTCCACAGGGGGCTCCGAGCACACACACACACACCTTGGTAATGAAAAGATGTGTTGACGAGAACAGCAGCAGCTGTGGATGCCAGCTCAAATACACAGCAGAGAAGTGCCAAGCTAAATGCTAAGTGTAGAACAGAGGGTTTGATTGATTTGATCCTAAGTTCGACTAAGTTTTTACCCTGATCAAGTATTCATATGCATGTAATGAGCAGGTAACACCACTGACTCCCAGGGTTTTATACATAACAAACCTGAGTAACCAATCCTGTATGCTTAAAGGGTGGGGCTTTCTGTTTAATTACTCCTTTCTCGGAATCAACTTCTGGCTAAATTACTCTACAACTTTCCATTGTGTAATGTAGAGTGGTTTCACAGTGTTTGAGCAGAGTCACAGGTGAGCTGGTGTGCTTGAACTGCAGCCACTAGAGGACAGGTGAGTGGAGACGCAGGGACTTCTTAGATCTGCACATTGTAAAGGAGTCAACAGTGTAGAGCTACACCTTTTTAAAAGTGGATTATTTTAACAGAAAACTTCTAAATGAATAACTTTGATACAGGGAGACGAGTTTTTAGAGGTTAAATCAATGAGTTTAGGAAGATTTCAGTCAGTTCCAACAGTAAAGTCCAATTAAAAGTGTAGCTTTAAAGATTTTCACTGACATCTAGTGGTTTAACTTATTACTGTGGTCTAAAAGTATACTTTAGGGACTGTCAGTAGATGTTTACTTCACTGTCAGATGTGGTGAGAAGAGAGGTTAAACTGCCTGGTGTGGCATTTTAATTGTAGAAATAGTTGGCAGGTGTAACTAACAAGCACAAGTGTTCTTATGCCTAATACAGGGAAAACAAGTCAGTATTATGGTATGTTTTCAGTGTTGCCCAGTGAAGTTATTTGTAAACCAGAAGCAGTCCTGAAATATCACTTCTTTACCACTGACAATCATTAAAGGGAACAGAGAACAGGTGTAAAATGTTCATATTGCTTTTGGTTAAAGCTTCGGCCTGACGTCTGCTTTTGTGAACATCCAGCTTACAGCTCAAGTCCTGGAGGACAAAGACATCGGTTTTGGAATGGTGGATTCCAACAAGGATTCCAAAGTAGCCAAAAAACTGGGTATGACCTTGGTATCCAATCTATTGTGTATATTGAATATAACAAGCTTTCCTGTTGTGCCATAATACTGACTGATTCATATGACTTTTGTTTTCATAGACACCCATTAGCAGTAACTACTTTAAGACAATTATGTCTTTGCTATTACCAAACTAGTCTCAGATTGTCCTCCCTGAAGTAATGGACAACATTCCTGCTGTCTAACCAGGTCTGGAGGAGGTGGGCAGCCTGTATGTCTTCAAGGATGACCGTGTCATTGAGTTTGATGGGGAGCTCTCAGCCGACACGCTGGTGGAGTTCCTGTTGGATGTGAGTGGAAAGACCTGCTCCTTTTTAGAGTCAAAGACATGTCAACCATAAAGAGAAGAATGCCTCAAACAACAGACTTAGCAGGCGTAACCTTCATGTCATTTTCCACTGAAGTCATGGCTGATAAAAGTGATAATGTGTCACATTTTTACCTACATTGAATTTAAAGAAATCCTTTGACATTTAGTAAATCAGCTCCTGTGAGAAGATGGATGTTAGTCACATCCACTGAGTGTATATAAGAGATAGAAGTAGCCACTTAACAGTAGCCCTGCCATAAACATACCCTTTGTTATCATCTATTTTACTCAAAATCGGGCCCTAAGTTACAAAATGGGCATCATGCTATATTGAAGGAGACTTGAAACTAGTGATTGAGGTCAAAATGTTTACAGAGGTAACAAATCTAGGGAGAAGTAGGGTCATTTTCTCATAGACTTCTATAGAATTGGACATCTTTTTGCAGCCAGAGGAGTCGCCCCCTGCTGGCTATTAGAAAGAATGAAGGTTTAAGGCTTCACTTTTCAGACGTAGTGACTACGTCCATCTTTAAATAGAGTCTAGGCACATATCTGTCTGTGCAATAAAGGCCTGAGGTTCCAGCCAACACCTGGTTAGTGTAGTCTAGCATAAAGAGTGGAGGCAGAGTGAAATAGCACTTAGTGAAGATCCACCTATAAGAAAAACAAAGTTCTACTACACTCTGTTTTCTTTAACTGAACTCTGGTTCCTGGATTCTTTAAGTCTAGAACTCTACCAGCTAAATATTGTACTTCTTAGTGAAACAAAGCTCACTCTTCCACTTGTGAGAGCAAATACTCTACAAATGGTCATCTTCAACATTTTTGACCCTTAAAACTATAACATGAACTCCAGTCATTATGCTAAGCTAATGCTAACTGGCAGGGGTGGAACCAAAGAGTCGGCACAGCCTCCTCAGACTAAAGAATCCTCTTGGTTTACTTCTACATGGCAGTCAGGCCAGCATGAGTAAATCATAAAAGCAGTGACCAAAAGAATGGCTTTGTGACTTGCTATGCAGAAAAAAAACATTAAGAAGATATCAGTTTCTGTGACACCCCTCTAAAAACTGTCTGTCTCCATCACTGCTAACTGGCATCAAACTGAAGCTCACACATGAAAAGGTCTTGATCTCATCATCTAACTCAGTGTAACAACCGACTATGGGAATTTCACAAAATATGGACTTAATGCTCTTTTATGCTTTCCAGTGAAAATCACCCACCTGTATTTTACCACCCACAGGTGCTGGAGGACCCTGTAGAGATGATCAACAACGCCATGGAGATACGGGCCTTCGAGAGGATGGAGGAAGACATCCGCCTCATCGGTTACTTCAAAGGAGAGGATTCATGTTAGTTTACCACCAAACTTATGAGCCAGTGTCGACATATATATTAATAGATTTGTATTTGATTTTACTAAGACAGGCAGCGTGTGATGGGTTGAAAACACACCGACACTGTTTCACTGCCTCCTGAAGTCCTCTCAGTGTTCCCCAGATGCTGATGGGATCTAAAGGCTAATGGAGCTACATCACCATGCAGCCTAACTGGCTGTTAAAGGGAAACCTGATTCCAGACTGTGGTGCTCTCACTTGTTCTCAGGAGAGCCTTTAAATAGCTTCTAGCTCTCTGTCTAATAGGTCAAACTGCAATTATAGTTCCTCTCAAAAAAAAAAGGGAGAAAAAGTGAGGCAGGGAAGATGCTATCTGCTCCGATATGACAGAGGCACGGATTTTCATTATGAAGCCTATTTCTGTCCAGAGATAGGTCGGTCCTTGGCGGTGACCTTGTTGGTAGCGGAGCCAGGAGCAAGTTACAAGCGTATAAAACTGCATTAAGGGAGACTTTGTTACTTGGATGGAGATGGTCGAATCATGATGGGAAACTGAATGAAGAGAGGGTGTTTCGCTGCTTACTTTTCTCATCACACACTGTAGATTCAACTAGGAGTGTGGCCAGAATGGGAACGCTGAACTTCAACGCTTTACTTTTTCTGTCATTTCCTCTTGAGTTCCTCATCAGTGTCCTCTCTGTGTCTCCTGTTTTCTCAGACTTCAAAGCCTTTCAGGAGGCCTCGGAGCGCTTCCAACCTTACATCAAGTTTTTCGCTACATTTGATAAATCTGTAAGTCTCAGTACACAGCAAAAAATAGACAATCAGCATTTATAGTGTATAAATGTAGCAGTTATCAATCACATGCTGCTAAAAAACTAGTATTGATTCCCTACATTTACCCGTACACTTTGCACGTTAACTGAATCTTAGACATAATAACAAAATCCATTAATTTAAAAACTAGCATGTAAAAATGAAGGCTTATGGGGGAAAATGTGTGGGACTATCTCCTGGCTGGGAGGACTTTAATCCCTAAAGTTTAGTCAGCACTGTGATATGATAACTGCTGATAACGCTGTACCATTTTATGCAAAGCTAAGCTAAGAGTAGCTTTATGTTTAAAATAAAGATACTGGCGGTATCAATCTTCTTATCGCCCTGATTTGGATGTTATCAGCACATTATCCATCATCCCCAGACATACAGGCCAGTGAGGATCTCCTCTGGTTTCTAGTAAGCTCAGCAGGATTGTTATCATCCATTCTGGTCACTGATAAACAGAATATAACCCTGATGTTGGTGACCTCTTGAGGTCATGGTGAATTTAGAAATAAGGCGGATTTAAACTTAAACCATAATGACCGAGCGAAGTGGCTTTGGTGCCTAAACTTAACGAGACACAGAGTGAAAAACAGCGAGTGAAAAGAAAACATGAAAGGTTGAAACGTAAGCGAAAGAAATAAAACTAGAATTATAATCTGAGGTAAGACTCAAACTCAAGACTTCTTAGGTGGAAGTCTGCTAACTGCTGGCTGAGCATCTCCTCTGGCCTGCAAATGCAAACCTTTGTTCCTCTTTGTAAGTGTTTAAACATGGCTATACTGCCTTTAAATGAGAATATGAAGGAGCACCAATCAATGGGGGGAGGCTACTGAGCCTCCTAGAAGGTAAAGGAGGGTCCTACTGGCCGACATGTATGAGAACGATGAGTAGCGTGTAGTGATGTCCTGTGATTGTCCATTTGCTTAATGAACTTCAATGCACTTGTTAAAAACAAAACCTCATAATTAACTCATAATCACATTCTGTCATGCTGCATTTTTGCGTCTAGGTATCCAAACATCTCTCCCTCAAGATGAATGAGGTTAATTTCTATGAGCCGTTCATGGAGGAACCGGCCATCCTGCCTGGTCGGCCTCTGTCAGAGATGGACATTGTGGAGTTTGTCACCCAACACAGAAGGTTGATTTGACTGATATTAGCAAGTACTGTTAAAACATTTAGGTGGGATTTCATGACAGTGAGTTCTCCACAGGGCTACTCTGAGGAAGCTCCGGGCTGAGAATATGTTTGAGACATGGGTGAGTCGTTGTTTGGTCAAATGGAAGCAGATTTTACATAAACACATTGTTGTATGCCTGACTGAGCCTGAAGTTGCACTCAGGCTGTAGATCAGTCTCATTCTGTCAACTATGTTCTCTCAATAGGAGGATGATATGGATGGAATACATATTGTTGCCTTTGCTGAGGAAGAAGATCCAGGTTTGTAGCTGCATTCTAGGAGTTTTTTGTTGTTAACCTTTCTTTAGCACCAGAGGGGAGTTCAGGGACCTCTGTTCTGTCATCCCCAGATGGCTACGAGTTCCTAGAGATCCTCAAAGACGTGGCCCGAGACAACACCAACAATCCAGAGCTCAGCATCGTCTGGATTGATCCTGATGACTTCCCTCTGGTTCTGCCTCAGCATTAGATTCATTTGTCTGAAGCCAGTCTTTCTCCAAAATGACCTAGTATTCACCACTAACTATATGCCTTTCAAATGTGAAAAATCATCTCTGAAGTAAACCTGGTTTGTCTCGCCTCTCCAGCTGACCACCTACTGGGAAAAAACCTTCAAGCTGGACCTGTTCAGACCCCAGATCGGCGTGGTCAACGTCACAGATGTAAGTAGGGCTTAAAACCTGAGGAAACACAGAAATGGAGAGTTTGCAGACCTTGATCTTCATGGTGCCGTCTGTTCCAGGCCGACAGCGTCTGGCTGGACATGTCCAATGATGAGGACCTGCCCACCGCCGAGGAGCTGGAGGACTGGATCGAGGACGTCCTGTCAGGGAGGGTGAACACCGAGGACGACGATGAGTCCGCTGACGACCAGGAAAACCCAGACAGCTCCATGACGGAGGACAGCGATGAAAGCCGTGACCCAGATGAGGAAGATTACAGCGACGACTAAACAGAATCAGATGACTGAGCAAGTCAAACAACATGTCTGTTTTTCAAAATTTCTAAATGCTAGATGGTAGCTTGAAAAGATAGAAGAGAAATGATTAAAGGTCACCATGGGAACATTTCTGGCCCAGTTTATCATAAAGTTAGTGCAGTGCCTGAAGCTGTAATTCTCCTGTACGTACCAAGGATCAGGATATCACTTAATTGAATTTTTGGCCACTTGGGAGCAGCACAGCAAACTGCAAACAGTGTCTTATTATCACCTGTCAAGCTGCTACAACTAAACATGCAAGCAATCCGTTTCCAGTTTACACATCCAACAAGTGTAAAGCGTCAATTTTTCTGACTACTCTTCCCTTCACAAACTCCTCAGCAGCTCTTCAGTAAACATCCCACTACGTTCTACCACTGTTCCTCCGTTAGCTGCTAGAAAACAAGAAAACACACGACACAGAAAACAATGCTAACAAGAGCATTGAAGCTGCAGGCCTGAAAACCAAAACAACAAGATGAAAGATGCTCAGACATTCCATAAGGTTGAGGAGGGCTATGGAGTTGGATGATTTTCCAGTTGTTTAATCACTATGGGTGACCCCGGTCTCTTTAAACACAGTTAAATATATTAATTATAGCAGCTTTAAAGTTGATATGAGCGATAAGATACCTACGTGGACTTCTTCTGTATAGGTGAAATAACTGATAAATGTTAGTGCTTGAATTGTTTTCTTGTGATCCACTGAAGGAAAATGGCATTACTCTTTTTATATGTTACTATACCAACACTTGCAACCCTGCGTACCTGGTCCCAGTGAATATTCTCATTGTGTAAACCTGTGTTAATAAAAGCCCTTTAATGGCTACATGCATGTCTTTAATGTTGCTTTTATGAGAGAATACGCGATTCAATTTCCTTCCTCATTAAGAAAGTCTAGACTGATGCTCAAGACACCAGATTGGCACATTTTCTCCTGCAGTCAATGAGTGTTTCACCTTGAATTATTCAAACACTGGTGAATAATTCAGTAATGTTATGCCTCCTAATGGGAGCAGGGACCTGGACATTGAGGATGGGGGAGCGAGGGAGTCGGGGTGAGGCAGGCTCAAAGACACACCCACCGGGGCCCAACAAACTGCATAAGGATCGGACAAATTCCTGCTGAACCCGTAACACTGGACATGAATTAATAATACACGGCCGCAAGAATCATCTTCCCCCGGAGGTGGACGTGAGGCAGTGTGTCAACAGGATGTTTGCATCATGGGGTGGGATTTACACTTAATCTGTGCCACGGATACGAGATGAGAACATTCAGCTGTGTGTGTGGACGCATTTAAATGTGACCTGAGGCAACCAGACATGAGACCCTCCCTCATGAGGAAAGGAGCCAGACAGTGTTGTGGTGCTCTGCAGGGTCTTCAGGTCACAGAATTCCTGTGAGTGTCAGATGTGATGGTGTTTTACATGAATGCTGAATAAAGAGACGGCAGGAGGGTTTCGGGTGTCTCACACTCCCAGCAAAGGATGATACTATTACACTGTGGGTGTGAGGGGGTCTAAGAGTTTAATGTAAAATAGGACAGAACAAGGAAAAGACAGGAGTAAGATGCAGATTTCTGTTCAAACCTGAAGCCACTAGAAGGATTTCCTCTCAGGCCTCAATCTGCACATAACCAAGTCATTACTGGAGAAATAGAGAGGAAGGCATGAAGGGAAGAAAACATTCCATTTAGATGCAAATGTTCCTCATTTTCCTCTCTACCCATCTCTCTTCCTCCTCGCCCTGGTCCTGTGTGGAGCATTCGGCTGTGAGAGGGGGATTAAACCGAGGACAGATGAGTTCCGACAGGCCGCCTCACGCCCCGGGCTCGAGGAGGGATGAGGTTGTTCGTTTCCAGCGCCGGACACTGACATTCATTTACCCACAAGGCCCGGCTGCACGGCTCTGGCAGGCTGACGGCAAGCCAATTACCACTCAGCTCCATGACAACAAAAAGCCACCAAAATAAGGGCAAAAAAAAAAAAGAAAAAAGAAAAGCGGCTGGTGTTTTGCTCAGGCATGTCACACAGCAGGGCTCCACGCTTAATGTGCAGTGACAGAGGAGGGTGTTAGCTGCAGCCGTGGCAGCAAACGGGTGCATATGGAGATGCTGATGAACTGAAGACTGGAGGAGTTAGTTTGGCAGACAAGTAATGAAAACATCCAGGGAACACCTAAAAATCAGGTACTGGTGGTGTAGACTCTGTAAATTTGAATTATGCAGTTTGATGACAGGTTATAGTTTGGTTGCAGGGAAAATATAAATCATCACTGGTTCTATGGAAGCCAAGAGAGGACATTTTTATTCGTCTTGCTGTGTCAGAATGCCCTATTTTCTCATGAGAACGGGATAATTAAAGCGTTATCTTGAGAAACCAACCTGCTGTGGACAGATTAAACTGGATATTTGTCCCTTAATCACAAGAAAACCAGTTAATTATTGTGTTTTCCTCAGATAAGACAGTAATTAGCCAATGATTGTGTGAATTATCCATCCATTATCAGAACTGCTTTTAACTGTTCTACCGCTTGCTAATGTGGGGTTGGGGTGGGCAGTGGGGGGTTGGTGGGTGGGTGGGGTGTGTGCGTGTAAGTGGGGGGGTGTTTTTCTCATATGAAGGCGTTTTATTTCTACATGTGTTACATGTTACATGAAAAGTGCTCTACAGATAAAATTAGATTTGATTTGAAATAATGGAAAATAAAAATGCAGCTTTTGTTTTCTTTTTTCTTTCAGGGATTTCTACTTTACCTCACAAAATGCCAAAATTGAACATGGATCATTTTGCCAAGGTTACATTATAAACACCTTGAGGTCAATTAATCAAGCTACATGCGTTGTTGTTCTGATAGAAGAACCACAATACCATGAGAAATGGCTCCAGCTGTGTTTTGTATCTTTATGTGCATTTCAAAGTACTGGATTCAAAAATGTTCATGAAAATGGCAAAATTTGGTCAAAGTTTTGTTTGTTTGATCCTGATCTTTCTTGGCATCTTCTTCTACTCTGTATATATCGGTCTGTGCATCACAGCCTATACTGCCACCTACTGATGACATTATACAGTCTAGTTTATTCTCCTGAAAGCAGTTGATGGAAACAATAAGCCTAATATGCAGCTTCTTTTTTACATTTTTGCAATGCTTCAAAAGTTGAATTAAAATCTGCTTGACATTTACATGGAAACACAGCCTCTGTTACTGAGTGACTGTGAGAAAACTACATTGGAGTCGCAAGCTCAGAGTAAAAAATACAAATAAATCAGTGAACAACTGCAAATGTAGAATTTGTGTTTCTGTTAGGAACTCTTTAGGGGCTTACTTTTGTTCCATTTAGACTTACATGAAAGTCTGAAATGTTCAGATAAAAATAACTGAAATTAGATTCATGAACAGTTTTCAGCACAAATGTGTAAGTTATTGGGTTATTACATACCAAGACAAATTTACAAAAATAAAATCCCATGCATACTCTAAAAAGACATCAGTTGTTAAAGTTACGTGCAAGTTATTGACAAAGTGAATATATTAAAGGTTTTTTTTAAGGATTATGTGCACAATTTAAGGGACCTTAAGGATGAAACTTCTCTAAAACTAACCTAAAATAAAAATAACCTTTAAATAAACTTTTACTTTGAAGATTTAAGACCATGTTAGGGCATGGATTACTTCTTCTTCGGTCTGTCTGAGGGGTTATAACCTCTTACAAAGTGCATTTAGTCTTATATGAACCTAATCTATCACAAATAACTCATCTCTTTATGAGACCATTAGTGTCCCCACATTATGTCTCCATTGGATCATTGTTAAGGAATGTTAAGGTTAATAAATGTGGTTTCATAATGCCAGGTGGACGTATCAACATCCATTACAGAAGTGAAACCACTGACAAAACCCTCAATAGACCAGAATGCAATGCAGCCATTAACCATGTTGGGTTCTCCGTATGTAGAGTTCATTTTCAGGCCACAGTTCAGGGGGACTGTGAGGTTCAACTCAGGCAAACCACATTTGGACAGACTGAGCTCTCAGTCAGAGGCACCAAGCTCTGGAATAGTCTCCCATTATCAGTAAGAGAGAGTCCAACACTGGTCACGTTCAAATCACACTTAAAACAGGGGCTAAAGGAAAACCAGGCCCGTGAACACTTTTAGTGTGTAGTTGTTATTGTTGTATTGTGTCTTTGTATTTTGTACTGTTTTGTTTTTAGTCACCTGCCGAGGGACTACAGATGGAAACTAGCATCTTTGCTATAATCTGGCACACAGTCACATTGCTAGCATTTTTTGAACCATATGTAGCTGTATATAAACGTAAAGAAGGTTTTCAAGATGAAATTCTTGACAAAAATGAAGAGAAAGTTGTTTCATGTTTAATAATTCCTGACATGCTGCCATCCAAACGTCTTCATTTTTAATGTGAAAAAAATGTGCTGAATATCAACATTTATGATCTTAAAGAGTTTAACGGTCGAGCTAAAGGCTGCTGATGATTTCAGATGGAATGAATCTGCTTTGGATTAATTTTTCCTCTAAATACCCAAAATGTACAAAACAATATATCAACAACAATCACCCCCAGACTCAGCAGATTTACAAATGGTCATAAAAATGTTTTATTTATTTTTTTAACAAATTCTGATGCTGTGAAACTGAAACGTGTCTTACATTGCAATGTCACTGTAAAGCTGTCCATCAGAAACCAAGCCATGACAGAGGACTGTGACGTGGCAGCAGTGGGACAGATGGTGCCGATGAGGAGGAGGAGGAGGAGGGGGAGGAAGGCTGGTCATGGGGACTGGAATGGAACAGACATACATCCATACACACACACATATACACACACATGCTTGTTTACATAAATAGATACAGTGTAAAAACAGGAGGCACAGTCACATTGGGATCACACAGAGTTCGTCTGTCAGTAGGTACAAAACACGACCAGTGGCAGGTGGTTCAATAAAAAAAGAGGATATCTGCTGCTACACATGAAACAGCAAGTACTTCTATTCTTCCCAGGTGGCTTAACTTGTAGTTTTTTACAGTGAAGTTGCAAGAATGAGCAGTATTTATATGTATATGAACAGATGTGACAATGCCACGTTCAGCAGCCAGGGGGCAGTAGTGGACAACACTGCTCACAGGCACAAAACCTCTTGTTGGTATAGTATGTCAGCTTAGTGAGTCTTAATTTGCCACTTTGCTGAGTTTACCAGATTAGATAAGACAGGAGCAGAGTAACTGACAGGATCTTAAGGTGTCTTTTCAGCTTAATATAACAGCGTTTTTTCTGGCTTTAGCTGAACCATCAGGTGAAAGAAATATTAAGAAACGCCCCTCCTGAGCCTTCCATGAAAGAACAGACCTCGAGGGATTTGCATGTTTATCAGACAACAGAGGTGAGAAAAGGCAGTAAAGGAAAACCAGACAGTCCAGTCGGGAAGAGGTTCCTCCCTGCTGCAGCTCTGTTCAGACACTCTGTTGGTTCACTGTCAGATCTAATGAATTCTAGTGATAAACTCCAACCCTGTGAGCCCCGAAGATAAAACCATACAGTAAAATCTGTGTTCAGCTGAGTGGCTGAATGAACCAGATATTTAGAATCATTTGCAGTATTAATAAACTCAGCAGAATGTCCATTTTCACACCACGACCATGAAAAAAAAGGAACTTTTCACATTAAAAGCCTTGGGGTGAGCTAGCAGCTTAATGGTACGTGTGCACAGGGTCTGTTATTTATACTATTCCCACTCATTGTCTGTGTTAACAGCCGTGCAGATTCACACATTCTGCTAACATCATCTGTATAAACTTAAGGACTTATCCAAATCAGCTGCCCCTGGATGCTCCTGTAATGAAAACGGATTCAGCTGCTCACCTTTAAAATTTACAGAAACACATTTTAGTGAAATGTTTTCCGAATAGAAAGTTTCCAAAACTGAGGAGCTTCAAATCCCAAGTGTCTGTCCAATCAGGCGCAGCCAGTGTTAGAGCATGTATTGATTTCCTGTTCAAGAACACCAATAAATACAACACAATAGAGATCAATCATAAATCAATACAAGCGATCAGTGCTGGGAAGCCTCCAGAAACACCCCCGTAGACACGTACCATAAGTGCTAATGCACACAGTCACATATCCACGACATGTCCCACTTTGTAGCAGGTTGTCATACATGTCACTGCATGTTTCCCGTCTCTCTACATTGCTGACAGTCAAATAATCTGAGAAATAAAAGTCTTGCAGCTTTCCCTTTAAAAGTAGCCTTTTAATGTGGAAAAAAAAAACATCAGAAGTGTGGAGATTTGCAGAGTAGCTTAGTGTCGATCAGAAGTACAGCAAAGGATAACAACCAGAATTAACCAAAGTATGAAACTGTCATAAACAACAGAACAGAGTGGGCTAGTGCTGTGAAAATGGGACATTATACTAAAATTTCCATTTTCATCTCCACTTGAGAGCTACTTTGGATTTGCTGCTGTTCTAAACAACAAGTGGAGGAACTCTGTTGTGGAGAAATCAGTAGTACTTTTATTCTCTGACGTCACGTCTCCCTGCTGCCTTCCCTTCCCATCAAGTCCGACATGAAAGCCCTGAGAAGGTTACTGAACCGGTGATGCAGGGCAAATGTTTTTGGCCATGTGTCCGTCTCTGCGTGTCTCTTTTTATTCGGTTCATTTCGAGTTCACCCTGGTGTTTAACATAGCATGCTCATGTTGTTCCCAACTGGAGTGGAAATATCTCGGATTTTGCTCCATTGCACCTGGAGAAGAATCCTGCAAGTCGAGATGTCCCAATTTGGCTGCTAAAATTAGCACCCGCGGGTGCTACTGTCCGCCACAGACCGGACATGATGGAGTGTGACAACTCAGCTGTCAGGAGGAGAGCTTGTCTGGAGGAGTTGGCAGATGTCCTGAAATAGCGATGAGGAGATTGTGGTGAGAGGAAAACCCTCCCACATCCTTTTAGTGCAGGCCGAGGTCATGTTCCCACATTTGTAGGCATGTTCTTTCATTGATACACTTCTTGAAGGTGCATTTGATGCAAAATCTGACTGAAGTTTCATTTTTTTGTTTGTTTTCTTGCATTTAATTTGATTTTGATGAGAAAAAGTCTATTTCTCAACATGTTGACGTCCAAAAGCATCCAAATACTTCCAAATGTTGTCAATGAGACGACAGCACAGGCAACAGGGTTCCCATCAGGCTCTGAATACCAAACTTGGAGTCACACCATCCTTAGTGGTTTGTCAGTCTGTCTGTCTGTCTGTCCGTCCTTTGAAAACTCCACAGTGACTGTGGAGTCCCTGTGCGGGCATCAGAAGCCTAAAAAAGTTCCTTGTTCCCATCTTGTTTGGCTCCAGCATCTCAAACACGAAGAGGAACGAGTGATTGTGTTGACACAAAATGACACACACACACACACGTACACCCATACACTCACACATATGTGCACACAACCACATCCGCAGTGTCCAAACTCCTGCTTTGACAATTCTTCTTTTCATACAAATCAGACATTAAAAGATCAATATATTCAAACATGTGTGTGATATATAGATTCATATATAATATATAAAAATCCAAAGAAGTAAAAATAAAAACTGCAAACCCAAACTGAAAACATTTGAGAGCAACGCAACAGGGTGAGGCATAAAAAAAGAAGACATCTGGAGTCCTACACGGAGGTTTCGGACTGTAGCCGCAGGACAAACTTGTGTGATTTGGGGTCGATGTACTCCTCTGACATCTGGATGTAGGGGATCTTCTTGGACGTCACCACCAGGCTGAAGTCCACACATTTGAGCAGGAAGATGCTTCCGTCTTTCAGGCCGCTGGTGACCGACGCTTCGCTGATCAGCGTCCACTGACGGGCCAGCCAGTGTTCCCGGCTGTACTGCAGGGTCGGCCCCGGGGTCAGGTAGCTCTCCAGGAACGCCTGGGAGGGGGGAACATGTAGAGGTACACTTTTATCATGCTGTACTGAACGTTCAGCTTTTACTAAAGTCAACAACAAAGGAAAACATCCTGAATGTGACCGTCATGCGCTGAGATCCGACCTTGGGCGTCATGTTGTTGGTGATGCAGAAGGCCAGGTGCTGCTGGATGCTCTCCATGCTGTGGCAGTGCTGCTGCTTGGTGGTCCTCAGGTACTTCTGCAGGGCCCGAGCCATGGAGGGGAAGATGGCTTGTGCTGCCTCTCGGGGGTCCATCACGTCCCCTGGAGCCTTCTTCTGCTCTTCCTCCTGCATGCGCTTGATGTGGGTAAAGGCCTCCTCTACTGCCACCACCAGCCTGGGAGGAAACACAGCAAACAAAGTTTATGCTTTTGTCTAATGATGGGAGAATTGATTCTTAAGGCATGTTTGTAACAGGGCTGCACAGTGGCTCGTGGTTAGCAGCGTTGCCTCACAGCTAGAAGATCCCCGGTTCGCATCCCGGTTAGGACGCCTGGGATCATTCTGTCTCCCTGTGCAGCGTGGGTTTTCACCAGGCACTCCAGCTTCTTCCCACAGTCCAAAAACATGCTGAGGTTAATTGATTATTCTAAATTGTCCCCTGCCTTCGCCCCGAGTCGACTAGGATAGACTCCAGTCCCCTCGCGACCCTACAGAGGATTAAGCGGTGTATAGATAATGGATGGATGGATGGATATTTGTAACAGCCATACATAAAGGTCAGCTTCTTTTTGTTTCTATCCCCTTCCTGATACTTTGAAGCCCTGCCTAATATTTGAAACACCTTTAGACTCCTGGAGATGTAATACTGCCCCATGCAAGCCTTTTAAGGTTAATTCATAGCTTGCTATGCAGACAGTCATACATCAAACACAGAAAAACACACAGGAGCCCCGTGGATGTTTGTGAAAAGCTTTGACTTTGCACTTTTTACAGCATACAGCAACTGGATACAGATTGCACTGCTTACTTTCCTGAGCTGTGCTGAGAACAGTGGGTGACATAACACAGGACTTCCGGAGAAGTTAGAACTTCCCACTGTGTTTGGGCCGGTGCAAATCAAACCACCTCCTGCAGTGACAACTTTAATGGCTGACAGAGAATCTCCTTGTCCTTGCTTGCAGTGCAGACAGTCCACACAGTCACTAATTCTGGGCTGCATTCATGGTCTAGAGAAATTTACGTAAACCTTTGTGGATTTGGAGGATGACGAAATCACAAGTCGACCTTAAGAGCTGCTGTTCGACTCACCGTGCTTTGCGTTTGCGGACTCGCCTCTCGTGCTCAGCCTCTTCATAGTAGAGCTCATTGTGGCTTGTATCTCTGCGGCGGGCTGCAGCTGCGATCATAGCTCTGGACTGGGAGTGGGCGAGTCCTGCTGCTGCATTGTTCCCTGGACCTGTTGTGAGAAAAAGACTGCATAAGAACGGCTGCTGTAAGTATGGGAGTCCAACTTGATGTCACAGGCAAAGTGGCGCTCAAGGCTTCAGAGACGTCAGTGAGGGAAGAAAGAAATCTTTGGTGATGACACAAAGTGAAATGTGAGGGAACAAGCTGCAGTTAGAGTGGAACAGGCTCATTATTAACGCACATAAACCTCGGTCCATTTCCTTTAATCACCCGCAGTATTAAAACCCCAGCAGCTGACAGGAATAGCCACACAGAGCCGTCTTTTTTATTGTTCCGAGCACTGTGATCATCTGAAAATCTAAAACCCACAGCTCACCCACTTATGGCTGTTGATATTCAAACATTCTCATTCCTCCGCCACTCGCTGCCTTCAGGACGCACGAGCATCCAATTAAATAAGCGTCTGGGGCAACTTCAAAAGTTTACGTTTTTAGAATTAGGATGGGAGGCTGCTGATGAACCCTCCCTGATGTTAATGCAGGTTAAAAGAAGGCAGAGCTGGTGAATTATTAATGTTGGGGCAGAGATCGAGCATGAGCAGAATAATTCATGGATGAAGCGGAAGGAGCTTTCATTCCACTCTGCTTCTTGGTATTACTGCACTTAGACGGGATTTATTGCCGAGGAATGTTATGCTGAATGTCAACAGAAGGTAAACTTAGATTTTTTTATATTGCTTTTTAAAACCACTGTCTGCATGGAAGATTTAAAATGCCAAAGCAGAATCAAACCCTAGTGAAATATAGTCAGACATATCATGATAAAAGCAGTAAAGTATACAGAAAATGTGGAGCCACCATTATTCTTCCAGTATTAGTAACACCTGCGGACACTTGAAGCATGTTGATTCTGGTTTTTTGCATTATTTTAAGAATTCAAGCATCATTTTTCCCTTAGTTTGTAATTAATCATATAACTTCACAGTGTACAGAAACTCATTAAGTCCAGTATAAATGTCCCAGAAGTCCCAGTTCCTAGAGAGCCACAGACCCCATTCAGGTCTGCTGAGTCACATGAAGAGAATATTATTACACAAGTACCGGTAGACAAATCTTGTTAATCGCCGTGGAAACATCAGATCATGTCTATATAAAGTAAAAGCAGTCCATCTGTTTTTTTTCTCCAATGAATAATTTGCTTTGTTCTTTTCGTCCATCTCCATCAGGCTCCATGGATGAATAGTTAAATGGTTAAATCAGTCACAAAAAGGACAGAAAGCAGGAGTAGTAGGAGCAAGCTATACTTTATGTACGTAGCATTAACCTTGATAGCGATCATTTAATGTGCTGACCTCAGACCTGCAATTGTGTCTAGTAACGCGTGTGCAGTTTGAAGCAAACTTCTGATGCCAAAAAAAAAGTTCCACCACGGATGTTTTGTCTCATGAATCTCTTGCTGTAGCTTAAGACATCATTAAGGGAAGATGCTGAATGAACACAAGTGGAACAGGTTACTAAAGTGCACGTAGCAGAGTCTGGATAAATGACCTAATGTTATATGTGTAGTTTGATGCAACAGTTCAGGCACCTTTTAGGCAGATTGCGTGTTTGTTGACTTTTCAAGTGACCAACGTAAATACAACCCCTGCAAAAAACATATGAAATAAATTAAGAAATCCTCACCTAAAACCTAATCACAAAATCAGTGTCAACACACAACACAACATCTGGATATGCCAGAGAAGGTTGGAAACAAGCTCAAGAACCACTGAAACTACTGTGGAAAATGCAATTAGATCAATATCTATTCCAACAGATTTTGAATGATCAACTGACGCAGGAAGTTTATGTTTTCTTTGACATGAAAAAGATATTTTCACCATAAAATGGCACAAAAGGCACAAACTGGTGTTAAAAATTCACCTGAATGCAGGAGATCAAGTTTAGCCCCTTTGACCTACCATAGAACAAGCAGCCAGAGCATATCTTTACACTTTTACATGCTGTAATGCCATCTTTTAATCAAAATACAAACACAATCAGACATAGCTATAGACAGACAGAAGCAATTTGCAGAAAGACAACGCTTACATCAAAGTAAACTGTAGATACACACACACACACACATATATATATACACACACACTATATACATCAATGGTGCAATCAAAGTTCAAAGTCAAACATTACACTTCCATAGCACCAGTGCAGCTGTGATGATGGTTCCTGTCCACTAACCACACAGAGGCACGGGTTTTTGTGGTTCCATGACTATGTGTGGAGGGGTGTGGGAGAGTGTAGGAGTGTGTGGTGACCATCTGGAACCACGCAGTAGTTCATGCTCACAATGTGATGAAGCGTATTCCGACATAGGAACTTAGCGATGTGAACATACGCCGTCTAGATTATCATGTTTTTGTTGTGTGCACTTACTGCACTCGCACCTGTAATTGCTCTATCTTACGTGGCTGCAATTCTACAGCATCAAAAAGTACATCTGCTAATGGGATCGCCGGTGCTCCTGTAGGTACCAAGGGGCTACAGCTTTCTCTGGGACAATCCCTCGACCGCCCCTGGTTGAAGGCCCCCCCCCGCAAATATTCACACATCGATGGAATCATGTGCAGGTTTTACAGGTTTGGATAAAAAGAACACTTTGCTCAGGGCAGGAGTGGAAACCTTGTGTTCTGAGTTTGTGCAGCAGTTATTTCTTTTTAAGCTTGCATTCATTATGCATTTGTGTCATGATGAAATATTGAAGAGAATGAAAAACTATGAAAAACCTCTGTTTTGTGAATTTATTTGAAGGTGGCCTGAAAGATTCATATCTTTTACTTGTTTAAGACCAAAAGCTAAACAACCATCTTTTAACCCGTTTTCAGAATACATATATATACTGTAGTCTACTTTTTCTTAAATTCTTTGATATATTTTTTAAAATTTTGGCATTTTAAGCCTCCCATACATGGGAGACCTGCTTTGCAAAAAAAAAAACAACACCTTTTTTCTGACGATTTCCAGCGCTGAGGGCAGAGGAAACAACACACAGACTAAATTCACATGTCAGGCATCATAAAATCACCTGAAGCCATTTGGACGCAGTGTAATTGAGTGTTATGGCTGCTTTGTGCTCTGGGCTTCACCACTCTTTAATCAAGGAAAGATTATTGTCTGTCCCCGAGTTGGATTATTTATTACAATGTCGGTGCAGAAAGGAAGAAGGAGTGGGAAGTAAAAGCTGGAGACGAGAGAGAAAGACGGAGAGGTCCCTGAGCAGCTGCTGCAGGATGAAAATGAAGGAGGATGAGACTCGAGAGAGAAATGACAAGACGAGCAGCGTAATAGCTATTGATTTATCAGCCTTCTCTGTGACCATCTCCCACTAACATTTGAGAGGAGGGAGAAGAAAGCAGGGAGACAAATGGCAGCAGAAATAAAAAGAAGGGGGAGTCAAGTTAGTGCACTTATGTGAAGCTTGAGTACACTTAAGGGACAGCAGTAATTTAATAGAGGGTTTGTGTTACATCTGCCAGCTGTCTTAAGGATGGCTTGCAACTTTTTCATCAACCTGTGGCATGCAAAGTGTAAAGAGGAGCGGGGTAGTGCGTGTTCAATCGAAAGGAAAGCTTTTATTAAGTGAACAGCAGCAGGCAGTCTGTGATGGGGCTTTAGCTGGGAGCAGTGTTGCTGTTACTTACTGTCCAAAAGGTAGGCCTTCAGTTTAGCTCTAAAGATGGCTTAAGGGGTTAGTATAAAGAGACACACAAGAAGACGAGAAAGTCACCAGTTTAAATGCTGAAAAAAATCCCACCTGCTCAGAACATACCAGAGGGTGAACTGAGGCACATATCAGATGACCACACTTGTATTTTTGCATGTTGCAGCCCACAAAACTACAAATCACCTGTGCTTTATATTACTATGGACAATTTTCCAATTATGCTATGTTCGCAGATCAATTTTCTCCCTTCCAGGCAGACGTTTGATTTACTACATTCCAGCACAGCAAGGGATCTACCTGCTGAGACTTGAAAGGCACATGAGGTGGGTGATATGTCTTAGAGAGCATCTATGGCTGATTATGAGTGGGAATCACAGAAGAACTCACTTGTTACTGTCATACATCACAATACAGGTGTAATTGGAAAAATTAGCAAAACACATAAAAAGGCAAACAGCAGCGATCATATATTTATTCACTCTTTTTTTTGAAGAGTTGGAGTCATGAAGTAGTGACTGATTGATTGTAAACTTGTGTAAACTTGCATCTTTCAGTATTTTATGACAGCTCCATAAAGCACCATTACTCACTATTCCTACTTATTCATTTCTGTGTAAACTTGAATACACAGAATTGAAATGATGTTATGATCCCAGCCTATGTTTTGTCCAAGAAGAACAGCATTAAGATGCAAAAGCAGACGTCTCAGACTCCAAAATACACAGAAAAACCAAAGCACTAACAAAGACACAACGTAGAGCATCCCACTCACCCTCAGCTGGGGCTGCTGGGAACTCACCATCCACGTTGTAGACCTTGAGGCCAGCCAGGTGTTTGGCGGCGCGGGACTTGGAGGCGGAAAGCAGCGCTGGGTTGTGGACTGGGAAATCACAGTAGTAGTGCTCTATGATGGCCAGAGCTGCCCGCTGAATACTGCAGAAGAGAAAGCAGGGAATTACTGGTAAGTTTTAGCCGAGGGAAATGTTGGAGGCAGAATCCAGGTAGCTCGACGCCAGCGTGAGAGCCGGAGCTGTAAAGTAGAGGAGAACGTGAGAAACATTAGCCACAGGACGTTTCTCACTTGTAATACCAAATACAAGGAAATCCCTGCAGTAACCCTTCCTGCTGAGTACAAAAGAAGAGCGAGGAGGTAGGAGAGGCAAAAAACAGAAGGAAGTATTAGCCGAAAGACCTTTTTGACTGTCTTTGAAAACTTTCTACGAGTGAAAAAAAATCCCTCTAGTATTTCTAGAAGATAGCATGTAACATGAACAGAGAGCAGGCAGAGTGTGGGGGAAGGATGGAGTGATGGAGTAGATGGTGGCTCTGAAGGAGGAAGGGAGCCGCACTTGGAGGATCTAACAGTAATACTTAAATTAAGGCCTTAGTGGGAAATACCCTTAAAGCCATAGTAAACACAGAAGGAAATAAATATCATGATGCTTCTCACACATCCAGAAGAGGCTGTCGAGACAAAATAATCTATCGGATTAACACAAAGGAGGATAGTCATGGTGCTGTTTGATAGCAAACACAAACAACAATAAAGAAGACACATGTCAGCGATAAGGCAGCGCTGAGAAACATGGGCACTGTGTATTAACATGAACTCTGAGCAACATGAGCCACAATTTTATTCATTTCAATCAGAGATGCTGACTGTAAACAGCAAATTGGATTTCTGGATTTCTACATTGCCATTCCTAGAAAATGCAACATAGGTGAGAGGTGATTTATAGCCTGAAGGAAAAGACAAGACATGATGTGGGACACACAGTAGAGCTGCAGGATAGTGGAGAATACTGACACTGGGATATTTAGTTAATCTACCATCTATATTACAGTATCAAAAATGTCACCAGATGCCTTAGATACCTCCATTTGGAAACCATCAATCATTCTAGAATGATTGGGTAGATTTCTAGGAGGGCACATCTGCATCAAAAATAAAAAATACTTTTAGAAAACTAATATCAAAGACTTTCTACTGGGAAGCTTTTTATTGAGTGTGAACTGGCTGGTATCATTTTCAGATGGTGTAGCACTGGCTTTCAAAAATAGTTTTTTTTTTTCTTAGTTTTGGATGGCAATCACTCGTCACTGATGTAAGAGACAAAATTATTGTGTTTGCACTACATTCAAATAAACCGAGGACTTATTTTACATTCATGTTGTGCTACATTCTTGCTAATGTAAAAATGTTGGCATCAAAGTAAGACTTAAAATAGCCTGAATTCAGAGCATCTCCTCAAAGTAAAATCTATCCAATTGTGTCCAAAACATCTCACTTGTTGTGTATCTGCTTACTAACAGCCACTACAATGTACTGACGTTCCCTAAATGCCTCACAGACAGGCTACGATAGGAGCTAGCAGGCTGCTGTGCACAGAGAAGCCTCCTCTCAGTTACTGCAGTGCAGGAGCTCAGACAGCTGTGAGACCAAGAGTCAACTTGGAAAAAGTGAAATAATACATTCTATTGTCAGATTTACCAAAGCTGAAACCAAGTGAGTTATTTGGCTGTTTTCTATGAGCGCAGCATTTTAAGCTTCAATATCACAGCTGATTGTGTTTATGTAAATGTGAGAAACCAAGTCGTGATCATGATTAATATTCCATTAACTGTTCAACCCTACAACTGTAAACTAAACTTCTTTTCGGTGTTACTCTCCTCTTTTTTGACCATTTTGCTGTGCACATTTAGTCTGCATCTTAACAAACCTTGTATCTTCTTAAAAAGCACAAAACAACAAAGAACCTTGGAAATCTAGGAACCTTTAATAAAACTAAATTCTCAATCAGACAGATTTCTACAGATCAGCCATGGAAAATTAAACTGTGTACAAAATAAAAAGATGTAACATGCTGTGTTCAATCTGATTTGCCTTACTTTAGATCACACTTCTAATTGCACATGTGCATATTGCAGATTCGATATATTGTGCAGCCCTAAAACAGACAAATTGAACCAGAAGAGACTCACTTTTCTAATTTTAGGTAACTGTTTATGTCTTTTTGTTGGGTGTAAGTGAACTACTATTTAGGCCTCCAGTTCCAATGTTAGTCCAGTCAATACCTCAAAAAACAGACTCCTTGCAAATACATCTTTTCATCCCCACATTGTCTGCACAACATCACATGATGAACTTCTTAAGCTGCAGCGTGATGGTCATCATAGCAGACACTGACAGTCAATCAAGACACAGGAAGTGATGTCTGAGGAGAAATGTGACGGGACAAGGAGTGAGAAACGTGAAATACAGGGACTGAGAAAAGGCAGTCAGAGAGTGGTGTGTGCTGAGCAGCAGCTGTCGTCCAGATCCTGATCCTTTACACTGTGGATCAGAGAGCATGCCAGGTCTTGTCTTTCATAACCCAGCATTATTAAGCCAAGTGTACACAAGTAGGGTGTCTTCACATGTTACATGTCGTAAATCATTGGCTCCTTTATAATATACTACCTCTATGTTCCTGGAAGCCATATACATTAAAGGCTGAAGCAAAATGGCATTCTTCCTCTCAGAAATGAAACATTAAACTATGGCACGAACGCACCTTTACATTCTTCAATACGCTGAAGTCTAGCTTAGCCTGGCATGTCCAATAGTTTATGGTGGTTGGCTGATGTTAGTGCACATTGTAACTGTGTACTACTGAATTAGCTCACTGGCTTTTTGACCTGTTGTGCTCATGTTACACAATGTAGGCTGATATTGGAAATAGTTACATAGTTTTGCATCTAAACATTAAAGTTTCTCCTGTCACTGTTTTACACTAACAATGACTCAAATGACTGTGAGGAGTATAAAAAAAGACATTTTAATGAATCCATACAATCTATTGACCTATAATGAAAATTTTCGTGACTTTTCAATCACTATTTTGGCTTTAAGACCTGCAGCTTGAAAGCGCTGATGCACTGTTGCTGCAGCACAAAGCAGCTGACTTCAGTGACATATTTTGATGGGCTTACTGTGCACTACCAGCTCAGCACCAAACAGCAATCACACAATGTTAGCAAATAGCTAGTGAATGCAGTATAGCATGTAGAAGATAGCAGAGGCTGGTCATTTTCTCAGGAGTTAGTGAATACCAAAACAAAGCTAGCAGAGTAGTGAACTTCTCTTGATCAGGTGAACAAAAACATGACTCAGAATTAAGGCTACTGTTGTTCTGTGTCTGCTCCAGGCAGAAAGACAACACTGTCTGCTTTCCAAATCACTTATTTTTTCGCTAACTCCTTTACCTCTTTTACTTTCAGTACATACTGCAGCTGCCCTTACAAAGTGCGTACTGTTGCATGCAGTTTGCATACCAATGGGATATACTATCGTGTCATAATATTGCACCTTAAGCTTTGACAGTCTTGCTCATATTCATCACAGTCTGTAGTGCAGAAGGAGCTGTCATCTGTTTGTGTGCTCTCAGTGGTTTGAGATTGTTTATACTCACACAAGGCACTGTGACATATGTGACATATGTTCCACAGAGGACTGTGGGTCAGAATGGCCAGAAAAGAAATGAAGGCTGCCATACTGCTAAATTAAATGTCATAGGAGATGCTGGAATTTTGGCATGATGTTTTTGACATACTGTGCCTTGCTAAATCTTTTTCTGGCATACTGTACAGTATGGTAGTATGAATATTGGAACAATTAGTTTTAAAGTAGTAGTTCACATACTGGTAGTTTGCATACAGCTCAGATAGAGATTTAGTAAATGCTGTGACACCATAAGCTAAGTTCAATGACCTGCATTAGGCCGACAAGATGACAGCGGATGCTGACAGCTGTTAACTAACCAACAACACAACTTTACTGCTGAACACTGGACTCCTTTCATTCTGTGTGTGTTTGTGTGAATACATCCAGAAATGTGTGAGAACTCACTATGTCCAGTGTCATTCTTTAGTTCACGTGGAGAGCTAACTTAATATACATGAACAACAGCTCATGCTATCATGCAGCATGCGCCTCCTATTATCCCAAAAGAGGATAACCTCTGACCCACTGATGAAAGCATTTTCATACACTCTGACCTCTTGTAATTTCCATTCCTGAATCACAACAAACTAAACATTAAGCTACAGGTGATTTGCTATATCATAGACAGACAGAACCCACAGAGACATTCAGCCAGCGTTAGAACATCATGAAGTCTTACTGCTTTGCCATCTGGTGACAGTCACATGAACAAAAGCTGATGGTAACATCACGAGAGGCTAACAGAGTTACAAGACAGATGTTTAGTTTGGTTTACAACCTAAAAATACATGACTTGTGAAAAGAAGAACAGGGACTGGATTTTACAGCATTCAGATTTTTCAGGTTGCCTGTGATCAAAATGTTGTCAAGTCTACTTCAAATAAAAGTGAATAGTAAAGCAGTGTCTGTATTTGTTTTCTGTGTGCACGTTGTTGCCCAGCACCTGTGAAGTTTTTATGGATGTATACGAGTGTCTTGGAAACAGATACAAAGAGAGAACTTAGTGTACTGGGTTAATGCAAACATGTCTGAGAAACAACATGATGAAATTATGAACATTACAAACATAGCAACCCTGAAAACATAACCACAAACAATGATTCAATAGAAGGTGTTAGTGTCACATGCTGTATACTAATATTTCTCATAAAGTACATACAGAGATTAAAACCAACTCAAATGATTTCCACAAGAAAGCATCACTCACATGAGAAGACTCTAGGAAAACAAATCATACTGATTATTTAGCAAGACCGGACGCTGGGCTCATTTCCGCCAAAGGGGCAGCAGGGAGAGTGATAACACTCCCTTGTTAACTCCAGAAACCCAGACAGCCCTCTCTTACATTAAGCATTCAGAGCCACTACAGGCAGGACTATTGTTCAGTGGTGACTTGCGTAAATGCTGAGTCAGTCCCTGCCTCTTCTCAACTTCAATCAATTATTAAGCTGAACAAACATGACACAAAACCATTCAAACCAAGCAGCCCAGCTGGCCTGAGCAGCAGTATCTCAGAAGAATGTACACTCAGAGGAGGAAACAGAGAACCACTGCAGATAACTTTGTAATTCAAACATAAACCAGTTAGCACTGAGAGCGAGGCAGCTGACCACTGGCCTAATGTTGCTGCTCAGGACTGACCAGTAAGAGAATGTAAACTGGGATGTTTGCAACAGTGAGTGTAGTTAACCCCCACCTTTCTGCAACTACTCTCCCAGCTGTAAGGAATGCGCCCCACATTCAACTTGTCCAGTCAAACAAGGGGACAAAAAGTTCATCTGCCTCTCAGATTGGCATCAAAGGCAAAACAGACAGAGACAAGCCATCAGAGGCCCAGGGCCCAGGCAGGGCCCCCATTATGATAAGGCTAAGGATGGATGCCAGAAAAAACTGGAATGTGAGCAGACGCTGCCTGTTAACAGAAGAGATGTATGAGAGATTGTCTACGAAAACACAGCAGCCACTTATGTCAGGGTCTCTCTGTACGATGCACTGCTCATACATTAACACAAATCTTTCATTTGCATGTATATGGTGCAACTACCCACGCTCACACACGCATCTATGCTGGTGTGTGTCTGTGTGTGTGTCAGGCTGACCAGATGCCGTGCTGCAGTCTGCAGGGAGCACTAATTAGCTGTGTGTTTACAGTCACAAACGGACAACAGAGCGAGGCCAGGCCTGCTGCCGGCCAAGCAAGGATGAATGGCACAGCTTACAAAGAACAACACCCCCAAGGCAGCCAGCTAACACAGCAGCTACACCATTACACACATAGACTTGTGTGACCCGTTTGTACTGATGCAGATCAATATTAAAATCATTACACTGTACAGCCTATTACAAGTTCTGGTCTAAGAGAGTGTATTATTTAAAGATCTATTCTTGCTGTTTATTTTAACACATTTGAGATCACATCTATGTGTTAGGTGTACCAGAGAATAAATGATCACACATTCTCACAATGTAGCCATGTTTCAGCTGTTACTCAGGTATCCATCAGGCCTGTGTCCTGCTGTACGACTTCAGCAAGAAACAAATGCATGGAGAAAATGACTATTTTAAAGATTTAACTTTACCTCAAGATTCATCTGGTCATAGCTAGATTTATCAGATAATGCTCAGCCAATTGGAAACTATCTGAGTAGCAACAAAAATTCTGTCGAAAAACTGAACTCCTGTTTAATAAACACAGAGATGAACATTACATAGATCTATTTTCTATACATCTCTTTATCTGATAAGAGGGAAGAGCAGCAGGAGGATGGCGATATATTTGTTTTGCCTTTGTCAGATTTCTGTTGACTGCACCTTCAAACAATTAGTTGTTCATGGTTTATAGCGTTTACTGTTCCTGTGAAAGATTCTAACCATATAGCATGATATACACATGAATAATCTAATTTATACAATATAACACATTTAGGTGTCTTTTGACTTTTGGATCAATGGAAAATTCACAACGTCAGTTCATAAGAGACCAACGTACATATATCATCCTGACATATTTTAAATACTGTGGATGCAGTGAACATATGAAGCATCTGAAGCAGTGTACCTGCAAAACTACAAGAAGATATAAGCTCAAAATATAAGCAGGTATAGGATAGTATTTCATCCATCTAGTCATGAAAGAGATCCATCCATAAATCCATCAGGTTTTATTAGCTCCCTATAAACAGGAGTGGATGTGAGACTGGGGGCTGCATATTGATAGCAGACAGCAACAGGAGAGCGGCTGTGTTTGCCTTAAAATGGGATCTTCCTGTTTTTCCTCAGAGACGGTAAGGTCATAAAACCTGGTTGGTCTAGTCTGAGCTGTTTTTTCCTACACACACACACACACACACGCCTTCCCTTTCTTCCATTCCCACATACATTTTAGGATTCTTCAACACTACCCTCCCATTAACTATTAATCCCTCGTTCTCTATTCTCTCTCTCGCTCCCTCCTGTAGATTTCTCCCTGCTTCGGTCTCCTGGGTCTCTTCCTCTGTACTCCGCCCTCTGTCTGCAGCTCCTTTCTGAGGAGTTTCCTCTCTGAAGTCTTCCCCACCCTCTCCTTTTTTCTCCTGGCACCATTTTCTCTCCCCGTCAGCCACTTTGACTATGCCCCTTTATGTCTCTGTATTTTCTTCCATCTCTGGCTTAACATTTCATTTTCTACATTTCTACATGATCATCGCTCTTGCGCTTCAGGCACAACTCCTCGCTTTCTTGACTTTCCTGAGACTTTCCTGTATGAATTCCTTCCTAAACTCTCTGTGTATGTAACCAGTTACTTCCCTCTTATTCTTCCATCTCTTGCACTTGAGGTGTCCCAGTTTCTGCCTTTACCTCTGCCTTCATCTCGCCCACACGTCTTCTGTTTTCTCTCCTATTCATCCCCTCATGCTCTCCTCCTCTATCCCCTGGTCGCCCTTATCAGCATAGCTCCCTTTACCTCTACCTCTGTCTTGTCTCTTCCTCTTACTCCTGCCTTCCATCTCTACATGCACAGAGGTCATTTGGGTATTCTGCTACCTTGCTCTGAGTGCTAACCACATCCCTTTATGCCCCTTACAATGCTGCTGACGATTTTATGCCACTTGGAAACAGCAAAATCAGTGTGCTGATCATGATTTGATCATCTACGCATGCATCTGTATGTCTTTTCAGACAAAGGGACAGTGGAGCTATTATAGCAAAGACTCATACAGCAAGGTTTGCACCATTTTAACACAGCTTGCTAGGGTTTGAGGCCATAACTATTCTTTGTAATGAGGTGAACAGCCAGCTAACACTGAAGAAAGCTGTCTGAAGAAGATGTAAACTCACTTGCAAGTATATTGTATGTGTGTGTCAAAGTCTAACATATCTTATTCCTTTGTGCCGCAAAACTCCACAGTTGTCCAAAGCTGTTAAAAACACATCAGTGAGCCACACTGCTGCACTGGCTGACATGTCCTATTACCGTGAACACACTCTGTAGTTTATTTTGACTCAGTCCTACATACACTGTCCTTCAGCTGTAAATGTTCACTCCAGTACCAAATGTACATCAATCTGTAGCTGAGAATAGTTTCTAACGAAGGATGCCATCAGAGCAGACACCCGAATACAAAGTTGACATCAAATGTCTGAAAACACGACAATACTTATTCTTATGATATAGAAAAACAACCAAAAGCCATTAGAAAAGGAGGAAATACCTCAAACAGCAGCTCAAGACAGACATACAGATCTGTAGACAGAATTCAAGATGAGAAACTTTCAGTTGTTCAGTTTACTTCTTATTAATAGCATGACAATGCTAACATTCTAAAATACTACTAAACTGAGCTTGTTTATGCTAACATAGCAACAGCTCATAATCTGAGGTGGTCTTTTCACAACAGGAGCATGAAGAGGATGTTGAGCAGGAGAAATAGGAATCATTAGATCCCTACTGTTTACTTTAATTTGAGCAATTTTTGTTTAAGTGCTAAACTGCATAGGGAACTTACTTCATGATAACTTGATAGATGTACAAACCATTAACACAAATCACTGAACATGTCTTGTATTGAAAACTGATTATTAGAAAAATCTTGAAAAGTCAAGCTCTGTGCTTCTCACCTGAGCTGTCCCAGGTTGTAATGCCTCATCTCGCCGTCTGTAGAACGTGTGACGCACACAGAGAAACATGGCTGAAGCTGCCGGAGCTCCAGCAGGACGATGGCCAGGTAGTGGATGAAGAGCAGAGCATCCACCAGTGAGACGGCATACTGCACAATGCCCTGGTAGTTCTCATCCTGTCAACAGTGATGTTGTAAAAGGTCATCTGCAACTAGTTAACTGAATACATGTACAGCATGCACACAGAACTATGTGCAAATATGTGCTAACACAGTTTCAAGCAAATAAGCATAAAATACTCCTCCAGGGATAAAACGTGAGATCATACACATGTAGGACTAAATGTAGAGCATATGAATATTTAGAAACATTTCAAAGGACTGCAAGCTTTGAAAAACCCTCTATTTGAGTGTGTTTTCCACATGCACTCTGAGAGGGACCAATAGGGACGTTAAATTATGACTCACAGTAAACACACATCACTGGGGAAACCAAATATCTGTGTTTTGCTTGTCTGCGATTTCGTTGAGCTCCTGAGGGCATTAAATATTAATGTGTCTGCAATATATGAGACCTCTCCCACTCATGCTACTGGAAATCTTTGTTTTTTCTCTGTGTGTTGAATTTCCTCTTATATTTTTAGTTACACTGTATACTCACAGTACAAGCAGTGATTGCTGTTATTTTTCATGACTGCAACCCCCTTCAATAGCCTCTTAGCTCACCTGTGAGTCGAGTATCCTGACTCCATAAAAGAGCCAATAGGAGACCACAAAGAGCAGCACCAGCACGGCGAGCAATGCCCGGAATACAAAGACCCGCGGGAGTCCTGCCCGCGCCGGCCTGAAGAAGAGCGCCCAGACGGCCAGCAGCAGTATGAGCAGTTTGAAGGCCACAGAGATGAAGAGGCCCTCGCAGGCCGTCCCGCAGCTCTGCAGCTTCTCCGGCCAGAGGAGGTGGGGGAGCACCAGGAAGGCCAGAGGCGTGAGGAACACCAGCAGGCCCAAGATCACAGCCAGCGTCCGGGTGAAGTAACGGCGGCAGTCGAGGCCCACACTGTCCTCCAGGTCCTTGGTGATGCGGACGATGTCCTCCTGAGAGAGGCTGTGCTCCGATGTGCCTGTGACGGCTGTGGTGGTCTCGCCCCAGTTGTCATCCTGACAATTTAAGGAGGATAAAAAAGGATTTAACATAGGTATAGCCTTATTTTATCATTACTCACTTTGTGAACTCCAGAATTAATCCGTCAAAGGACATTTCAGTGTCTTATTTCAGCTCTGAATAGAGAGAAGAGACTTACTGAGGAGGCCTGAATGAGCCAAGTCTAGGAAGTCTTTTATCAGACAGAAACCACCCTTTTATTGGAAATGCTTTCCACTGCAGAGAGTCAAACTGCAGTCAGATGTACCAGGGTAATGAATCAAAGTTTGAAATTTTATATCTTCCTTTATTCAAAGTAGAGAATGTGTGTTAACCGCAGATCTGATAAACAAACTAACCAGAAAACAGTGCTAATCATTCATGAAGAAGATATCTCGAGTCTCTCATGCTCTTTCTGTGCATCACTACTCAGTTTCTAACAAGAAATACACAAAGCACATTTTACAGTCTCATGTGGAATCCAACCTTCAATGGAGGTAAATGAGAAACATGTGGTTAGTTATGTGTAATTTCAGACTTTAATTAATTCAAACTCGTTCCTCATTGACTGAAGATATCCTCCACTAACGAAGAACAATTAATCTATCTCAATTTGAAAATGTACAATATAAAAGGTGTGGTAAATACATAATGAGGTTACAACTGTAATTCAATTTTATGTTACTGGAGCAGACTGAAGCTTTTACAAGTTGTTTGTGCTTGTCCATTTCTCAGTGTCTACTGTGTGGTTCAGGCTGCATGCTGTGGTTCAACTCACATGAGCTCAACATCCTTCTTTGAAAGCCACAACTGGTATATTATAAATGTCATCTTTCTGGCAGCCTCCGTGTGTGATAGTCATGCTTTTGATGATGTGCCATGTGGTAATACTTCATCACATGTTTAAAAGCCATTACCCAAAGGACACTTAATTAAAGTAGGATTTTAAAAGAAGATATAATGCAAATTAAATTGCAATTATATTATTTGTCAGAAAAACTGCCATTAGATATCTGCACTCAAACATAGTGTAGCTAGTATATAACCTTGCATATTAACCCTTTAAGCTAAAGACTTATTTTTTTCCTCAGGTGTATTCATATTTAACTAAAAGAAAAATAATGTCAGTAACACTCTACAGCTCAATAAAACATCAGCTGAAAAAGAAGTTATCTCCTTGCATGTGGGAGAGAAACAAATAGAAAATGGGATGTGGAAAAAGTAAACAAAGCTAGCTGCCAACTGGGCTATTCGCTGACGTCTGGGTCCGACTGCATCCGCAGATAATGAAGGTCAGCGGTGTCGAAGCAGAGCTGTTAGAACAACAGAGATAAGGACTCTTTACACGGTAGTCATAACAAGCTGCTAACGTGGGCCTGTGAGCGGCTGAGTGCTGCCCTCGCCAGTCAAAAAAAAAGGAGGGGGCAGATAATGAACTGCCATCAGCTACAAGAACATCCAATAACAGCTTTTTTGTCATCAGCCAAAAATTCTACTAAAATGCAATATAATGCATGAGTCCTATTTTGAGGATCATATCAATAACATTTGCCCCGCGCTAGCAGAGAGGGGATCGTGGAGGAGATTCATTATGAACACTTTAGACTGAGGGGGTTGGGAGGTGCAGGAGGAGGAGGATGGTGCACTGGGACAGAGAATATCCCACTGGCCTCAGGGTTAAAACAGCAGAGATGAAGCAGAACAATAGGAGGACCCAGGCAGTATGCTCAGGTTGTCTTTGAAACTAGAAAGAAGCTACTGTGTTTTCTCATATACTAATGACAGATTTTGTACTGCTATAGATGATATTAGGTCTGCAGACACATAAAAGATATTTCACAATGCTAGCTTAGGCTGAAGTTTGTGATTGGACCATTTCCTGTTGGCTTCTGTGCACACAACCTTTCTGGTGAGACCAAGTATTTGTAAAGCATTCTTAAAGCTCCAGGAAAATATTCAAGGCCAGATCAGAACAAAACATCCTTTATTCATTTGGAGCTTAACAGTCAAAAGCTCGGTCAATCTGCTTCATCAGGACTGTGTGGGAGTAGGCTGACGATCAGATTTGATTAACGTTGGCCTGGCAGCAGAAGTAAGTAACATCTGATTGGGATGTGGTTCCAACTGAGCCCTGCCCTACTTCAAACCAGAGAAAAAAGCTGTTATACAAATATAGAAATCTCTCTCATGTGACATAACCTGAACTGCACCCATCACTCATAGACAGAAGCTGACCGAGACAAAAAGGTCGGCATTTTACTTGCAGCTTTCCCAGAATCATTTATTCAACTGGCAGATGTTGGTCAGTCCTAGCTGATCAGGAAACTCCAACTATTTAACGCGAAAATCGATAAAAACAAAATACAACTAGCCTTTCAAATGAGGAAACATTTCCTATTTATAGCACTACTATCATTCATAGGAGGCGACATGTTAACTGTTGGTGTCGTTTTTCATGGACGGTCTTTTTGATGAGCTCCAGCACTGAAAACTGTCTCAGGTTCATCTGACCTTTGACACGACAGTGTGGTTGTAAATACTGATGTCACTGTCTGTGTTGCTATAGAAAGCCAACGTCACGACCGACCCAGAAGTGTTCAGGCGTTTGCTCTTCATGTCCCTAAGCTCCCTAAGACATTCCCTCTCAGAAGATCTCAGACTGACAGTGTCTTCTTTGAAAACATGACTGAAAACACTACACCCTCTCTTAACTGGTTTTATTGTGATTATTTTACTAATTGGCCCTTAATATATTTTACCTTATTTTATTTTTCTTCTGCTTGATTTTTTATCCTTTGCATTGTGATGATTTTATTTTGTTGTCTCATATTTTGGCCATTTGGTTTAATTCACTGTACTGTCATGTCTGCTTCGAGCAGCACCTTGAAACTTTGTTTTTTAAAAGAGATATGTAAACAAAGTTATTAATATAGCCTATGAGCACTACACCAGGCAGTGGAATGCAAGACTTGGGTTCAAAGGGCCGAGGAGTGAAAATATTACCACATCCCTTTGGAGAACCTGATACTGGGTGTACTAGAGGGGTGTCTCCATCTAATTTTTCGTGCAAGAAAATAAGCTTGAAACAGATATTTAACCCTCCTAACCCAGTTACATTAGCAGGTTAAAGAAGCATGTTATTTAATAAAAAATAAAAATTAAAAATACAACACCAAAATGGAAAAATTAATCAGCCAGAAACTGTAAAAACAGAAAAAATGGATAGATTTTCAAATTCCTGATGGTCCCTGAACTACTCAATTGCAACATTTCTTTCTGTCGGGACAATTATTGAAATCTGATCTTCAGTAACTGTGACAGTTAATCAAAATCACTTCTTCAACATGTCTTTTTCATTAATCACCAAAAATAAAACATTTGCACCAGATTCTTCAAAAAAACTGCACTCCTTGGTAAAAATGAGAAGCCATGACAAGCTGTGACCAACAGTCACGCGACAAACTGCAGGGTGTGTTTACACAGAGCACACGAGTATAGAAACAAACTGGGAAATAAAAAAACACTGGATCAATAACATTAATGCAGCACGGCTAAAAAAAACAGTATACAGAGGAACAAGTTGTCAGCAAGTTGCTGAAAGATACATTCAGCATGGTGAAAAATCTTTGTAGCTTTTATGTGCAGAATATTTTGAAAAAGAAAAGAGGGTGTAAAAATGTGAAACCTGAACTACATATAGAATGCAGTGTTGTCATTTTTTCCAGTGGTGGAAACACTTTTGAGCATTAGTAAAAATGTGATATAATGATAAATACGTAACAGGATCAAAAAATACCCCAAATCTGCTTGGGGTTTAGAGAGTTCAGACTATGAAATACTACAAACTGAAATAAAAATGAATTTTTCTTAAGAGTAAGTGAAGAACATTCTGTTTTCCCTCCAGGATTCCCTACAGTGATGTAAACCTGCTATAATTTATTAGATCAATCCTATTACTGAGTTAAAGGAGATTAATTGTAACAGACAGAACATAATGCAAAGCTCATAATGCAACACACACGCACACAAACATAAATAATACATGTTTCAGTCCAGTCAATTGGAGTAGAGATTGTTTGTGGAACACAACAGCGAAAGCCACTTCATTAATAATGAGGGCGGCAGACTGGAGAGCCCTCAGCCTCTCCACAGAGACTTATGCAACAGGCTTTTTATTCACATGAAGCAATTATCCCATCCAGAGAACTAAGGTAAGCAAAGCCTCATTATTTTCTTTTTGTATTAGCAGAGATAAGTGCGCCACAAAAGGCGAACCACTTGCCTTGGCTACGTGGAGATTCACAAATCATCAAGGACGCACGACTAGCATGCCTAAGCAGTTACTCAGCATCACAGGAGGTATTTGTTAAAACCAACATGTACACGCTATTTAATTAATGCTTCCATGTTTAAATGACTAAATAGAGTACAAGTGATCCAGTGCAGTACAGTGTATGTTTCCTGTTGAACTGTTGACAGATTCTCAAGTCTTAATCCTGTCCACTGTGTGCGCGCGTCTGTGTGTGTGTGTGAGAGAGAGAGAGAGCAAGAGAGAGAGAGAGAGAGAGAGAGAGAGGAAATCAATAGGCATTAGGTGTAAGGAAGAGTGCCTCTCTGACCACAGCGTACCTCGACAACACCCAGGGGAAACATGAATCACAGCTTCACATGCCTCGTGGCCGGGATACACTCATCAACACTCATCACTCGCCGCCTGTGTTTCATAGCTCTGAATCACACACCGCTGAAGGACTCCATGAAGAACCCCATCACTGCTTTTACACATCATGCAGCCGTGTAACTCCACACAGAAATTAACTGCTGTGATGGGCTTTTCTCACTTTTCTTTTTGGTTTCATTAACTAAAAAAAGCAATCAATCAGAAAAAAACCTAGTAGGTGATGTGATAACAATAAAAGAGTGTTTATTATGATAGTAACACTTGAATACATGCAGCAAAACTGGCATTATTTGGCCTAATGTATCAGGGATCTGGTAAGTTCCGACATTACACTCACTCTGGCTCGCTGCTAATGAAGTTTGGGACTCTGTTGTTGTTGGATCCTGACTACTGTACCTGGGCTTCCCCTCTGCCAGCGTGACTAAAAATAGACATTAGTGACCCACATTTCCTCACAGGATTAACCAATCACCACAGGCTGATCTGGTTCAGCACCAGCAGCCTTGCAGGAGGCCTGGTCCCATTCATCACACGAAAATAGGTGAAACAGAGAGGAACATTGAGAAGAGCGGAAACAAAGAGGCAGAAGAAAAGTGCGAGAGCATGACAGAAATGTTCGATAACAAGGCAGCCAATTACAGGGAGGAGGAGGAGGATTGATCCAGACAGGCAGAGAAAGTCAGGACAGTTGCAGTTTAAGGGCCAGAGATGATTACTGCACAGACAAACCCACGTGTACAACCACATATGCGTCATGAATACAGAGACAGCAAGGGAACACCTGTCAGGTCTACTCTTGTCCTGTTTCTGCAGTGATTTATTGGAGCCAGACAGGACTGTATACGCCAAACCTGTGTGCTGGGAGGAGTGAGAAAGAAACGAAACAGATGAATAACGGAAACATCTGAAATGACGTGTCTCACATACTACCAAACAACAAGAGAGGAGAGGAGAGGAGAGAAACAGGGAACAATTCCAGCCTTCATCCACTTATTCTACCAAGACTAAGTTAAACCCTAAGGCTCTAAGCTATTTATTTTTATAAATTTCCACTAGATAAAACCTCCATATTTGAGTAACAGTTCCACTATTGCAGGGCCAAAATGAACAACCTTAGGCTCTATGGATTAGAAACATTCAGCAGAATTTTTACATACAATACGTCTCTGTGTCCCCATCAGCAGGTCAGAGTGAGATCTGAAAAACTCCAGCCAGCACTGACACTTTTACCTCCTGCTGATTAAAACTGTAAAATGACAGAGTAAATAACAGCCCTCCAACAATGAGTTGGGGACACCAATGTCAGTGAGCCTTCAACTGTAACCTCACTGGGTGTAACAGAGATGAAGACCCACAAATGCAACATCTATTATAGCAAACCATAGCAGCATTACGGAGTCTCTTCACTGAATGGGCAACACTTGAGATACTTCTATAAATGATGGTGGGTTGGGTTTTTACATCAGCAATATTCAGAAAAGGTGTTTTTGTCTCTCATTATGTCATTCAATTTTTTTTCCAGACAAAAACCACCTCAAATGAGTTTTCCAAATTTTGCCATGTCCATTAACCTACCTTCAAAATGTGCTTTAATATTTGCTATACAATATTTGCTACTGTGAATAACAGAGAAGATTACCTCGTGTTAGGCAAAGTTTAAAAGAGTGGTTTATTGATCCTAGAGATATGTGACTGTTTGATGAGGAGATTAAACCAGTAGATGGTCACCTTATGCAGACACTGGAAGAAGGGCTAACATAAAAGAAGAGCTAGATGTCCATAACGTCAGACTATTCACTAATATGTCCCACAATATGCTGCAGTATCTTTGGCATAGCTTCACAACAGAGGACTGGAACTCTATAAACCACATACAAAAACAAAACAAAACTAAAGAAAGATCATCCTCAGCAAACCAAAGCAAAGAAAAAATACTGTTCTAATCTAATATCAAAGCAAGCAACCACAACAGTTACACTGTCAACTCTGGAGTCAATCACCCTCTCCATCACATTCCACCCAGCAAAAGATATGGCAGCATTAAGGACGGCTGAGCGAAGGCAGTTTCAAAAGCGTGGCTAGAGCGGTGCGATAAGACACAGAATGTGCCATCAAAGTATTTCTTTGATAAAAAAATCTGGCACGGCTGCAAGCTAAGTGCTGCAACAAGATACAGTAGCTGCTAAGTTTTAAACACATCCAGCAAGACATCTGAACTGCACACAGGCACTTGTCTGGATATATCATATTGCATTACCGAACTGCTTGTTGGGCCCTTACTCAAAAGGCCTTTAGGGTGTTTCTGATGATAAATTGTGTGACAGTATCAGCTGTTTGTGCCAAAGCTGTAGTCCTGGGTGAGATAACGGCTCATTTTTGCAGATCAAGTCAAAGACATTAACACATTTTGCACATACTGACCAGCTGAACTTCCTTAGAGCTGGAAAAGTCTTTCAGCTCACAAAAACATCAGACCAATACCACAGCAAAAGTTGCTCAGAAAACACTTTGTGTTCCATGTAGGTATATATAGCACCATTGCATGCTATGTCAGCCAGTATGCATTTACCAAGCTTTCAATGGAGTATTTTAGCCTTTTATCTCCACCAGAGTATAAATAACAGCTATTGTCTCTCACAGTAAATCAAATGTCCACTAAAAGCCTGTTTTCTGTTGCTCAGCTGTAAGTGGGCTGCAAACAAAGCCCCTCGCTCAGTGCAGGAACTAGTGCACTTTGCTCACTCCTGGGAGGCAAGGTGTGTGCATGTGTGTGTAAAATACAGCAACATGCTTTCCCAAAGAGCTCCTCACAGCCATTTAAAACTACCTTTGTTCAAAGTGCGGACAGTGTGTGCGGCTGCCAAGAACTTGTCAGGACAAGGAAGGGAAGCACTTAAAAAGGCTTCCATGGCTAATTCTCAGGATAGAGGAGAGACTGTGAGACAATGGGAGACTGACAGCTGAGCAGCACCTGACAAAGAGGTAAATTGCAGTATGGCTGAAGTGGATTATGCACAGAAATGTCTGGCAACCATGAGGGGGTGTATAGAACTTCTAATTTATACTGTGTGGCTGTGATAGGTAAAAGGTAAAATGGGGTGAATATGTCACAGTGATTAAAAGAGACAGCCCCGACCTACAAATGTAATTTTAGCAAATGCCCAATAACAAAACACAGTACGTCACAGATTAAAGTGTGTTATGCTAGCAACTGAGCCTTTATACAACTTTCTTCAGCTGGAAATACACTTTGAAATGTAAGATCTGTGGAGTTCCCCTTACTTTCAGTAGATTTTCTGTTGTGGTTCACTTAGACAACTGTTTCCAGCTAAAAAGTTCTAAAAACCTGATATTTATACATCCTCATATTACACACATTCAGCACCAAATGGCAAACACTCACTAATGTTCATCTAACTGTGAGACTATCAGCCACAGAACCAGATTTTTGTCTTTGGACTTGGCGGACACCAAATAACAGAAGCAAAAAGACAGTTAGTATAGGACTTGACTTACGACTTTACCAATCATACCAATGCATTTTCTCATTAATAAAATAGTTGTTTAGCGTTAAAAAAAGGTTTGGTGTTAATAAATGCTGATTAGAGCTGGCCAAAGCCCAAGATAGCATCCCCAAATATATTTTCGCTTACACCAAATAGTTTAAAAATCTTTGTTGCATGGTATTTTAACTAATATCATGGTGTTTACCTCAGCCTAACCAAGTAACCAAATCCCAGCTATACTGGATGGTGTCAGGGTAGAAACCAGTTTTGCTTTTGAAACAGGGATTGGTAATAGTTCAGAAAAAGAAACTGGCAAATGCTGTCATCATGCTGATTAGGGCCTTCAATCAGAAAACAGACAATGTGCAGTAGCTTGTGAGTTAAACTGGAGAACTCATTTGACTAAAAGGCCCTCAGTAAATACCAATGCAAACGTCAACTGCAAACCTAAACAAGGAAGAACACATTTAAATGCAGCTGTGGTGAGATGAGTGATATAAACAAAACTCTCTGCTTTGCACATCAGCTGTGTTACAGCCATCCTGTGATGCAGCTACCCTTAATGTTACACAAGCAAGGAAAGCATATTTTATCACTGCGCTAAAGGTAAAACTCACAACAAATGCATCCACAGAGACATAACTATATAATGTAAAGCCAAAACCACGTAAAAGTAAAGGTTTCTGCTGAGCAGGCCTGCATCCTGGGTCATGCAAAATAAAGCAACAACAGGCATGAAAAACAGACATTCGTGGTTTATGCAGAGTAAGAACTTCAGCCAGTACACAAGTTTGTTAGTGCACATCTGCATCCATCAGTTTTACCTGGCTTGGTTTAGTTCCTGATCCACAGCTGGCCAGTGGAGGTGAGTTAGTAGTATTAGAGTCGTCTTCTATGGTGGTGATAATTACTTCCTTTATCTCCTCTACAGTCTCACAAACCTCAAGCACCTGCAGCACTTCGTCTCCTGCCTCCATTCCAGTTGGCGACTGCATCCTAAAATATTCACCTACCAAACTTAACCTCAGTCTGGCTCAAGCAACCGTCCTCTCTATGCTCAGCCACTGCTTTCCTTCTCTCGATCCATCCCAGAATATGAGTGTGTGTGTTTGACCTCCCTGACTCGCTCCTGATCTGCGGCCCGGCCCCTCGCTTTATCCGTCTTTATATAGAAAAATCTCCCATCATGCCTCAGGGGGTATTGTATGGGACTGTGCGCTCACTTGCCACATAATGTAATGGGGCTTTATGGAGAAAGACAGAGTGAGGGAGCAGGGAGTGAGAAGAAGAGGAGCTGGGGAGGGGGGTGAGGAGACAATCACATGGGCTGTCCTGACAGCAGCGGGGATGGAGGGGGGATGAAAGGATTGATGGATAAAAGGAGAGGGAGAGAGAGAGAGAGGGGGAAATAGAGGATGAGCACAACAAATAAATATCAGAGTCCAATGAGGAAAGTAGACAAACAACACAACAATTAGGTGCTATTGCGGTTCACCCAAAGATGTGTGTCTCTATTCCACTTCGTATTCTCTCTCCCCTTCCTCCCTGTGTCCCTCAAGGCATCCTCTCTCATTCTCCGCTCGTCTCTTGCCTCAGCACCACTCTCCATCCATTGCTTCTGACCCAGTGAGCACTGCGTTGTCGCCGTGCTGCTACTGACATGACTACATGTGTGTTAATGTATGTGTGTTCATGTGCATGTGAGTAAAACTAAACCTGTCCAGCCAACCAACTGACAGTGTCGTAAAAGGAGAAGTCAGGTGATGTTCTATATATTTCGTATTATACATGGACGAAAAGATAAAAACCAACAGCGACGGTATCCTACTAAAAGTAGTGTTTGAGAGGTTGTGTGCCTTTGTGTGTCTATATGTGTGTGTGCATCTCATTCCTCGGTGCCACAAAGCTTCACTGTTCACACTATAAAAAGCCGATAGAGCCACACTGTTGCACTAACTGACAAGTCTCTTCAATACCATGAAAACACACGCTGTGATTTTCGTTTGAATTAATCCTACAAATATTTAATAACTCTCTGAATCCCAAAACAGGTTTGGAAGTCATGTTTTCTTTTGAAAATCTACAAAAATTAACTATTGCCCAGAGCAAAACGCTGTAAAAACAGAACGAATCGGAAGATTTCAAACGTTCCTTGAAGCTAACGTGTGGTTTTATCAGGAAAAATAATCAAATGTAAGCTTAAAATTTTGACATTCCATCCAAATAATTTTACTCTAGATGTCTCAGTTAACAATTCATAAAAAAAACAACTATTTGCACCAGATCCTGTGAAAAACAAAAGATTCTGCTTTCCTCAGCATAACCACAAAGCCAGGACTGACTACGCTGCAGCGAGTACAGTTCACAGAGTTTTCAGGCTGTTTTCAACAGAGAAAGGAGACGACATGAGAGACTGAGAGGAAAATAAAACACACTGGATCAATAAAAGAAATGCAGCACGGCTCAAAAGATGTCAGCAAACTGTTGGAAGATACACTCAGCATTGTGAAATATCTCTTAGTAGAAAGGGAATTCAACATTGATGCTCTCTTTTTTGTCATGATATATGACATTATACGTGAGTCATACTGCACTGAATATGCTTTTCTACTTCTAGTAATGGTTGAACTGTTTCCATAGAGGTGCAGGACTTTATACTCAGAGAAAAATGAGAACACAGTCAGGAAAATTGAGACAGAAGCAAATAAGGCACAGAAACTGCTTGCAGTTCATCCCCAGCTGAAACTAATCCCTAATAAATGCAGTATTTCCTCTTGTTTGAGAATCTTTGCATACAAAAATAAATTCTTCATGTTGAGTTCAACTCCGGTGAAGTTTGACATGCTGATCTGCATCACTGATCGACAGCGGTTTTGTGTTAAAGAAGCCATCATATGCTTTTGGGGGTTTTGCTTTTCCTTGTGTGTGACTTATAGCAGTTTTTCTGTGCATGTAAAAGTGCAAACAACAAATGAGCTGCTTTCTCTTGGTCCACCATTATTTCCCCATTACGGTATATGGATCTCTATACACAGAGATCTGTGGTTATGTACATTAACACCATTAAGTTGGTTTCATGGGGCCAGCTGACCAATTACAGCAGACTTGGCTTTTTCAGGAGTGGGGTCTTCAAGAGAGCAGAGCTGAAACGGAGTGTTTCTGACAGAGGTGCTGCAGCAATAGATAGGATGACAAAAATAAAGATATTCTAATAGGACCCAAAAATAAAATTAGAGACATGTAAATGTGCAGAATATGGGTTCTTTAATAGAGAGGATGACTGTTGTAGTGTAGGACAATCCACTTTTATTTAACTCCCTGTGTTGGAGTATAAACTTTAAACAAGAATAAAACTGAACATAAAAAACAGACAATCCAGAGCAGCTGTGACTGACTAGCACTAATGTGTCAGTGCTGTGATTGCTAGGTAGTTTGACAGCCAGCAGAAGACATGTAAAGTTATATTGCTGTGTCACTGTCTGATGGACCAGGCTGCAAAACAGTCATCTGCAATTATGACAAAACTAGCAAAGGCCAGACATGAACTCTTTGACTGACAACACTTTGAGCCTTTGGTTACCAAGTTCACTTCAAAGTGCTGTAAAACAACCATGATGCCCAGTGTGCCCTGCTGGAGTCTGGTCAGGGAACTTTGATGCATGTTGTTCCCGTCTCTCTCCTTCCCTGTGGTGAGTTTCGGTCTACTTACAAATAGATGCATAAAAATTCCCCTCCCAAATTCTGATTCCTTCAAAAAAACACCTTCCAAATCTATTGCAGAAAAGTGTTTCTTTCTCCCCCCTGCTATGCCCACCCACAGAGCTCGCAGCCGGGCTGTAACATGCGGCTTATAACCAACTCACACAGACACACAAAGCACCGGGATATCCATGAAGCTCTGCGGGAGTCTGTCTCACAGGAGCCTGAGCCAGGAGGCACTCACCACAGAGAAGAGATCCCAAACATGAACGCAAATGCCCTGCCTCTTCCAAAAACCAGACATGACTGCCTTTGTTGCCCTCAGAGTCGGGGGCGGCGGAACTACCTGCACCGTGGTCTGCCAATGAATGCCAAGAGTTGCATCGCTCCTACTATACCCAAGCCCTGCTCCAGTTGGCAAACAACTGTGCTCACAAAGCAGCTGAGTTTAATTGGGTTGAATAAATTGAGCTGCAGGGAGGGTGAGAGGAAGGTGAAACAGTGGGAAGTGCAGGGGAGTTTGGCAAGGCAAGGGAAGATGGGGAGAGGAGAAGTATGCAACTTCGAAGTAGTGGCGAGTTTAATATTTCATGTAAGTTAGCAGACGTTGCATTCACAGCATGACGATGGCTTTCTTTTACTCTTAAGGTGCCTCTTCAGTGTGGTTGGAAAACAGCATCAGTACAATGTCTGTGGTAAACACTGACAGAGCAAAGATGTTTCTATCCTTAGAGACAACAGGCAGTCAGTGCACAAATATCATAAGCTGTTAATTGTTTTAAATCTTGTATAAGCTATTGTTGTGCAATCCCATGCCAGCCACGCAAAGCAAACAGGTTCAAGTACATTTTAAGCCTGATTGCCTTTCACTGTTTTCTGGCCAGAGTGTGCTTCATCTCTGCACACAAGCACCAGCGAGTGCAAAGGGGAGATCAAACACACCAACACCTGTGACTTACTGACCCACAGAGCAAATAATAAATCACACATGCAGTGCAAGGTTCTCTTTCTAACCTGAACATAAACGTCTAAAAATAGACCAGCTCCACATTCTCTCTCCATTTGTTGGGACAGGAAGGTGCTAATTCTTAAAGAATGCTTTATGGTTTAAACATATCACATTTCCACTGTTTGACACCTCATACAATACTAATCCATAACACACAAAGCTACCATGCTACACTAATTTGAGCTTCTCCAATCCATCTCTTGTTACACCCTTCAATATTTAGTTACCACAATAGCAGCAGCATAAAGTCACCCAATTATACACGACTTAGCGTCAGTCCATTAATAGAAAGTTCATAAGTCAGTCTAAGCTCTACTCACCTCCATTGTCATTTACAAATATCCAACATAGTGCAGAGGTGGACTTGCACACACGCCTACTGACACCACAGAGACCCATCTGGAGTTTTTACTGCTGAGAAAGCTTTCGGAGTGTATTTTTCACATTTCACACATTAGCATACAGCCTAGAGCTTTGGCCTGCCTCCTGAGATTGGAGCAACCGGCTAGAAGTGTTCTGTTCAAACAAATCACCCAATCTTGATAACATAATGAGTTATGTATGTTTTTAGGAGGAATGTATCACAGTTTATACCCACCTACCTAAATGGAATAGTTTAACCTTTTGGAAGACATACTTTTTCACTTTCTTGCCAAGATGAGAGGACTGATTCCACTCTCATTCTGTGTGCAAAAGAGGACTAGTTAGCCGAGTTTAGCATGAAAACTGGAAGAAGGGAGCACAGCTTGCCTGGCTACAACAAATTTACAAAATCTATTTCCCAAAATTTCCTATAAAAGCTTTGATGTGTCTTCAGCATGTTGTGAATGCTTGCTGCCAAGTGTTAAAATTTACACAAACAAACACCATCTCTCAATGGCAGCCGAATCCGCCAAACAATCTCCGCCTGGTTTGGTGTTTAACTCAGTCTCCAGTCATGCTTTCCGACACATTTACATGTCAAGCAACTCCAGCAGTGAGGCATCACAGAAACAGCCATGAGAAACTTTTCCGCTGGATCGTGAGGACATCCCTGCCCGGAGCAATGTGCTGCTCTGTCAGCCAAGACTCTGATTAAGTCCCAGCAGTGAAGTAATGAGCGCAGCGCTGCACAGTGAGACTCTGAGACGAGACTGACGCACGCAGACACAAAACATTCACATACAGGAGCATATGTGAGACTGCAGACCCGAGTGCACGAACACACAAGGATTTGAGCTCAGCCTCTCTCTCAGTAGAATTGGTGGCCCTGATTACTCAAACTAAAGCCAAGTGCTCCCCGCCCTGTCAGCAGCACCACTGCAAGCCACAGCATGAATAAGACATGAAGAGCAAAATACTAAGGACGGCTGTGCTGTGTGGCAAATCCTGTCATGTGTTAAAATTAGACAGTATGCAGATGAAAAAACACAGTCACACATACATGAGCCCTGATAACGAGTGTTGCCACGAGGGAAAGTGAGCGCCAAGTAGGTCAGTAAATGATGTTGAACGTTGGATTGTCTGCATGTGTTTGTCATCTTTTTCCTTCAGCTGTTTAAGCCGAACATTTGATGAGAGCTGCTGTTCCAGACAGTTTGGCTAAAAGAATGGGTCACTCTTGGGTAAGCCGCGGCTGTCTGTGTGTTAAAATCTCAATCACTGATTTCATTAAATGGCTTTGCCGGCAGCAAGGGTTGAAGTTCCTGCTTTCCAAGTACACTGGAAGAACACCCACAATTCACAAGACGGACTATTGACTCATGAAAATGCAGTGAAAACCCCTCTCTTGCTGTCATATCTGAAAGGATCTGCACTGGTGTAAACTGGAACAGCATAGGTTAAGACTATTTACTTGTGGATAACAAATGTAAACTGTACACAGTGAAGACTAAGGCAGAAGTAAAGAGGTCAATCCTCTGACTCAGTGTGACCGTAAAGATTATAAACTGTCATCACCGACTGAGCTGAGTATTTGTTTAATTCCAAACCACGGGATCAAATCCAGAAACAAACAATTGAATCAACTAATACTGAAGCTGAACAGAAGCTTCAAGTGTCACCAAGTCCTGGGGGAGGGAAATCCTATGCTACACTGGCTGTGAGTTGCCCTCTCAGGTCAGCTTTGCTATTTGAAATTTACACACTGTCAGTTAAGATATGCTCAGGTTTTATTCTGCTGGTGTTGAGTTTTCACAGTTACCCTCCTGAAGGAATCTATGCTATTAATAGAGCTGCTGTTCCTGTTTATGATTTCTCATTAACCAAAATTCTTGTTGCTGAACACAGGAAAAAAAAGGAGAACGTGTTGATTTCAACTTAAAGAATCATAATCATCATTTCAACTCTGCTTCAGAAAAATATCACCTTTCTTCTGTCATGTCGGCATGACGAGCTAGTTTACTGGAATACTCACTCTTGGCTGTGGTTGCTATGGAGAAGAAAACACCCCTATAGCTGCTGTTAATTATAAAATCTATTTTTTCCAACTCTGTGACTTCATGCTGCTGTTTGCACACATGTAACAGAATTTCAGGTGCTGTGGTTGAACCCTTCCATCTAAAATGCTCCTCAGTATTATTGTTAATTTCTCCCCTGATGTTTTTATGCACACACGCTTGCACCGTCAACTTTTTAATCTGAATCAGATGTCTTCTTAGTCAGCTGTTCGTTTGTACTGATGATTCAACTGAAACAACTTCATGTCCATCCAAGCTGCACAAGTGCTCCAACTGTGAGTCACTGAATAATGCCTTTGGGGAAAACAAATGGTGCTTTTACTTCTACTTAGTAGCTGTATAATGTACCAGCTGCATCACTACAGCATCATGTTGATTAGAGCTGGGTGGTATAAACACCAAATTGGGGTAGAACCATTTCCTTGTTTTGAAATGTAGTATAATTTACTGTTTATAAGGTGCTTAGAGCCAACCACATCACAGAAGCAAAGCCGTTTCCAACCAATTATGTGGCAGTCAGGAGAAACTATTACTCACTCTGAGGAAACAGTTAGAACAACCTGTATATATGGAGCTATTATGACTCAGTGAGTTAGCAACATGTCTGTGGTGTGGAGATAGTTTGTCCGCTGGAAGTGAATGAGAGTCTAAAACAGGGACAGGCAACAAATAGAGTGATCATGTATGGTGTCACTGTTATTCGAAATGAAGATCATAAAAAAATGTATCATCAGAAGCATCACCATCTAACAGCAGTAATTACATGTTTTTGCATATCATACAATTCTTGGTCATTCTTTTTAGATTCTGAGCTCAGAATTAGGACTGTTAAAGCTTCATAGTTAAGCTTAAAGGAAAAAGTGGCATAATTTAGAATTTAACATATATGGGTCAACTGATAACATTGACTCTGTTTACATGGATTTGAGAGTAAGTATTCTACTTCTCTGTTTGCACTTGTAAGCATCCTATCCTGGTTACAGAAACCTGAATAAGGCCTTATTCTTGTTTAGAGACATCCCAGTACGCTAGCTGGAGCACTCTGAAAGAAGACAGGATATGGTTGCAAGTATACATCTTCTAACTGCTGCTGATTATTTGTGCATACGCAGTGTCAGGAAAGTGACAAACAGAAAAGTAGATTAAGCGATATCCCCCCTAACTGCCCAGGTTGTACACCGTTATGGCCACCCTCATTTGTAATGGAACCAGTGCTCGTACTATTGTTTCATCTGGTCCTCTGATTGCAGGGACATCCTGACACCAGTCAAAGAGGACATGTTTTATATTTTTAATATTTGTCATCTCCTAATGCTTGTAATGAGGTAAATGAGCCAAATCCACAATCCACTGTTGATATTTAATTTTGCTAAGCCTGCGATAAGCCAAAGTGGCCTCATTTTAATGGCTACAGTCAAATTAATTTAAGGCTTGGCTAACAGTCACATAGATGTCAGATTAAATTATGGGTTTGTGTTGTCAACATTACAGCGCAAACAGTTCCATGTAAACACCAAATATGACCAAAACCGGGATACTCCTCATAAGCTGGATACTGCGAATGTCAACACAGTCAGTCGTTGCCCATCACCCATTCCTTGAACTTCAAATTCAGAATGAGTTAAAGTTATTCTATTACTACTATTATGACTACCAGTATGTTCTATTACTACTTAGCAGTTCTGGTTTTTTAACAAAACTTAAGGAAACTAATTGGCTGTAACTCATTTTTTTACACCATGTCTGTTGTTGGACCAGTAAGTCTTGTATTCCTCAAGTGCTACCTGGAATTTCACGTCTTAACATGCCAACTTGCAGCCAACCAGCCCACTTAACACAGTGCTATCTGATCAACCTGTCTTATTTGATCCTCCTTTCATCTGAATCCAAGTAACATGTCTGCCTGGTACATGAAATTAAAAAAGAGTAAGCAGATTTTCTATTTGTGTAAAACAAAGACCTGATGGTTTAGCCTACATATGATCTGATGTTCAGGAAATATTTAAGCAGACAAATGCGAAAGAAGAGTTAAATTATTATATGATAAACCGTCTCCTACCTTATATTTCTCCTTTATCAAATAATCCACTACATAATCCATATTCTGAACTTGCACACACAGACATCCAGGTCAGCATGATTTCTGAGGGCAGAGTTTGAATTTTGACTGACAGTCAAACCAGCTAAGCTGCTGTTTTGGCTTGGCCTGGTCCATTCTGGAGGGGGCCACTGAAGCCAGCTTCATCTTGCACTGGTGTGTTTCATTACCTGACCTAGCCTCTGCACTGAAATACGAGTTTGCCTTTGACAAAACGGATAAAGCAAAGTTTCACTGTCCAGAGAGGCAGCTGGCTGCATGCATATCCTGTTGTAGATATTTGTCAGTAACAGACTTCCTGAAAGTGACAGTCCAGTTATCGCCAAAAGTGGACTGGTCCTTCTGGCTTTTGCCCTGAAATAGCAGATGGCCTGTCCTAGCCCAGGCTGATAAACACAATTATCATTCCAACTTGTTTTGACTAGCGAATGATAAACCTCTTGCTCTCTAAATCCTTTATAAATCTGACTAGCAGAGTTGTCCATCCACAAAGCACCTCACAGAAACTTGGAGGGACACTGGTATGTAATGAGTTCAGCACAAAAGATGAAAGTGTGGAAAGTGTGTTGCAATTCTGTAAGTAGAATCATGAGGCTTTTAGAGAAGTCCAGGATCCAATATTGTGCCCTTTTCAGCAAATTAAACAAAGTCTCACATGTTCCTACAGCCTGCCTCTCAGTTTTTTAGCTCAAAATAGTGCAAAGATGGTTCATTTCACCATGACTGCATAACCCCTGGATTTGGGCTGTTCTAAATGCACTGTTTTGCTCTGAAAATCAGTGAGCTGCTTGAGGAATGGCAGAAGTAAACATTTTTTAGATATGAAGATGCTATTTTTACACCACCAAGTTTATAATAATAACCACGAATCACAATGAAAATGGCTTTTCACCATATGGGACCTTTGAGGAATCAAGCAGTGTCTGTGTTTTCATTCAGTCCTACCTGGATCTGCTCCCCCCGAACAGCAGAGTCTCCCAGTAGCGGCTCTGCAGGCGGCGTGTTAATTGTTACAGACTTTTCTGAGCGGCTGTCTTTGCTGCGTGACTTGTGGCGGTCCCGGCTTCGCTCACTGGAACACAAGGAACAAAGCAAAAAATCATGGTTAGCATGAGGATGTAGACTTAAAGACCTCCTGACGGGGCCTATCATGTTTTTTTTCCAGAATCAAGGATCTGCCGAGTGAGCATAAAGCCTACATGAACTTTGCCCCACATCAGCCTCCTCTCTCTGCACCACTGTCTCCATGAGGCCCTCCATCCATGTGAACTGAAACATATGAGCTCCATTAGCCGCACTGACCCGCTGCACTTATGGCCCTAATCCTGTGCAGAGCGTGAATGGAGGATCTCGCCATCGTCCGCCCAGCATCACCATCGCCACATGGCATGGTGCCCACTGTGCAGCTCCATTACCAGAGAAAAGCTCAACGGCCTCAGTTAATCCCTCATCTGTCTCCTTCCTCCTCCAGCTGTTGACATCTTGGACATATAAGAGTATTTTCAACAGAATGTACAGATCAAAATGCAGCAAAACTGGTTATATAAAAAGACTGTTACACAGCATAATGCCTCAGGTTTAATTTGTATGAGAGCAGCTGTATTTCCCAGGTATTGTGTTTGAGGGCTGTTGGAAGGCACTCAGGCTGAATGAGAGACTGACAGACACCAGAGTCAAGGCTGTCAGATCTCATATAGATATTACAAGCCATAGATGCTGTAAAGACATTACTGGGTGAACATATTAGACATGAGCGAAATGAAACATTTTTTCAGGTGCATATATAAAGATAACCACTGCTTTTTCTTTATGCTGTTTTCTTGTCTTGCTGAATGCTAATTGAGTTTCCTGCTGTCTGTAACCTTGTCGTTTCATGGTAATCGCTTCTTTTGTATGAGTGGCATTGGAACAGAAGTGTAACCAATCTAATTTCCACAACGCAGGAGGGTTTTTCTGTGTTCCTCTCCATTAAGACACTCAAACACATGATCTTACAGTTGTATTTACACCCACAATAATGGATTTTTTGGGCCACTTGAGTTTTTTCACACATCAAGCAGACATGAAAAACATTAGCATACATTTATTGAGTACCCTTAGAGCAAAACAACGAGCAGAAAGATGTTCAAATTGTCTGCAGAACTGATCATATATATACACACACACGTGTATATATATATATATATATATATATACATATATATATATTGAAAGCTTGTCCCTGCTAAATAACATTAACATCTAATGCCCATAAATAACAACCTTAATCTAAACTATAAATGCCAGACACACAGTGACCCTTGAGCGCTACTCTTACACAATACCAATTCATACATGTGCAGGACATCCTGCAGGCAGTGTAATGGAGGAAACCGTGTGATTGACAGCCGTGGAAATGTTACAGTCTAACAAAGTTGAATTGGATCCAAGTGTTATTATTAAAGGGCGTTAACCCGTCTGCTTTCCGCTTCTATTATGGTGCTTCCTTTTAAATATGGACTCCATTTCCTACAGAAAATCACAACAGCGACTAAAGTTTCAGTAAGAGAAAGCTCATTTTCAATACCCTGCAGCAACCTCCTTCACTGACAGAGTGACTGACATACGTTTATCTAATCAATCCAAGAGATTAGCAGGCTGATGGAAACCCTTAAAGATATTACCACTATCATTATTACTTTAAATATTATTAGAACTATTATCATGACTGTAGTAATGGTTATTCTAGCAAGAGTGATCATCAGTCAAACGCTGGCACTGATTGTGCTTATTAATTGGGGAGGAGCACTGCAGAAGAGGGAACAGGGAGGAGGAGCAGGGCTCACAATGCAGTGATCCTACTTCAAAGCCATCATCAGAATAATAAGCAGTTCTGGGTAAAAAGAGGAACAGGCAGCAGTAGAGCAGAGTGTAGTATAAGACTGTTAAAAAAGAAGAGGATATCTGGTGAATAATAATCATAATGAAATAACAGATTAAATGACAAAAGTGGTCATGTTATACTTCAGTGACAATTTAAGATTTTTCCAAAAAATTAAAATACTAAAGTAGATATATAGCTCCTGGTTTAAACAGTGTGTTTATCTTTGGTAATGACTGCTGTAACTGTTGACACGTCCAGTTAACAGTTATTGATTCTAATATTCAGCCTTTCTGCAATTATCAATCATGTTATATTTTTTTACATTAATTTGTAATAAAATAAATCAACTGAAAATGCAGCAAACTCTCTGTATCTGTAGTCACCAACCCTGACAAATTTCTCACCCACATCATTATCTGATTGGTTTTTACACTTTACGACTATTAGCCTTTCAACACTGAAAGATAAATGGTGCCCCCCTCTTTCTTGGGACCAGAGTACCCAACAGCGTTTTGCCAAAAATATTTGTTAGTCCTTGTCCTGAAAGCATTTTCACTTGTAATACAAAAACAGAAAAAATGCTGTTTGAAAACACAAGTAAAAAAAGAAAAGTATGTATCGGAAGAAAAGCAGCCAATTAAATAGGTGACAGTCATGAATAAATGGTTGCCACTACAGCCAGACTGATAAAACCTTTTGGGGGCTAAAAGAATGTACATATGCCGTTTACTGTTTATTAACTGTTCACAAATGTTTTTCACAAACTAGTTAGCAACACATCATGAAGACACCGCTCGACTGTGCACCACCATCTGCTCAGCTGTTACACACTCTGCTACATGTGCTGCAGTTGGTGCTGATAGCATCGTAAACAATGGAATCAGAGCTGCTCTGCTGAACAAACTACGTCAGTGCATAATTTCTAAACTACCCAAAGCATAAAAAAAATCGACAACATACACCCTTGTTTAGATATATCCCTTACAGGCCAAGATCCATAGGCTTTAAAAGGTTTGGTTGCCCTTAGCTTAAAGCCGATGTGTCTGTGTGTCTGTACACACAATATGTTTTGTATCCATTTGCGTATCCTAGCAAAGCACAATTCATTGTGGAAGTCACACTGTAGTCTGAAACAAGAAATAACACCTGGTTCTCACCAAGCTGGCAAGACTGCAAACGTGTGAGGAAAAGGTGCAAAGTCGACGCAAGATAGACCTCCGAAACTGTGAACAAGAAGCATTTTGAAATGGGCAATTGTGCATGGACGCAGACAGGAAATCCAGAGGTGAGCGGACCTGTGGGCAGCCAGGGAGTGGTTTGAACAGATTGGCCTCTGTCTGCCAGCCCCTCCTGCTCCTTCCCCCTTCAGCAAGCTTCAGGGGCGATCGCACTGTGTGGAAACCTCACTCCCAACACAGACACACACTCCTACTCCCCCTTCCTCCCCCTTCCCACATCCTCTTCCTGCCTCATTAGCATGCAGCCGGCTCGTTGGTATTCCAACAGTGTGCCGTGCTATGATTTGATTAATGGAATCTGACTTCCAGCGTGGATCCCTGAAATGGGTATGGCTTTTTGGAACAGTGAGGATGGGAGGAGGGGAAGGAGGGGCTCTGAGAGGGCAGAGATACCTGGCGAGCTGGGGCAGAGTCCTGCCAGTTAGGCTCTGGAAGCATCATTTCCCTCTAACACCTGAGGATGAGTGTGATCGCATTCTCCACCTCACACAGAGGGAGAGCGGTGGCAGGAAGGCCATTGAAGTACAGCCAACTAGGGTGGCAGGCCAAACTGTCTGTGGACCAATTTGTTCTCTCTTTGGCTGGCAGAATAACCCACACACCTGGGCGACACAGAGCTTTGAGTTAACGCGGCCAACTGAGCCAAAAGTACTGGTGGGTGGCTCGGCCACCGCCAAATGAATAGAGTTATGATGCCAACTAAAAAGTGACGAACCACACACTCAGCTAGGTCATCGCAGACTCATAGACACTTATAGAAAAAGTGACGATGTGCGAGAGCAAACACTCAACAAATCAAGTGCTCTGTGTGTGATGATATAAAAACACACTAAAAGTTCCACAAGTGTTAATTTTATAAGAACTAATGTTTCCAAGCTTTCTCAGGGGTAGAGGTTGCCCTTGTAAATAGAGATTTATGGTTCCAGAGCAGGACCAAAGCCCCAGGAAGATTAAGTGAATTAGTCTGCTGACGGATCAAAAGCAGGATGATCTCAAATTCCCTCTGAATGTCTCTTCTGCAAAATTAGATAACAATGCCTTGACTTCACCACAAACTCCAAAAAAATAACCTGTTTGGAGTAGTAGCTTTAAAAATGCTGTGGCTGTATAACAATGATTAGGAAAACTAACATACTTGACCAATCAGGGACATTCATACTCGCTCCCAACCCTCCAGCAAGTACTTAAATTATACTTGGTTCCTCAAGGGGAACTTGGGTAGGGACACTCAGTTCCTTAAAATGTTCCTGTTTCCTGGGGAAAGACTAATCACTGTGCAGCTTTCCTCTTAAACACTATGCCCTGCTTAGATCAAAACTTCAGCGGAACAGGGCCATCAAAGTGACTTTCTTAGTCGTGGTCCTTGTTATTTGTCCATATGTTCCAGTAATAATGGTGACCACTGGGTGTGATCAGCAACGCTGTGGTCTAGTTGCTCCCCAGGTTTAGCCTCATATAGATAATACAACAGTAAGGTGACACATTCCAGTAACAAACATGTCTGACATTTCTCCACAGCCTGGACATGTCACACTGTACAGTCCTTAAACTAACATAGGTTTTAACAAAGGCTGACATACTTTAAGCATGTAACTATCAGACTGTAAATTCTAATACAGAAGCCACTATTCACATATTGGTTGTGTGTGAGGCCAGCAAAAACATGCAACCAACCTTGCATCCAACAACACTGGCTCAAATGGTAACTCCTGCAATCCCAGGTTTCTGTTTCTTTTCACACCAAAAGCTCACCAATAATAGGAAGGCTGGAATTATTCCATTGTATAAAATCTTTTCATTAGATTTGCTTTCTGACTAATTAAGCCAGAAAAATAACATTTTTACACCAGTAACCTTTAACAGAAGTGTCACCCAGTAACCTCTAAATGGTATTATAACTGTGAATGAATTAGTTTATATTACTCACTTAGTCCCATGCGGATTCTGTGTGCTGCCCTGTAATTGGAGTTACAGCAATCAAAGGAGCCAATTTTCCACATGAGCAGCTGCTAATATGAGATTTGCAACTTAATAATCATTTAAATACTCAGAATTGAAAGAGTGAAGGATCCTAGCTTTGGGGAACTTTTGGGAGCAAAACTTCAATTGGCACTACACCAAAACCACCCTGGTCCTAAAAGTGGATTAAAATCCCTCAAGTAGAGGAGCTGCAGAACAGAGCTGCAATAACTACAATTATATCTTAAAGTAGTAAAACCTAATTCTTAGGATTCACTCAGTAACGAACCTATTTTGAACATCTATGATTACGCTATGCACCAAAGAATGCAACAACAATTAAGAACGCTATAGTTATCTCCAAAAACATGGCAGACGTATGCTATTTCCACAGTGTCATGGGTTATGAAACAATGTCCGAGGATTGAAATTCACATAAACTCCTTTCCCCCACAGTTAATTAGGAAGCTTTAAAATCTGGCTCAATGCTAAATGCATGTACATCACTGTCACACCCATGATTTCTAAAAAGATTTCTCACTTGAGTATTAATGTTTTGCTCTGGTGCAGCTAGATTAAAAAGGATTCACTGATGCAAATGAAGAAATCGGTGTCATCAGCATGTTTTTGGCTGCTAGTAACATCCACAGACAGAGATGCCACTCTGCCATTACTGAACAGCCAAGGGAATCTTCTCTGGAAGTATCCCGCACACCAGGGGAGGATTGTCAGACACAGGAGGGGGGCTGAAAGCCAACAATGAGAGAAACCAAATCCAAAAACCATCCACCGTCTGTTAATGAAACCTAAGCCAATCCAGTTCCATTCTGCTATTATATTGTGACTAATTATGTTTAAAACTGACTCATGAACTTACATCCATACACTAACACAATGGCAGGGTTATGTTATTGTGTGTTTATTTTTATGGGTGCATTCACACAAGTATTGAACACACTCCCACATGCCTGCATCTGCTCCCAGCATCAAAGTAATTAGACAACAGCGATGCGGAACTGCCTCACGCATGGCACCCCTTGGCGTAAAAAGATTACCTTCACACGAGGATGGCAAGGGGTTTCAAAGGCAACAATTTAGTTTTTTTGTACATGAAATTAGAGGCCAGCCGGTGGTTTTGGCACAGTCATGGTAGGAGTGGAGGAGCTGGGGAGCGGAGTGGCGCCTGGCAAGGATGCCCATGTGTTCCTTTCCAAGTTGCTGTCACTCACTTGAAAGGCTACAGACACAGCAAAGAAATGGAGGATACAAGTCTCCACCACTGGCATAACCACAATCCATTTCCAAAAGACTGACCTCTCCCCCTTATCTTTGATTTCAAACCAAGTAAAAACACTTTTGCTCTGCGTAACTTTGAGCTACAAGGGCACATTCCAGCCCTGGGGAATGCAAGCGAGCATGGAACAAGTGATACGCCTGCGCCGACCCGTCCTCAGAGAGTAGAGCGGAATCCATTTAAGACGGGGGAGGAGAAAGGGGGGAGAGGGGGACCAAAGAGAAGAGGTCAAGAAGGAATGTGAACAGGGGCAGCTGCTACATTCATATCACGGCGGCCACATGGGAGCAAAAAATGAGCATGGATGTGATGAGGAGAAGGACAGACAGAGATAAAAAGGGCAGGAGTGAGAAGGAGACAGAGTGAAGGAGAATGAGACTGTGAAAGAAAAGTCCCTAAAACGACAACAGGTGGCGGCAAAAGAGGGAGCGGCAGCGGAGAACCCACAGAGATATATTGCGAACTAGCCAGAGGGGGCCGTCAGTGACCCGGGAGGGGCTGTTGTGGAACAAGAGCCTCCTCTCCGATGTCCTCACTCTCATCTCCTCTTAGGCTCTCAATGTATCCGCTGAGCCATCAGTCAGTCAGGCCTCTTCAGCACCTGTCTCCTGCTGCCTTCCTGAGGCCTGTCAACCACAGTCATTTCGCTGCTGACAGACTAATGCGACTCCACGAGCTGCGGGTTCCACACATGCTCGGCCAGAGGGGAACACAGAGATACGTGAGAGGTGGGATCATGGAGAGAGCAACAGTGTGAACATGTGGAGAGAAAATGAAGTTGTAAAGTAAGGAAATCAGGAAAGATTCTGTCGGTTAATCTATAATGAAAAACACAACCTTTGAGCCAGTTTTTCTTTCTGGATGTAAATGCATTTGTAAAAAACTTGCATCTCATCTGGATGACTACCTACTAATTAATGAGTCTCCTTATATGAAGTAGAACTTTGTGCCCCTTTCCCTAATGACATATAGGAGCAAAGGCTTCAACACATACACACAACTCCGCACAACACTAGATATGGTTTAATTCAATTCAAAACCCTACTCAGATTACATTTTTCTAACATAAAACATCCAGTCTACACATGAACATGACTGTTCTCAGCCGACAAAGGCTTTAAAAAGTGTTACATATTTCACACCTAAGTTGAGGTGGCTGTCTTACTTTGAAGAAGTACATTTGAAAAGCAATACATTTTAAGTTTGGACCTGTGAGGGGATCATCACAATAAGAGCAGGAATAATAATATGGTGCCTCTACCACAAGAGATATTTCATGTTCTTTGCAATTAGGTGGAAAAATTATGCACATATATCTGCATTGGCTATCAGCCAAAATGAGTTGGAAAATATCAGCATATTGGCATACCGGATATCAGGAATTAAACAATATAATGCATCCCTAATTTAAACCTGTGCGCCATAGACCTATTGTATATGACAATACCTAAAGAGTTCTGTATTTCTATGTTAACATTTAAGATATAGTTTGAAGAAAAAATGTGATGTAATACAGAACGAGCTGCTCCTCACACTCCACAACTGATTTTCCTGAAGTCATTACCTCTAATCCAGAACGAGATCCTTCATTTTTCTCTCACAGTTTAAGAGTGTACCTTAACTCGACAAATAAACCAATATTATAAAGGTGTAAAATGCCCTATTTTACACCTTTATAATATTTTACAGCATCATAAAAATATAAATTAAAGATAAACAGGCAATGTAGATGAGCAAGTGGGATTTACTGTCATTACTTTGTTGATGTTTTTTACTTACTTGCAGTCACTTGAAGCAAACTCTTCAATAAAAATATGTTTTAATGCAAAAATTTGAAAACAAATAATTGTAATTTAACTGTACATTAACTGAAGCCGACTCCTTAAATTTGCTTGCTTTGTTTGATCAAGTCTAAAAAATAGAGAAAAGAGCTTCACAGATGGTCATCTTTGCTTGAAAAATGAAAGACTGATCAATGTTGCATTACTTTGTTGTCAAGCAATTATGTGACTAATCAGCCGTTACCCTCCTGTTCAGGGAGACCAAAGTGGAAGTTCAGCAACAGCAACCTAATACATGGTATTGTGATTATGTGCACTACATAGCACAGTCCAACTCCAGTTTCAAAAGGAGACACGGGAAGAAGCATAATGACTGAGAAGCAGGACTTACCCATGCCTGTGGGACCCTCGGGAGCGCCCAGAGTAGTAGGAGTAGCCAGAGTAAGTGGACTCTGTATCCATGGTGATGCAGTCCCGCTGAGGCAGCAGGGCTCGGCTCTGCTCGACCGCTGGCGGACGCAGCGGAACCTTGTGCGCTGTCTTGTCGAGCTGGAGGTGATCGATCGGCTCGCTCAGGAGGCCGACAGAGGTGGTGAGCTGCCGGCAGTCAGGCTTGAAAGCGACCCTGGGGGCGCCCAGTGAGGAAACATCAACCTGTAGGGTGGAGAGCAGACGGAAGACAGACGGGAAAATTTGAATTCAAAATGTGAAGTGTCTGGGAAACCTGCCCACATCTGACTGAAAGAGACTGGAGCCAAAAAAAGAAAAGCATCCGACATCAACTAAAGACCAAATCAAGCATTCAGGTCACAGGCTTATTCATCACATCTATTTTTCCCCTCATGCATAAAAGCCTAGATGCGTCTGTGTTGTCTGCAGCTGCATTGCAATCAGTATTTCCGAGCTCCAAACCTGCACAGTGACAATACTTTACATTATTGGCAGCTCTCAGGAGGTTACACTCCAGCTGAGCGTTCCAGACAACAGAAATACTGCTACCCTGAAACAGCAATTTGCTCTTATTCCCATACGGCTGGCAAGTGTTGTTCTGAGGCAGATTTAAGTCTCTGACACACAGCTAACAATTTAAGCCTGACACTGACAAGCTCCAAGAAGAATTCAGTGAAAGCGCTGCGGAGATAAAAAGCTGGTTTTATTTAAAGGAGAACTTCAGTGAGACAGAGGTGTTGCCAGAGCTGTGATGGCAGACTAAAATAAGAAGACATTCACAGAAAGGCTTTGCATAATAGTTTTACCTACGTGTCAGTGCATATCAGTATATAAGCCTTGTTCCTGAGCAAAACCTTTGCAGCAGCAGAGCTCAGAGGATCCTATAAAAGATAATGAAATAATGAGCTGCTCATGGCAAGGATATTCTTCACTCAAAATGAAACGCTCCTTTCTTATTAAGCACTACATGATAGATTAGTTTTCTTAGAATCTGAAGTTCCTTTCTCCACCAACCTCATTGCCATTTGCTGCACCCCAGCACACCAGCTCACCTACAGCTCTGCTCAAACATTGTAAAACTACTAGATGACAAATTGCAATGGCAATGACTTATTTCATGCATTTTAGCACATAAAACATCATATTGATTAGTTTATGGTTTTCACTGGAGGGGGGGGGGGCTTTAAAAATTGCAGGTGATAACACTGAATATGACCAGTTTTACTGTGATGTATTAGGTTGACCAACTGATGAGCCATCAGAGAGTATTTTATCAAGTTAAAACACAAAACGTATTGGCTGATTAGTTTCACAAAGAGTTACTTTATCATGTTCGATTTGGCCAAAATATGTAATTGTGATTTTTCTCATAGATACCATGATTGTGATTTGATTTGCAATAAAAACTATTTAGCATTTTAAATTTTAGAATTTAAGTTCAAATTTAGTTCAATATTTGCTCTATAATACATGATGAAGCGTCACTACATGAGTTATCATCAAAAGTTTGACTGTCATACAAGGGGTATGCAACAGTTATACCGTGGGTTAGCCACGCTGTCTACTGTATATCCTAAATTTCAGCATTAGCAATTTGCTAATTGCATGGTTTTAATTTCAAATCATTTTCAGCCCAAGCTCACAATGGGCCTCTATTATGCTTTAGTAAATGAAACTCTTAGTTCTTACTATGCTGCTGGTGATTTTCCTTTGGCACTGCTTATCTCTCTTTGGGAGCAATAACTCCTCAAAGCACAAAAAACACTTCTTCTGTGCAGCACTCCCACCTGATGACCCAACACTAAGCATTCTGTCATTTAATAATGCAAACACGGCAATCAACAGGCACACTGAACAAAACAAGCAGTTTGAGTTCATCCTAACATGCATATAACATGAACATAATTTACTTTACACTGATTTTACTCACATTTCTACATCTGTTCTTGTAGATGGATGCTCTCTTATCCAAAGTGTTTGCATTAATTAGCGGCTGTTTCTCAGGGAGTTTTGTTGACTGGACCTGCATTATGTGATTTCCAGAGAATTTTAGCTGCATTTTTTAACCAAGAGGATCAAGTTTCAATAAAAAAATGCTCATAGCACATCTGCAGATGCAAAGTCAATTCAATCACTGACTACGTTTGAAATTGCACAGTCACAGTGAAAACCCACAGTGCAGCTTCATGAATGTTTTAAGACTGCATTAAGGGGAATGAAAGAAGCTGTTTGTAGAGTTTATGGTCAGAGTAAGATGCTTTACATCACAAAGTAAAAGATGAGAGCTGCAGAGAGGTGCTTAAATGAGAAATCTGAAAGCACATATTTGAGTAATTGCACAAAAGGAGAGGGATAGCAGAGTGTGAGTCACAGGTAGCTTGAGGTGTGCTTGTAAACACACTGAACCTGCAAGACACACACACACACACTCATATTTCTATAGCTGCTCTGAGGGAGATGAAAAAGCACAAGTAGTTAATACTTAACTACAAAATCTAAATTTTTGCTCAGATAGCACTCACTCCTCTGTACATGTGCACTTTGAGCCCACCAGCCTACACCTGGCATTAAACAGCCCCATGGAGTGGAGGAAAGCCTCAGCTGCGGCATGTTAGAATAACATTCTGAGGTTAAGTTGGAGTTTATCAGAACTTTTTTTAAAATCTGAAAATGCATTAGTCATCCAGAGTGCTTTAAAAGCTTTCATATCTCCTGCTACTTTGTCCTGGCAGGATGCTGCTGCTTTCCCATCGAAACCTACACTGAAACTCTCAGGCCAGACTTCGAGCACAAACACAAAGATTTATGGCTGATTTATGGCTCCAGACGCCTTAAAGGTGATGAGAAACTGAACAAACTGTCTCCCTGCATTCTGCATTCATAACTCCAGGAAGAAAAGAGTCACTTTATGCACAAAACACACCTCTTATCTGCAGCTTGGAGGGAAACACACACCACTCGATCCAAAAATACACTGTGGCACCAAACATCCAGAGCGGCCCAGTACTAATGAGTGTGGCGTCGGCACATCTGTGAGTGACACATACTGTTGTGCATGTGTGTGTGCATGCTTGCGTGACTGTCACAGACTCCTGAAAATGCTTTGAAGGTTGCCGACTGCATACTTGGATATGCTCATTCTGCAAATCATTTTTAAATGGCTGAATCATCCTCGCATGGTGACAAATCCTCCCTCAACTGGTTCTCTGCAGCTTCAACACCAGCCAGCTGCATTACTGATTCTCAGCACCCAAGTGAATCGAGGTGTCTGCAAGTCTCAGTCTTCTACAACATAAAAATCTTTAAACAGCAGATACAAAAATGGTCTAACTGCGAATAGGAGGGACCTCAAAGTCAGTCTACCCAGACCATGTTGTTTCCTCCTGGAGGCTCATTTAACGGGAAAAAAAATCACTTGGTTTTCCCCAACAATTTAAGGATTTAGATGCCCAGCTGTGGCAAATCAAAGCGTTGTTGATGTAAGTTAAAGCCCAAGTTGTGCAGTAATTCACAGCTTGTGAAAGGAGCAGTTCAATATTTTGGGTATCGCTTTCTTGTTGAGTGTTAGATGAGACGACTCTAATGTCTGCACAGGCCTATACGACACGAGACTCTCCAGATGGTTAACTTAGCTTAGTCCAAACATAAGAATGAGGAAAAAAGAGCTAGCTTGACTCTGTCTAAGAGTAACACGGTTTACCTAGCAGCTCCTCTAAAGCTCACAAATTAATGTGATCTGTACAAATACCAAAGTGGTGTGCAAGCCGGTTCAGAATAAGAAATCATCTGGTGCTGTGAGGAAATCTATTTTTCTTTGTACAACTAAAAGTATTGTACAGATTAAACAAGGAAGGGGGTTCGCTTGCTATTTAGCTTTAAGACCCTTTCAGACATGCACTCTGTTCTATTAACAGTTCAGTTCAGTTCAGTTAACTTTATTAGTACCCGTAGGTAGATTTGGTTTGCAGCATTACACAGAGGCTGGCGTTCACACACAACAAGAACAATAATAATGGTAAAGTCCACATACAGCAACAAACATAACAGGACCCACAAACTGTAAGACAACAACCACAAGGCGTGACAGCATTTGAACGCGTCGGCTTCACGTCAACGGCAGTCTCACTAGGTTGGACCTGGCCTGAACTGCCTCCAGTCACATTAATGGATAGGAATGCACAAACAACATACTTGGGATTGTGTGAAGCGATTTAAGGTAATCCTTTTTCATATTTCAACACTAACATTGGTGTGAAAAAATCAGAGGGCAAAAGACCCGATTTGCTGCCAAAAAACACCTATGTATGTTGCTTCATTCACTTGGCCCTATTCAGGTTAAGACAAAACATTACAAGGAGTTGAAGTTCAGTTTGTTACTTCCACGGTTTGTTGGATTCTTTCCTCTGAGTGTATTAAATAACTGCAGCATCAGACAGCAGCATAACCTATTAGAGCACCTCCAAAGAGAGACAGTCGCAAGCATTTATGCACAAAGTAAGACCGCAGAACTTCATTAATTACTAAGAATAACTATCTCCTGCATGGAGTCAGCACCGATCAGGATCTAACAAAGTCACAGGGTGTATTTATCTTCACCTCAGACTGGTGACCTGTCACACACATTTATTTGTTCATTTTTATTCACTTTTCATCATATTATTACTTTTTATTAAATCATTTATTATTGTTATTATTATTATTATCATCATCATTTTTATCATTATATTATTATCATATCACTTTTTTTATATCATTTTATTATACTGTACCACTGCTGGAACCACAAATCCCTGAGGGAACCCTCCCAAGGGATTAATAAAGTTTCTATCTATCAATTTGACTTGATTTATTTCGAACATGCAGTTAAAAACATACAAATAATGATATCCATAATGATTAAAAAAATAAAAACAAACAACTATACAGAAAAGAGAAAGAAAAAAGTGCATCTTTTATTCTTTATTTATTTACATATTTAATTTACCATCACTACTATTATTATTAATTTTCACCCTTGTTTTTACCCACTATTTCCTTGGATTCCACTTGTTCTTTTTCCTTAATTGAATATGGCCTTTATGGTGCTACTATTATTTTATCTGAAGTTGCTGTATTGATTTACTTTGAAAATCTTTTACTATGTTTTAACTCTGTTTCTCTGCTTCTCAGGTCTTTTGTTCTTTCTTTTTGTTCAATGACTTGTCTGTGAAGCCCTTGGTAAACTTTGTCTTAAAAAGGTGCTATTTAAACTAGGTTATCATAATAAAACCAAGTTATTACTCAGCTTTTGTTTATTGATGCATTACTATGTAATATGCATCCTTCGATGTACTGTTCAAGCTCAGCTATACAACAAATACACTGTGGTTGGTAGTTTTGAATGAAGACGCAAGGGTTCATTGAAACGTGATCTATGACTAAATGGCAGAACGCTGTTACTTTAACAGATGAATGGAGCAGCCATGTTGTGTATGCCATGTCTGAAAATGGTTTTAGATAGCTTTAAACATGCTAGTTGGCAGATTTTGTTATCTTTGTCCAGAGCCAGGTGAGATTTTTCTAGGGATGCCCCTTACAGTTTTAGAGTCAGATTGTCAGTCAGAAAGTCCCTGATCCAACTTTCTAGACTTGGGGAAAATACTCACTGAGGGACAGTCCTTGCTGTTTTCTCCTGTCTCTTAGCCAAGTTAAGATAGAACATAGAACTGCTGGTTGCAGCTTCTTATTTTGCATAAAGACATGAGAGTGGTATTTATCTTCTCATCTAACCCTCTGGATCAAAGAGAGTAGGCACATTTCTCACAATGTTGAACTTTAACTTTAAAAATGTGAAAAAACATCAACTTTTATTGCAGCTTTTCTTAGAAGACATAAAAATCAACTGCTACCATTAAAAGGGGGTTATTGAAAAAATGTGATCCGCCCTGGAGCAGTGATTTGATAACTGTGGTTGTTTAGTGGTCAGAACTACTGCTCTGCTGCAGATATACACGTCCTGAATAATGTCTGATAAGTAAGCTGGACACATCACAGAGGCATTTACAATACCTACTGTAATCCTCTTAAAAGCAAGGGCGCGCAGCTAAATCAGGGATCAATAGGGTTAAATGAGTGCGAGGTCCAGGTTCAGTCAGAGTGCAAGCATGAGAAAGAAAGGAGCTATGTTAAACGCTGATCAATTATTTCCTGCTTCAGTGCATTTCCTCAAAGAAATGCAGGATTCTGTGTGTTTACCAGCTCTGATACTTCTCACTTGAAGTATCAGAGCCAATCCAGCGAGAGGCCTGGCTCTGAGGTCTATACTGGAGTGAAACAGGATATGTGGGTTCCCTCACATGTGGTTTCTGTCTTTGCAATGCCAGAGAAAATTGGTAAGCGGAACCACTTCAAGTTTGCGAGTCTGAAACTGAAACAGGAATCCCCTGCTCTGGGAGAGAGGCAGCCCCGACAGGTTCTTCACAGTAATCCAAGACCCCTGCTGTGCTGCCGGCTTGTCTGTTTGTCCTGGCAAACACTGGCAGCAAGCAGTGGGAGAGGAGGAAGGACAGAATTATATCACCGCAACCATGCATGAAGGGTATAGCCTCACACAAGCAACTTCATACACTTTGTAAAAACATAAATCACTGAACTGAATAACTTAACCCCCCCTAAAAATGTGCAATAACACACAAAATATAACTGTACGTAAAAGGTATTGCACACTACATGCTAATACAAGCCAGCAGGTGCAACAACCCAAGCGTACACTGGAGGAGCAGTGACAGAACAAACATCCAGCAGCCTAACCTGGGAATGTAAACAAACAACCTCACGCAAACAGCCCAACAAAATACTTTTATCTCTGCGAGCAGAGCTGAAGAAGCGTTACACCGGAGACACAAGACATCTGCTGTCAGCCACCGCAAACAAATCAGCGCGGCTCGGCTGCACCTTTCACATCACATCCAATAACAGCAGTCAGCGTCACAGCGTGGCAAGATTCGATTATCAGCAGCTCAAGTGAACACATGCAGATACCTCTCCTCTGAGATCCTGACTCTGGCAGTATGTAGTTTACAATAACGCAAAAATCATCGTTCTTAGTAAGTTAATTGTTGACACTGGACATAAGATGCAGTGTGCAGTTTGAAAAATGTCCTTGTGTTTGGTGATTTTTGGGTGACTGATATGACTTTTCCAAAAAAGTATTGCAATGTATGCATGTTCCAGTTACACTAAAATTAATTGATGAGGATTCTGAAATGAACTGAAGAAGCCTCCTGGTTGTCAAGTTACAGCATGTCTCAGAATACACATTCACAGCCTATAACAGCTTCGTTGTTAAATTTGTGAACGAACACAGCTGCTGAATTCATCCAAAACTGACCCAAAATGTGAAAAAGAATTGCCTTAATCTGCAAACTGTTTTCACTTTTTGCATTACTGTAATAATTAGGCTGTATAAATACTGTGCAATGTGGCAAGTGTTGATGCTACAAATTTATCCCTTTCCAAACAGACATCTAAGCCCAGTGATGAATGATTCTTGGAGGGACTGGATGTTTTTTTGCCAAAACACATCCTCAGAGACTTAGTTAACATTTCCTCAAAGTTTTTATGTCCACAGGCTTTTTTCTGATACAGTTGCTCTTCTATTGTATTGTTGATTCACGTAATTCATGATCTGACTGTGGAATATGTAGACACCTATTAACTGTGCATGTATGGAACATGTCCTCTAAGTGGTCTAAAAACAGTATAATTTTCAAAAACTACATGTCCATGGTATCTGCAGCTGTCTGCAGCCATCCCAGTGTGCATAAGAGCTTACCTTCTCAAAAGTTCACAATCAGCTGTGCTTCAGCCTTTAAATTACAAAGACAAACTCTATCGCAAAATCCTGTGCCAAGTCTGCTTTGTTTTCACACCGCAAACCAACCAACTGGGGATTACTTGAAAAGGTGGCTCTTTGTCTGGTTAAGTCTACAGCAGTTTTGCCTGACAGTTAGACAACAAGTTTAAAAGAACAACAAAACAGAAAAATGTCTGTTTTCATTCATGTGACTGGAGCCATTTGCTTGCTACAGTTGCAGCTTGAGCTGGTTAAGAACAATTTATGACTCTGACCTTTTTGAAGCTGTCATGGGAAACTCCAGGAGTCACTCACAACCTACTGAACTTACTGACCCTGGACTACAGTGATGAACTTTTACAGGAGCGCAACAGATGAAGACACATTAAGTTTGCTGTGCCGCACCTGAACAACAGTCTGAAGTCAGTGAACCACCAAGATGCCAGCTGACCTGCTGCCAAACCTCTAAAGACATGCTCACTGTATGAGCAGGAGTCAAGCGAAGAGCAGAAACAGTTCTTCCAGTTTTCCTGTGCAAAGCAGATAATTAGGCATCTAATGAACCGAATAAGATGATGTAACTTTTTCACTCTAAGCCCCCTTTCAAGAAAGCTGCTGATCCATCCATCCCCTTCACAGAATAGGAGTGAATCCCCCCCGTAGATCATTCGCACCCTGCAATGATTGATCCTTAGATCCCACAGCCTTTTACTGCAAATCTTGGATTACATTACTATTCCAACACCGAGCTAAAACAATAAAAATCCAACCACAGTGAACAAAAAAGGACAAATATTCACCACACCATGACTGAAATCATAAGGACTGAATTTGGAGGCAACACTTAGTCTTGGAGTGATGCAAGCTTGATCAAAGATGCTATTAAAAGCTCATCTGTATTTAGAGCTAATTGTCTATTCAATGTATGTTTGCTCAGTGAGACACATCTCCAGCACAGCATAATGAACTTAGTGCAAAATTGAGGATTGACACATAATTATTAAATAACTTGATAATGAGTGGATAACCAGGCTATCAGATGTGACCAGCCTTTGAACATATTCTACTTGTTTTTGTCATTCATAAAAATAAAATTAGCCTGCTCTGTTGCTTCCAGCCATCAGCATGCAGCTCATTCGTCTGTCTCGCCAATGCTTCTCCCTCTCGCCTCCTCCCTCCGTAACCATGACACCCTTGCAGCGCTGCCTCTGTTATCACTATGATAACACATCTCCTCGCAGTGCAATAAAACTCAATCAGCTCATCCAAAATCTGTAGCTGGACTTCACTCCAGCTACAGAGAAGGTAACACCATGACAGCTGCCATCACGAGACGTGCTGAAACATGAGGGAGACAAGCCACTGTGGAAGTCTGGCCAGGTCACATGTTCACCGTGTTGTTGTCCATGACTGAGCAAATGAGGGCTGTTGACTCTGTGGAATTCAATCAACATTCCCAAGTGTGTGAACTGAACCTCACATATATCCAGTAAGACCTGAATGGAGGCAGAGACACACAGCTGAGACAGAAACAAGAGTCTCTCAGAGCATTTCACAAGAGACCAGCCATTTTTAATCTGCATATTATTGACCACACTGTTCATTAACATGCACCTTTTGTGCTGCTGTGGAGTGACAGAGTTAATTACAGGTCACTATCAGCTCCTGTCTGCTGTGAGTAAAAGGCACTAACTCCAAACTATATGCTTGATTCACAGCTAGCCTTCACCTGTTGCATTTTTGTGCTGGTGTTACTAGGCAACCACAATGATGTGATCCTCAGTGGTCAGTCAATAAACCAGCTGCTGAAGACTGCATTACCTGGAGGATAGGATATCGAATTGGTAGAAAGCAGAGGTTTTTAACAATTTAGACAAATTGGTACCTTTAGAAGTGAGCCAAATTAGCTATCAGCAGTTCAACTTTGCAATGTAACCTTAGATGCAGTTGTAGTGAGAATCTTTTCTGTTTTTTTTACTAACATTTATTCAAGATGGACATCAGAGGTAGTGCTGTCCTCTGGAAGTGTACAGCCCATTGATTCTAAAAGTGCCTCATACAGATGTGTGCATATACTGAGTTATGACTCAAAGAGGGAGTAAGATTTTTGACAGGAACTGCAGCAAGCTGAGTTTAAGTATCTTAACTGCCTTCAAGAGCTGAGTTACAGCCGGCACTGCCACTGCTGAATGTTAGCGGGTTCGTCAAACTACAATAATTACCTTTACTGCCATACTGCCTGTCCTTCTCACCTCATGTCACTTCCTCCACATTCCTCTTTAACCCTTGTCCTTCGTCTCACAGTTGCAAAAGCTCTGTTATACTGTTTAGATATTTGCATTTCTGGTTGCCTGTCTGATTTAAATAAAGAAGTGAGGTTAGTGACTCGGGAACTTCATGTGTCAACAGACAATCATCAGTCATAATCATTCTTACAGGACCCCAACACAGACAAAAGAAAACAGAGATAGACTAGATAGAAACATAGACAAAGAAAAACAGAAATACAATAAAGTGAGAAACATCAGTATAATCAGCCATAACACAATCATATACATTTACATACTTAAATATATACAGCTACTAACAGCAAACTGAATAAATATACAAAAAGAAAAGAATCCCTCTCAACTGGACACTTAATGGGATCACAACTTTAGCACATTTAACATTTAGTGAGCATTCAACTTTTTTGACTCAATAACAAGGTGAAAAATAATCATCTATACTTTGATTTGACCTTAAACTGGTTTCATTCAGACAGTTTGTTCACTAAGAGGCAATAATGTCCAAAATGTCGCTATTGAATAATGATAAATTGTTAGACTAGACTGCTTCATATATTGGAATGCCATCATACTTCAAAAGGCCTAGCGTATTTATCCTTTCACACACATAACATCTGTATCTTATTTCACTGTAGTTGTGCGTGTATTTCACCTTCCTGTGTAATATTTTGGACGAGTGCACTCACGTAAAGTCCCCAACAAATCATATTAAGTACTTCAGTGCTATCCAGAACCTAATTTATATGAACACACAGCTGAGCAGTACAACAAGCGTTAAAAGTTAGTGTGCTGCTAACACTGAAATCCTGCCTGTTTCATCACAGGAGACAAGTTTTTTTCATCTTATTTCAAACTTCTGACAAATTCTTTCCCTGCAACACTGAACTCCAACCAACAGCTGACACATTGCACAATCACAGAGGCAGCCGATTCATGAGATGGAGATAAAGACTTGAGCAAGCAAGACCTTTCAGCACTATTTTCCTGCTGTGTCTAATTCAACAGCTTATGAAATGAAGGAAATATTCCACTTAAGGCTGTTCAAATCCTGTGATAATTGAGCAGCGCTCATGAGCTCATGGTTGAACCTCTTGTTTGTCATAATCACCCTGACAACATGAAGTTTGCAAATACAGTTCATACACTCATGCATGCGCTCCATCAACGCCTTTCACCTGAGAGCTGCTGACAAGTGTCGCCATCAATATCATCTCTGTAGCTGTCATGCAAAACCAGAGGCACTTTTCTGGGACGCAAAGTGAATAAGAACCCGTGTGCAATGTGACAAAAATCAACCAGCTCTCAAATGTTAGTCGCATTCCCAAACATAAAAGTCTGTATGATAATGAGGGTCTTGCATAATGTATGGGGAGGAAGTTGTTGTCACAGTTTAATATCCTTCTCTGCTCTCACAGCCTCAGCCTATGATATCATGCAGCATCTCTTCAAATGGCTACATAGCTTTGAAATGTTGTGTGTGTTTATACCGACATTTACGCGACCAACAGTGGAGTTAATAATGAAAGTGTGTTGTACGAAGGATGTGCATTTAGTCTTTTTTTCAATGTTCAGGTAATAACCTTACAGTTTGGTTTTGCATGTCTGCTAGATGGCAAAAACAAAAAGAAGCAGAACAAATAGCCTTATAGTCCATCTGTAATATTTCTGCACTGCAAAGAGAACTGAACTGTGAGTAGCTTCATCAGTAATTGATTAATCCCATCAAACCTCCTCTCTGTGTATCAAAGTTACATACTTAGCATTTTCCCATAAAAATAACCCTTTCCTGCTTCATAATAGCTTACAAGTTGCTCTGCACCATTGCTTCCTTTAGTATGTGCAGATGAAAGAAGTTCCCACTTTCCTCCATCGACCCCTCCACTACTTGATGCAGCTTGAGCACACCACCTCACCTACAACTTGGCTCAAACACAGGAACACTGCTCTACGCTGCAAAATAGCAAGTTGTAATTATTGGAGTAATTTAGCCATACATGCTCAAACCAGAACTCGATTCTGAAGAAGAAAAATTATACAGAGCCCCACCACCCACGAATGGTTCCTTAAGTTTATTGCCTATGAAATCCTGGAAGTGGAAATCCACGTTTTTGTGATTGGAATCAGTACACTGCAGTTTCAAGGTAGAAATACACCACCTCAGACTAACCACCTCACACAACCAACACTGAAGCCTGTAAGAGGGCTGAACACATTAACATAAAACTGGAGTTACATTCCAGCCCTAATGGAATTTAAACTTGAACATCAATAATTAAAAAGACATAACGTGGAGGAACCGTTTCAGGTTTTTAAAAATCAACTGAGGATTTAATAGAAAGCACAGTACACTGTAAATGAGTCCTCTGTTGTACTTCTGCATGGCGGACATGCCTGCATAATCAAATAACAGAGCCAAGTGACCAAAACAACTGACTACTGGACCTACAGCGATTTGCCACACTGAAGAAAACAATTAACAAGGGATCAGTTTCTGTGCCACCTCAGTGTGCGCAATAATCTCAGTCACCCCTATAAAAACCGTCTGGCTCCATCCCTGGCTCAACAATGGTGGTGACTCCTTATTTCCCTCATGACATGACTTCACACATATAAGAAAAGTCACCACATGGATAGGTTAGCAAGGTAAAAGAAGAAAAAGATCATTTTCACTGGAAGGTGTTTTTAATGTATGTACAAAGATATTAATAAAATCAGTGCTCATTATTATTAGCAACACTAGCTGATACCAAGAACTGTTATAAAATATGTTACAGCAGATCAAAAGACTATTTATTTTCAAGAGTTATCATAATCAATTGTTCATTTGTCATTTATGAAGAAAAACACACATTTGTTGGTCCCAGCTTCTCAAGTGTGACAAACTGCAGCTTTATATCACGAGGTACTGATCAGTACCTGATTTTGCTTTGTTATTAGAACCAACAATCAATCTGACAATGTCACCTTGGCCTCTATGGCTTCTGGGATGTTGAGATTGGCTCATTATCTGATATTTTTTTCCCAACTAGGAAGAATCAGTACTTGCAAGGATAATAAAATATGTGTTACAATTATTTTTTTAAGGAAAATAATAATTGGGCAATTAACACAAGGAAGACTTGGCTTGTGGATTTCATTAATTGATGTGATTTAAAGTTTCTGCCACTAGCCTACACATGACAAACTGACCCACAGACACAGCAGACAGTCACTGAGGATGCAGCAGCTCATCACAAACTATAGCGTCACTAATTAGACGGCACCCTACCTGCACGTAACACCTGTTTAGTTCATTTATGACCATGACTACTATCTGATAATTCATGTTAATAAGTCACCCACAGAAAAAGCTGCCGAGCTGACCCATAGCTGAGACACTCAACCAAAAACAAAAAAATATACTGTGTACGTTAAAATTTAAATTTCACTCCACCACCAGTCAGGTTAGTGTTTGGTGGAGCTCCAGAGCAGGTTTACCCGCCCAACCTCCACCTGTGACCCGGCAGCAGGCGGACCTACAGGCAGGAAACTCCCTGGTCTCACCGTGGCCTCGGACGCCCCCCTCCTGCTCTCCCTCACCTCGGCAGCCCGTTTGTACGAGTAGCTGAAACCCCCAAACACACCACAGTGTTTCCAACCCGCGTTCAGTTTGTTCTTTTTTCAGCTCACTGGCCGTTTTCCGAGGCTGGGAGTGTTTCAGTGTCTCCGTCCGCGTCAACTCCGCCGCCGCAGGTTACAGTTTACCGCTGAGCTGCGGTGCACCAGCCCGGCTACTGCGGCTCCACTCAACCGTATGAAACATAGTTGACTTTTCTCTCTCGGCGGCTCTGAGAGTTTCAGGCTGAGGGAGACGCTGTAAACACGAAGAACTGACCAAACCGAGGGTGGAACAAGCTAGGAACTGTAGCGAAATGTGAAGAAATACGGTTAACTTTCCCAGTTTGTGCCCGCAGTTTGAGGGCATTCAAATGAAGTTGAAAGGCTTTCATACAGGTAGGCAACACAGCAAGGGCGTGTTCCCAAGTCTCTGCTCTAAAACACACATTCTGCGACCACCAGCCTTTTCCTGTCTGGAGGTAAAACCAGGTAGACACGGTAACCTACATTTTTGTAGGCTACAGGAATGAAGACAGGACATTAGAGGCTGTGAGGCTTCACACACTACTGAGCCCGCACACTAACATCTGCAGAATACATCTGAGCGACTGTATCTGAGAGGTTATTAAAACATAACTCACCTTTTATCGGTGGAGATATCATTCCCGTGGTTGATAATTTATCCAGAGGTTATAAAACAGTTTGCCCCACAGCACACGGTAGGCTCCAGGAGGAAGCAGCCCTTAGTAACCGGAGGAATCACCCTGGCAGTGAGGAATTTCACAGGGGGCAGAGCTTCACGGTGTGAGGGGCTGCAGTGCGCAGACTCGGCGCTAGGGGGAGCTCCCCAGCAGAGTGGAGATGAACCTGCTGCATAATGAGCTGCTTAATTACTGCCATGTATTGCACACAGGAGGGTGGTGATTGGAGTGGTTTGTCAAGTGGCAAGTATGTTCTTAGTCCTGCTGGTTGCAAGTCAAATGTGGACTGGAGGCAGTTCTTGCAAATAACAAACTAAAATTCAACCTTAAAGACCCCTAAAATAAGTTTTAAAGGTCCCATTAGTTGCACCTTTTCAGCAAACTATTCAATATAATAAGATAGTAAGATATACTATCATTAAAAGAAGTATAATGGAGACAGTTATTGCAAATAGCAAACTAAAATACCCCCTTAAAGACCCCTAAAATAAATCTTAAAGGTCCCATAAAGTGCACCTTTTCAGCAAATTAATCAAAGTCTCACATGTCCCCACAGTGTGTCTTTCAGTTTTTTTAGCTCGAAAAGAAGAAAAATCTTCACACATCCGTTCACAAGCTCCTGCACACTGTCTCACTTGCAAAAAAAGATAATTTAATGGGCAACATTTCGGTCATAGACCTTCGTCAGGCAATCATTTGTAAAGTGGGCAGGACACCTTAAATAGGGAGTCCCTACAAACGAACCTGCATCCAATCAGTTACAAATTGACAGACAATAAGCATCAGCTTCCTGGTTGAGAGAGCTAACACAAAACAAAACCTAAAGGAGTATTCTAAACTACATAGAAATAAGGGCTCAATCAAACCCAAACTGACAAAAGAGATGTGATGGTTTCATAAAATTATCAAATGTAAATACAAAAATGTTTTGTTGTGTCCTATACAAATAAATAAGCACAAAAACCAGGTCATTCAGTAAGAAATGAGCCTAGAGATTTATGTGCATAGATCATATGTTTAATAGGCCGAGGGAAACACAGAAGTCTAGTAGTTATACTATAGCAGTGTTTGAAACGTATACAAGTTATATGCTTCAACACTGGCTCCAAAGGGATTAAATGATGAACTGATGTTGAATTGCTTCCTATGATGTGTTTCCCCTGTTATGTTTATAGTATTATGATTGATAGTTTTGACTGATGTATTTACAGATGTCTAACATTATGCTCTTTTTACAGACTTATGCGTTTCCCTTGGCCTATTATACATATGATCTATGTCAGTTTGGGTTTGATTGACCCCTTATTTCTGTGTAGTTTAGAATACTCCTTTAGGTTTTGTTCTGTGTTAGCTTTCTCACCCAGGAAGCTGATGCTGATAGTTTTTTTTTAGCTCAAAATACTGTCAAACTTATCAAAATATGGCAACATTTTATTGTTTTATTTTAAGTCACTAGGGTAAGATAAACTATCTTTTTTTATCTTTTAAACTACCTTTTTTTAAAAATTGTACCATCACACCAATGACTCCAATCTGCTACATGCCTTACCATGTTACTTATTTATTTGTTTTTATTTTTTGAATGCTCTTCTGTTTTGTTTCGTTTTTACTTAATGTATATTTTCTGCACCGAGGGTCTGAAGAGTACAGTCATTTCAGTCCTCTTCATGTCTTGTACATACTGCAGTATTGACAATAAAAAAAGACTTTGACTAATAGAGATGGTTGTTGCAAATAGCAAACTAAAATACAACAATAACTAAAATAAGTGTCAAAGTTTTTGGGTGCACCTTTTCAGCAAGAATACAATAGAACAGAATTGCAATACTTTATTGAACCCCAAGGGGAAATTCTGTTGTTACAGTAGCAAGCAGACAGAGAAAAGTGACCCCCGCCACAATGCAAACAAATAAGAAATAAGAAAACTATACTGAAGTATAAAATGCACCATAAAGTGTAAAATATACTATGATTAAAAATGTACTAAGTGAAAAATTATCATAAAGTGTCAACTAACCTGAAACCAATGAGTTAAGAATTTAGTTAAATTAATATTTGAATTCTTATGTTTCCAACTCTGTTCCACAGGAGTCATATGCTGTAGTGATGCTACCGTACAGCTTTCCCCAACTAACATTAGTGCTGCTTTAAACAAGCAGATGGCCTGGAGAATGGAGGGAGTGCAGAACAGCAGGATCTCACACAGATGCCTCAACAAGTCCTTCATTTGCATTACATGCATGTCCCACGTGTCATCAGCAATAATTGACAGCGATTATTAAAACTGTTGATGCCATGGAAACAAGATGGAGAATGTTCTGTAGCACTAAATTCATATTCTGTAGACAGGAGTGGCTCTGGTTTTTAACAGCAAAGTTAAAGTATTCAGATGCTTTCTTTGAGTAAAACATACCGATACAGCAATGTAAAGATACTCCATTACAAGTGAAAGTCTGCATGTAAAACCCTATAGATGTTAAAGTACATGAGCATTAGAAGCAGAATGTAGGTAAAGTGTTGGACACTGACTTACAACAACAGACGATGCATTCAGGGCACATCCATTTGTAGTAGTTTAACTGCCTCCACGGGTGTAATATGTTGAATTTGACTTTCTGGTGTTTCCCTCCCTGTAAATAAAATAATATAAAGATTAACTGTGATGGAGGGAGTATTCAGACTCCACACTGCTTTTTGGAAGAAACTAGTGCTGTCAAAAATATCGCGTTATTAACGCGTTAACGCAAATCAATTTTAACGGCGTCAATTTTTTTATCGCGAGATTAACGCGGGCGGGGGTGCGTGGGGCGGGGGCATGGTTGGCGAGGTCGAGGGCGAGGTGTTCGCCGTCGGAGTCAGACAGGATCTCCTGCTGGTGGTGGTACAGCAGCAATATTCTCGCTCGCCTTTCTGTCGGCTCCTTTTCCGCGTGCCGAACCGCGTGCCGCTGATGCAGATGCTCCGCCAGGTGACGGCGGCCTGGGGTGAACGCATGACGATTGACAAGACCAGAGTTATGTGTATGTTGTCAGTATGAACTGAGTTCTCATCGTAGCATATCTAGTCTGTAATACCACTTGATGACTAAACACAGCTGACGCGAATTCTCCGCCTCCTCCTCGTATAAAATGATAATTCAAGGGACATTTAGAATAGATAAAAAATGTGCGATTAATTTGCGATTAATCGCGAGTTAACTATGACATTCATGCGATTAATCGCGATTAAAAATTTTAATCGATTGACAGCACTAGAAGAAACCCAAAGTGTTGGACACCACTGATTTAATCTGCAACTATGTGTTGTACTGTAAAAGCTTCTTATATTATCCATTGTGTAAAATCTTCATCTTAAAAGTAACTAAAGTGGTCATATAAATGTAGGAGGGTAGAAAGTACAGTATTTACCTCTGAAATGAAGTAGAAGTCATTTGTCCTTAAGCACAACACCTCAGTAAATATACTCAATTACTTCCCACCAGTGCAGAATATCGTCAGTAAATAGAACAGAGTTCTGGGATGAAATTCTATTCACAGAGTTTACATGGCAAGTTTTTATTAATATTTAGAAAGGGCAAAAGCACCCACCCTCTGGCCGTGTTTTCATCACAGCTCATGACGCTGAATCAGGTAAACAGTAGTCAGTCGCTGGCTCGAAGCAACAACACAAAACAGTGGGGCGATAACAATCTGGCTCAGACACAGTCGGTGAAGGAGACACAATGAAGTCAGCGAGGCCTTGAAGCAGCCTCTTAAAACACAATGTAAACAAACACTGCTCTTTTCCTCCTGTGAAAAAAGCAGAACAGAAACATTATGATACGACATTCAACAGAGGATGACTTTTCCTCTGCTCTGTTTTGCACATGAGATAAATAGCGCGTCGAGGTGTGAATAACACGGATGGCGAGGTTTTGGAAATGCAAGCAGTCTTTCATACCTAAAGGATCACGAGACACAACTGAGGAGTAGCAACACAACAGTGCAAAAACGTTCATTCCAAGTAAAAGTCCTGCATCTGAAACAGTAAGTACAAAAGAAAGATCAGCAACATGCACTAAAAGTATGAATGCACTAATGATGCATGCACCATTATGTGATTGAGATGGAGCTGCAGTTTTAGCTATGTGGAGTTAGTTAGGCTGGTGAAGTGGTTTCCAACATAAGGGACTGGGTGCCTCTAAAGGGTCACAAAGCCAATCTGAGTGGTCAAAATCAATACTGGAGGAAGAAAAAGAGAGAGACACACAACGTTGAGCAACATAAGGTTATGTTAATTCATGGAATTTACAATCTTTCAAAAATGTCATAAAGCACATGTTTAAGCTTGAATTACAACATGATGCCGTTTACAAGATCATCAAAAACTGTACAAGTAAAGTATAATCTACCTAAACAATGTAATTCTTTCCTTTCCACCACTGCAATACAACTAAGAGGACTGGATAGCAGAAGGAGATGTTTCGGCGATGGAAATGGAATTTAGTTTTTGTCATTTTTCCTGTAGTTTTGCTCTGTATTGTTATGGTACCAAATAATTTTACCTATCTGAGTCATTTTTTGCAAGTTTTAGTGGTTCTAAGGCCAATCAGGTTGGAAAAATCAGATTTAAATAAGCATAAATGAATATCCAGGTTCTTTCGGGCAGGGTAGTCAAAAAGCTAGACTCTGATTGGCTGACGGCATCAACCGGTGTGATGGATTATTTAGAATTATCCAAATATAATGCTTAGAATTTTGACAGGTGTTATATGGATGCTTTTTTTTAAATGAAACCAGAAAAACAAGTTGAACAAATAGCACTTTAAACATCTAATGCGAGTGAATAATCAAGCAGACAGGATTAAAATTCCTATTCAGGGCACCTTTGACCTCAGTAAGTATATCTGGTTCTATAAAGGTTACACAAAATCAATCCAAACACATCTCCTTCCCAATTGATTTCTCATTTCTGTGTTGTTGTTGCCATTCTTCAACTATTGTGTCACACAAAGAGGACGCCGGCCAGTTCATTCAGACTCCAAACACACATCAGCGTACACACCACGAGGCAACAGATGCCTCCAGCAATTACACAGCTGTATATGAATCAATATTTTGTCCTCCTTTGAACCTCACTATTACACACACACACATACACACTCCACACAGCCTTAGATATATCTCATCCCCTCCAGAACACAATGGAGGTCATGACTGGGACACGACCCCTGAGCTTCCCTCTTTTCTCCCAATGGAGAGTCAAATAAAAACCAGTCCTGAGTCAAGGATGGGGGATGGAACATATAATGCTCTGCTAGCAGTACATGTATACACAAGTCCAGAAAATGGAGATTTTGACATTTTATGGGTTAATGAGTTTTTTTTTAGATGAGCAAGATCAACATACACATCAGATTTTTAAGGTTAGCAATGCAAATGATATTTTTGTGCATTTAAAATGTGCCTTAACTGACTCAATTCATATTGTTGTTTGCCTGTTTAGCATGACTGAGCTGCTTTCTGAGTGAATGAACATGATTTTAATGCCGATTCTCTGCATCAGCAGCTGTCAAACTGTGGAGTCTAAGATTAGTGCGCCACCATGTGGAAGAGATCCACCATTACACCACTGAACAAACACCACAGCTCTGCACATTTCATGTAACTAACCCCTCAGAATATTTTGAACACGTACGATCCAGTTTATTTGTGTTTTTTTTTTTTTATTTTACTATTATTTCAATTAGTAGATGATTAATCAAAAACATTTTGGTAAGATCAGTGCAGTGTGTACAGGATAGCAGACGACCCCTGTGGTCTGATGTGTGAACCAATCAGCTGCAGCGAAAGTAATCTGATTACAAGCTGAATGGGAGCGCGAGGCGTCCTAGTAGGCACGTGCGTAGCAGCAGCAGCATCAGCAGCGCGTGCTGTCACTTTTCCCGTTTATTCAAAGCGGGGAAGCGCGCGCAGATGGCCCCTATTGAGCACCGAGGTGGGGCCCCTGAGATCAATTCAATCTGGTGTCCCGAAGATGGATGGATCCCTCCCCGAAGACACGGAGTTTATGAGTTTAGAGGGCTTTTGGTAAATAGAGGAGAAAAATGAAAGCGCGTAAAAATGAAGACGAAGTGGGAAGAGATGCTGTTTATGAGACCACACGCAGACAGAGCAGCAGCAGATCACATCCTCAGCTCACTCAGTATTATCATCCTGGTTTGGCTGAAAGGCCCTTTGCATTATTTTTCAGAGCAAGAGTGTGGAAATATTTAAAGGATGCAGATTCATAGGTTTCCTGTAAAAATGCACACATCATGTTCACACCACCATTCCTTATATCAACCCATTTAATAAAAAAGAAGAAGAATTAGCTCCTGGAGCTGACAATAATACCCATAATACGTGCAACAACATGACACAAAGCACATGAGAAACTTCAAGAACTTTTTCAACTTTCACAATATAAAAAAAATACATAAAACTAAAATAAAAGCTGCCAAATTCTCCATGATCCAACACAAATAAAGCAAACTGGGACTAATTGAGCATAATCAAAAATAAACAAAGGCGGATTACCAGCAGACAAAATGCTGAACTGCCCTGAGGCACCAGAACCCTCAGGGGCCCTAAAGGCCTCAGTGTGAATGTTGGTGGCAATAACTTTTATTTCTTCTGTTTTATTCTTGGTATTTTAATTAATTGTAAATATGAATATCCACCATGATAGTGCAATATAAACTGAAATGATAAGGGCCACCAAGGGGGCCTCTAGGATTTTCACTTACCTCATTCATATGGGCCCATTGCTGTTTTCTTGCCCTTAGCAGAGCAGGGCGGCCTTGCAAAAATTCAAGGAGACAAGAAAAATTGAATACAAATACTGTCCTTGGACATCATTACAAAAAAATGAAGGAAATACAAAAAACTAGGGGAAAATGCCAATCGTTCTAATGTCTAAAATGTGAATATTTTCTGATTTCATTGTGTTTAATGATAGCAAAATGAATATTCTCAGGTTTTGGACTGTTTGTTGACTAAATCAAGATATTTTCAGACAGCATTGTCAGCTCTTGTGTTAAACCTAACAGCATATTTCTTCAGAATAAGAGTCAGCTGAGGCTCTAAAATTGGCCATTCTGTTCTACAATACCTTGAGAACTTCAGTTTAAAACAAGACAGCAATGAGAAAATAATTCATTTCTCCGTGACAATAACAGGGATTGAAGTAGAGATAATTCTTTCTTAATGTCTTTAGGATTCACTAATTATAAATCTACATCTTGGCTGTATGTTTGTGCCCTTTGAGACTCAAAAAAGGGACAGCAGGATGTTGAATAAACTCCCCTTCTGACTCACAGTGACTCACATCCAGTGAGGCATCCACAACAAAGGCCCAACAATTGGATTTAAAAGATCTTAACCAAATTGAAACCCAATGAATATCAGCATTTTAACTCGCCAGATTGGGCCGTGTGCCGGGGCCTAATGCATGCACACACACCTTATGACAGGCCCTGTGGTACAGATGGTCCGAGCGTGAGCCTGAATGAGAGGGGGACCATCCGCGGCTGCTGACGCATTGTGGGGGGACGTCTTCTTCAATACAGCACTTAATGAGAACAGACTGACTCTTTCTCCCTCCCCTTCGCCTTCCTCCATCCATTCTATTCCTCCCCCTCCTCTCTGATTCTCCACTTCTCCTCTCCTCTGCCCATTTCCATCTGTTTGGAGACAAAGGGCCACGAGCCAGCTCAAGCCCCGGGACCCTGCTGGTGAAGTAGGCAGGGATAATACGGCCCATCCCGGGGGCTGCATTTCAACACATGGAACAGGCTTTGTACTTCTGCAGCACGAGCACCCTTCATACTACACACACACACACACACACACCGGGATGTGCACACTTCATGCACTCTGGCAAACACACACCATCATGAGAGAGGCATGAGGGAGGAAAAAGGGGGGAAACGGAGTTGCAATATTGACGGGGGAGTTCTCGCCTTGAACACTTCCATAATACCCAACGACGTGGAGAATAAAAGAGAGGGCGAAAAAATGAGGCAGCACAAAAAGCCCCAAATGTTGTTCCTCGTACTGTGAACATATGGCTGTTTGTTGTCATACTCCTTCTCCCTGTCCAATTTACACAGAGCTTGTGAGCTCTCAGAATTAAATGTGTGTGTCGAGCGCTGTGTGTGTCTGCTCCTCCTGGCTTTGAGTAGGCCTATACCTGAATGATGATGAGGAGAAGGATGTCCAAACGCTGCTAATGGCCGCTGTATAATCCCCTGCCGTCTGCACACACCTCCTGACATATGGTCACTCCTCGGCCTCCACCATTACATAAGCCACACAGCGCAGAGAGGGTGGGGGGTTGTGGTGAAACGTGGTACTTTCTCACACACACACAAGCATGCACCGGCCACACTGTCAGCCAGGCTGTTCAGTGCCCTCAGCAGTTTGGGCTTCGCCTGTCACTTTTCTCTCCCCTGCCCCTTCTGGGGGTTTGTAAAGAATAAATTGAAGAGGACTGATGCTACGGAAGCTTTTGGGATGAAGAGCACAAATGGCCTTGTAGTGCTTCATGGCAACGTACAGATGGACTCCTCTATTCAATAAGCTTGAGCAGAAGTCTGTCTCCACGCCATGCCAGAATCACAGAGCTTGTTTTGTGTTCTGAAGAGGACAATCTGTTGATGCAACATATTGGTGTTCTTTTCTTCTTCTTTTTTTTCAAAAAAGGCATTGACGGAGCACTCGGAAATATTGAGCCAGTCAGGTTTGAGTAATGTAAAACAAATGGTCCAGTGAAAATCAAACGGGATGTAAACTGTTGACAGTAGCAGTTTGTGTTAAATGTAACAGATCTACTGACTTCTTCTTGTGACTCGTGTCATGTTCTGCTGCTCGTGATGTATTTTTACAGTTGCTGAAGTCAGACAGAACGTTAGGCGCATTGTAGAGGTGGTGTGGTTGCATAGAAGGTGAATACAAAGTGAGTGAGAGTTTGACTGTGGCAACAGAAATGGATGAGAGTTAAAAAATATTGAGCACAAACTTTAGGGGACAAAACTGCATGAGTCCTGGGAAACAAGAAGTAGGAGAGAGACTGAGGGAATAATAGAAAGAACCAGAGTTTTGGAGCTGAACACAAACACACAGACAAACTCCTACACACACAGCGCTGCTAGCTAGCTTACAGCTAATGCCTGTACAGCTAGTATATTGGAGTCCAATTCAGTGGAATGATAATGTTAGCTAACAGTTGCTTATTTACACCTCCAGCATCAACAGCATTTACTTACGGTTGTGTTTCCGACCAACTTGCAGCAAAGCCCGGTATTCTCTCTCGTTATAGCTCTGTTTTTGGTCTTCACCAGCACCTGAGGAAAAACAAAGTCTAACTGCAGTTGCTAAGTGCTAAGTTAGCACCTAAACTCTGCCTGCTGTTTGGTGTTGAGGAGCTAGCGTACAGTTGGTCTTTAGAGCTATTTTGCTAAAACAGTAGTCTACTATGTCCAGAATCAACATTATGAGAGCAGTGAGAGTGAAACAAAATGGGAAATTTGTTCTCCTGAGAGCTGAACAAGATGCTAAAACTCACTATAAAGCTCTGTTAATTCAAGGTTAAAGATGTGGGCAGTATTTTCTGCTATAGTGACCTTTACATTAAGTCATTTTAAACTGCAGTAACTTACCCCAAACTTTGTGTTCTGGCTCCGACTCCAAGAACCTTCCCTGTTTTCGGGTGAGAAACCAAAAGGGTAAGGTACTAGTGAGCTGCCCAAGCAAGCTGCTCAATGCTGATTGGTTGAACCGGAAGAAGACAAATTCTGATTGGTTAAGCTCAGAGAGGACAACTGCCATTTTTCGGCACTCTCCATGTCGGGTTCAGCCTTTGAATCTCGAACATCACCGGCAATAATGTAAAATTCACCCTACGGGCTAATATGACAGACCTCCTTTGTTCTATTTCTCGTGTAGAACTGGAGTCTTGTCCAGCAACTGTTTTTTTAGTTGTTTGTGTCATGGTTGAAGCTGTTGGATCCACTGCAATGGAAACAGAAAGGCAAAAAGGGCTGACAACAGAGCTATTCATGTAACTGTTTGCACCACTTCACATATTCCCCAAGTTCCAGTGTAAAGCTATTAACGTGTTGTTTTAATGATATTGTATGGGTCTTCTAAGATTTTTTAAAAGGAAGAAATGATATGTGGGTAAAGAGAGTAAGGTGATGACATGCAGCAAAAGGTTAATTTAACCATTTGTGCCGCATATGCTGGGTGCCCAAATTGCCCGAGACCATTTTAAATATTGTTCGAAGAAAATAATTTAGACACTTCCGAGGTCAACAACTCAGAGTGAGTGTGAGGACACCACAGACAGAAAATAACCAGCGACCCAACATCTGGTTGCACAGCACTTTTCCGGTGTTTGCTAGCATTAGCCACCACAAGTTAGCGGTCATACTGAAATTAGCATGAGTGGGTTGTTTTTTTTTTTTGCAAATAAATGAAACCTTTCAAGGAATAAATTCTGTAGCAATAACGTCTTTGAAAACTGCTTTAACTTGATCTCCAAAATGTCAGTGTGACTAGTGAAAACAGAACTGTCACCCTTTTTTAAAACCGGTGCGGCTACAGCTAAGAGTAAAACACGAGTCGGGCAGGTGACTGACAGATGACAAATAGAAAAAGGGGCTACAGGAGGCTTGAGGGGGAAAAGTAAAGAACATTTCGTGCTACCTTCAGTCTCCGCAGATAAAAGATGAAAAACGAGAAGCGTGGCACACATGAGATGGATGTTTTTACTGTTTTTAATCATACAAATTTGCCATAATGCATTCTGTTGCTCAATTGGAGCAGCTTAACTGTGGCATTTCCAGGGTTAAGGGTTCAATTCCCACTGGGGCCACCCATGCTTGTAAAAAAAAAAGAAAAGAAGAAAGGTTCACTCATGATAATCTAATGTGGCTTGGATAAAAGCGTTCACACGTCTCCTTCTCTGTAACTCAACTACAAGCCTTTTATAGCACAATCGATGGGAATAGGCGTGTATATCACAAATGAATATAAATATTTGGATCTTTGCTGCTCATACCATTTGGCAATATTACATCTCGGCGCTGGAGCGCTCATAAATTTCCATCTCTCCCATCCCTGCTCTCTCTCCGGGTTTCCCACGGGAGGTGCCAGACGGCCAGTAATTTGGTTGTCTTGGCTCGTCTGGAGTAACACCTGCCCCCTCTCTGGGGAGGGAGAGAGCCTTTCAGCCAGGAGCACACATGTAGGCTACCACTGCCTTTAGCTGCTGACCACTGACTGTGGATGTACATGTGTGTGTGTGTGTGTGTGTGTGTGTGTGTGTGAGTGTTTTTTTTTATCTGCATGCACTTAATCACTTATATCATTATGCATCGTGTATGTACAGTAATAGGTGTGTGTGTATGTGTGTGTACAGTAGGGTGAGTTTTCATCTGTATGCTAAACTGGGTTTGCACTTTTTTCACCTCTCATCCATTGTGTGTGTGTGTGTGTGTGTGTGTGTGTGTGTGTGTGTTTGTGCAGTGCACTAAATGCGTGTGCGTTTTCTGAAAGCTTGCACTTTATCTGGTGCTGATTTGCATGTACACTTATGTCACCCCCCTGCGCGCGTGCACGTGCGCGCGTGCTCGGACGTGAACCTGACGTCACCCTGCGCTGCATCCATCATTCCAATCAGCTGGGTTATTAGCAGCAGCTGATTTTTTTTTTTTTTTTTTACCTCCCACAATGCAACGTCAAAAACCATTCCTTGAAAATAGAAGAAAAACGCTAAAGAGATTTTTTTTTTAAGTATTTCATTTTTAATTAAAAATAACACCGGAAAATATGAAAAAGTTTGTCCATTAGAAACCAGCTGTCACGATACCTCTACTACAAAAGATCTGCATAAAGCAACAAGTAGCTACACAACCCTGAAGAGACAAAAAATCTTTGGATAGAGGATAGGTTTTTTTTTCTTCCTTGCACTATAAAATTACTTATTGAATTTTTGTAATACAAAGCAGAGACAAATAAATAACCCAATTAATCAAAGAAAAAAATAACACCAACACACTGAAGATAATAAATCAGACTATTTTTCGAAATAATTAATTTTTTTTTGGTCACAGCAGAAAAAAAAGAGGTTGGATGATAACCCCTTGGTGGTATGACATTATTCTGTCAGTGAAAGTATTTTTTTAATTTTAAAACTAGCAGCCCAATTCTTCCTCACTGAGCAGCCTCATTTTAGGGAGACATTTCGGGCCACTGAGCCCCATGTCCAAGTGCTTATCGTTGCTTTTGAAAGACAACAGACATTTTAAAAAAAACAAACAAACAAAAAAAACCCCAAAGAGAATGACAAACATCGAGCACACACCAAAACGAATAAGTTATGCTATGGATTCAACAGAAAGTGCCATTTTAAAGAGTAGAACACCATCACTTTCCAAGTTCAGATTTCACAGCCTAAAATATAGAAGCAACAAACGATATACATTTATACAAAAAGACGGCAGCCTATGGTATCAACGGAAATAAATAAGCCTTAAATATTAACACAATTAAATAAATAATCCCATACAATTTTTTAAAAAATGATTAAGGTCACAATTTTATATGTCATAAGTGGCACTTACGCATTGAATATTTTTTTTCTTCCTTTGCGGAAACTAGACTAGATTCTAAAGCAGCTATCTCGTTTACATCCTTTCATTTCGATGTGAAAAAAGCCCCCAGTGTTGTTTAATCAGATTGACATAAAAGGGAGGTTTGTTTTAGGCAGAAATATATGAATGATATTAATTAAAATTGAACTAATATCACCGGTGGCGTTGATTCAATGTGGGAAAATCGAATTCAATGGAAGGATCAGTTCAGATCTTGATGCTGCTGAATCCACATTTTCTATCCTCCACTACTCGACTTTTGGGAAGGAGACATGAGAGCCTGCGGGGCTCTGACAGAACCTTCCTTCCCCCCAACTGGAGATCCGGGAGAATCATTCTCATTATTGCATCCAACAGCTCAAACGGCTCGGCGCTTGTTGCTTGTTGTTCAGTGAGCGGTCTGGACGGAAAGTTGAGGCTTCGGAGCAGTTGTCGTCTTTGTTTTTCCACCCCCCCCGCACAACTTTGCACCATTACAATAACCAACAGTGGACTCACACTGAGGGGAGTAACTCAGTTCTGAGGTATGGCAAAGTCCCAGCATCAGGGGAACAAGGTGGGCCCAATTTTAGGAGAAATCAAGGAGCAGATTTTGCTCCAGATGACGCGTTTTTGTCTTTAAAACTTCAAAGATTTAGTTTAAGAGCTCATGTCGCAGGTGTTAGATCGATTTATCTGTTTGTAGTGAGCCAATAACAGCCAATGAGCAGAAAGCAGTTTTAAAAAAAAAATACATATTTTTTTGCCATTTTAAACATTCAGGGATCAAAATGTGCGTAAAAGCGCACCCAAGAAAGAGTTGTGGCTGCTGTTTGAAATCCTAAAATTCATTGATTTTTTCACATTAAAATGTCTGATTGGAAATGTCTGCACAAAATATCAGCTGTGTAAAATTTTAAAAAGCAGCTCATCTGCTTTAAAACCTCCTCCATCAGCCCCTCAGTGCCAACCTTGCCATACCCAATTTACGCCCATCGTGCGCTCTGAGTCCAGTCTCCAACCAACCCGTCTCTGTGTGTGTTTGTGTGTGTTGGGGGGCCACTTCTACACATCCAGCACGTGATTGAGATAGGAGATGTAGCATATAGCCAGTCTGAGGATCTCGATCTTGGAGAGTTTCTTGTCCGGGGGCAAGGTGGGCAGTAATTTCCTCAGCTCCGCGAAGGCCACGTTGAACGCCTCCACCCGGATCCTCTCTCTGGTGGCGTGGGCCGAGCGGTACTTGGCCGTGGCCCGCCGCCTCCTCCTCTTCTCCTCTCGGCTCAGGGGCTGCTCGGCTTTGCACTTGGCCCTGTCCTCGCCCTCCGCCGGCTCGTCCGAGGCGCAGCCGGCCGACTTGAGGCCGTTGAGCATCGTCTCCGGGTCGGACTGAGTCCAGGAGAGGTCCGCCTCAGCCTGGTCCGGGCTCAGCATCATTTTTATTCTCCGGTGTTGGTATCACTCCTCCTTAGAAACCTGCAACGTGAGCAAACCCATGAAAACACTCATTTATATTAAATCTCACATTTAAATAAATGTCATCCAAGTGCACATAAATTTCTACATTTCAAATAATCCACTGGAAAGTGTAAACATGATCTGAATAATGACTCAAACAGCAGAATTTTCCGCTAAACTGAATTGTTCTTGGTGTTTTCTGCCACCCTGAGGCCCCACTGGGAGAAATCCCAGAGAGGGTGCCAGCTATAGGGCCCCCCATAAATCCAAATGCAGTCTGCGTTCATTGCATAATAACATTAAACTCCATCAATAATGAATGGCACCAAATTTGCGCAATGGTTAATTTATGAAAGCCCTAGGCCTTTAAGAGAGCCGCACAATTAGGACAAAACCTCCCATTTTAAAGAGCAATATTTAGGTTGAGGATCTGTCTTTTTTAAATTTTAATTTATTTTAAAAAGGATTCTGTGCAAGTTGTGGTGGTTTTTATAGAAGAAACCTTCTTTTTTTTTAGTGAATTAACATAATCAGAATTGGCCATCTGTCACAGTGTGATGAACACATCTGCTTGGCTGAGGCCGCAGTGACTTGACAGCATGGAGGCAGAAGACGGTCAAAATAATGTTGACATCTGCTGGACATGGAATCACTGGAGCCACGGAGAAAATTCAAAACAAAGCAAGACTAATAAATAACGGAGGGAGAAAACACCAATGAACCAAACTTCCATTTCAGAGATTTCTTCCTCCACAGCTGAGACTCACCTTGACAAAGAGTTTGGAGGTAAATTGTTTTTCTTGGAACGAACTTAAAAGTCGCTCTTGAGCGCAGCTTCACCTCCAGATTAACTCATATTATTCCAGCCATGAGGGGTTACAGAGGATGGAGCAGCACCCAAACGCAGAAAAACAACAGTTGTTTGACTTTTTTTTTTCAGCCGCGAACTTGCAACATGGGAATCACACGGGGTCAAGCATGGAAATATTTCTGCAGATCAAATTTTTTTAAAAGGAAGAAAAAAAAGACCCCACTCCTGAAGTGTGGTGCTGATGAGAGCAGCTGATTAGCGGAAGGATGCTGGTGCTGATGCTGCTGATAAGCGGGGAGCCGTGTGGCCCCGTGTGATCCCAGCGACGGAGAGACAATAGAAGAGATGGGCAGATAGTGGAGAAAGTGCAGCCGGGGCTACTGGTCCATCCGCCTGTGGAAGATGGGGGATAAAGGGGGCGAGATAAGCGAGGCTCTCCGTGTGAGGAAGCAGCGGATCGGGAGGCAGTGCGCGGATAATCCCCGCTTCTTTCCCTTCTTCCACCGAGTGTCATATGCGAGATAAGATCCAAACGATCCCGACTAATAAAGGCTCACTTCATGGACGGAGGGGATGGAATATATTTGAGGAATGGTATTGTCTAACTCCTCCTCCCTCCCTCCCTCCCTCCCTCTGTGCCTCCCTCACCTCCTCCCTCCCTCCTTACGCCCCTCAGCCCTCCAGCGCTCTCCCTCCCGTGGGACTAGTGGGCAAAGGGAAGCAGAGATGTGTGCAGGATAAAGGATGGAGAGAAAAATAATACGCGTTGTGAGTTTGTGCACGTGCTTACGTTTTTTTTTTTTTTTTTTTTTTTTTTGGGGTGTGAATAGTAATAATTAAAAAAACATCACACTTTCCTTTTTTTAAAAGTGCATGCAGAGAGGAGGAGGAGGAGGAGGAGGAGGCAGCTGAAGAGGAGGAGATGCTCAACTTGATCCGAGCTTGTAAGTCAGAAGTCCATTCAGAAATCAGTGGATTTTGCTCCATTCTCTCATTTGAGATCTCTTTTTTTTTATATCCCCCCCCCCAGAGGGAAACTCACCAAGAGCTCAGTGAGGGAGGTAAGCGTAGAAACAGCAGGTCTGCTTGGAGCATTTTGAATTTTGAAAGCCTAGAAAACCATTTATGAGTGCTAAAAAATAAATGTAACTTTTTCCAGTAATGTTCTGTTTTTAGGATATATATATATATATATATATATATATATATATGTATATGAGCCCTTGACATGTATTTCTCACTACAGGAACCTTTCTTCTGCATTCTCTCTGGACACTGTTGGGATATACACCCACAGGTACACATGAAACCGGACTGCACTGCTTGAAATCACCATCATATTATTGCCCCTTTCATGGGGTGGACAAAACATTAAGAACATTTTTACATGTAATGCCCTCCAGCACCCACTATGATCTCAATAATAAACAGAAAGTAGTGAAAAAAACGAAAATGTGGGAGTTTAATCGAAGCTGAATTCATGACAAAGCTGTTGTATTAGGCTGCATTAGCTTTCACAGCTGCACTGACTAAAGCCAGCGGTGAGTGATTGTGTCTTACTGAGTCACACTTCTGTGTGCGCACATCACGTATGATTGGCTGCAATGTTTCCTTTGAAGACACGCACCTGAGTCTGTTTGACTCCTCTGTTTCCGACTGTTTCAGTGAATGATGATGATTAGAAAAAGACAGATTAATTTGGGCAAAGGGGAGGAGAAGTTGGATGCTCATCCTAAAATCTGTTATTTTCATTCAAGATCAGATCAGATCATTTCTCCCAAAATGTCCCTGTATCATTTGACTTTTTTAACAGGACTAAAAGTGACTGAATGGATAAAAGTTCTCTTAAATTGTAGCTTTCTTACATTGGATCCCTTGTTTTTGACGTCTCCTCATCACATGCTTGAGGATTTCCACTGCATTTGCAGCCAGTGTAATATGATTTGGACTTAAAGCATCGCTAACAAAGAAGGAATTACATCCAGAGCAAATGTCACGAGACAGAGCGCAGAGTGAAAGGGGAAAAAACTAAACTCACAGACATCATTTACTGCCTCTCAAGTTCTGCTGCTCCCTGCTGTACTTTAGGACGTGCAAATATAGATGCAGGCTCTCAGAGAAGCAAACAAGAAATCCAGATGCGCAATAAAGATGAATTTGTCAGCAGACTCCAGATGGGTGCTAAGGGAGAAGGGAAACTGGTGTTCTGAGGACTTTGCATGGCAGAAATCCAAGACTATAAGTGAAAAACGACCACACACTTCATGTGATGGTCAGGTCGAAACAAGCACATTCAAGTACATCATCTTTTACTTTAATTCAAGCTCTGCTGCCATTTGTTGCTCCTGTTACACATTTTTAAAGATTTGGGGTTTCTGACTGTTACAAAACACCCAGTCATGCTTTAATAGTATATTAATCTGGATTTATGGGGTAGTCGTGCTGCTCTTATTGACATATGGTCTATTGACACAACTCCATGAGAGAACTTGATGGATTGTCTGAAGTTCCTGGTCTCTCCTCTCCTCCCATCATGCATCTCTGTGCCCAGTGGCAGCACCAGCGTCAGGTCAGGAGGGCATGGTTCCAGAGGAGGAGCAGCGGCCAGGAAGTGTGGGGACTAGCTGCGCCTAACGAGGTGATTAAAACGATAAGGGGAAGCATGGATGACTAGCCGTGGCCCGCAGCCACTGCCATGCTTACTGCCACCACACACACACACACACACACACACATATAGAGAATGAGAGAGAAGTACTACCACAGTGCCAGAAGGACCATATCAGTGAAAACTCAACGTGTGTGTGTGTGTGTGTGTGTGTGTATGAGAGAGAGGGAATGTGTGTGTGTGTGTGTGTGTGTGTGTGATGACGGACAGCTCGCCTTGGGCTCCGGCCGGGTCCGTGGTGTGTGTGACACAGAGAGACTCACAGCGGGGAGTATCGGAGACATGTCAGGACCAGGAGACAGAGGCCTCCTGACAGCTGGAGCCCACGGACACACACACACACACACACACACACACACACACACGGTGCACCACCCTAATTGCTCCACAGACGGAGTAGTGGTGATAGTCTGTGCTTGGTGGTCTGCGTCGCCCGGACCCCTCCTCAGTCCGCAAGGCCCTTGGCCAAAGACATGAAGGACCCCTCCAAGGCTGTTTTGTTGGTGCCTGCTGCAATTACATCCCACAGCTGATGTACTGACTCTGGAGACAGGCAGGAAAACTGCAGGGTGGTGGAGTCACCAGAGAACAGTTAATGGATGATGTTTGGCTTAGTCACGGCGTTGCTGGTAAAGTGTTTACTCTTGGCTGAGTGGATTTGTGTGCACTGAATCTCACATGAAGTCATACTTATGTTTCAGATATAATATGAATCAAGGGATTTTGCGTTGTCATACCATAGCACTGGAATGGGGTTTCAGGACACACAATAACACTACGGACAAATAAAGTCCTCCAGCATCTGAGCTTTCATGTTTCAAAGAAAACAAATCACTGCTGTAGACACCTACTGCACAGACAAAAAACATACCAAGAAAATCAGACAAAACGTATCCAAACTGCCTAACATATGCCACAAACCATATTTATCTCAGCACATATATACTTAAAGGACCAATGTGTAGGATTTAGAGGAATCTATTACTATTAATTTGTCTCCTTAGAATGACCCCTTGGTATCTCCATAGTAAGCAGGTTCTCTTCCATGAATCTGCAGTGCTGTGACACCATGTTACTCCAGTTGGCCAGAATGGACAAGCTGAACACTGACCCTGGAGAGGACCCTTGATGTTTTTGCATAGAAGTACACCCACTGTAGGTTCTGCTATGCACAAAGAAAGGGATAAGTATTTTAGTTGGTTACAATCTGCAGCTCCACCTTAAGATACAACTACGTCCTACACGCTGCTCCTTTAAGTACGTCTCCAAACATGGACTGAACCCTACGTCATGTGTTACATTTGTTTTCTTACCAACTCTGTGTCCTAAGGATTGCATTCTTTATCACTAAATGGTTTTCCCAGTTATGCTGTGCTGGCTGGATCATGTTAACAGGCAAGTGTTTTTTTTCTAATAAATAAAGCATGACAATTATGACCTCTGTTATGAGTTACCATGGAGATGCTTGGGGTGGATGGTGGGTGTACAAATCTACAACTATCAAAGCAGAGACTAGAGTTCACAATCAAACTGTTGCGTGTGGTTAAGAAGGTGATGATGCAAGCAGTTTGGCCAAGCTCATGGTAAGATATTGGTTAAACATAAATAAACACCATGGACTTTTTAAGCCCCTCCCACCGGACATCACATGATTCAAACTGCAAAAATAGCCAAGCAAAATGTCAACACTCATACTTTCCCCAGTGGAAAGTCTACTGTCTACCCCATTACACCATCACATCCAAATATCACTGTGAACTGCGATTTACACAATCTCACCGACTCTGTGTAATAAGGCCTGTGATTGGCTAAAATCTTCCAAGCTAGATTTTCTAAAGCCTGAAGATGGAGCCAGGGGGAAGTGCAGAAGTCAGACAACTGGAATTACAGTAGACTTAAACACATTTTTGGCCAATGATGCCAAAATACTGCCTACTCCAGCTTTAAACCAGCCCATAGTCTATCATGTGTTGCTGTAATAAACTAAACACACTCCTACAAAGTTAAATCAAGCTGTAGTCCCAACAAGTAGACATTGCACAGCAAGACTGCACAATGCATTGCCTGTGAATATCTCATCATTATAAATGTATTTGCATCTCCCCAAATATGCAAATGAACATTTCTTCATTGAGCTCTCAGAAACGTAATCAGGTCACAATTATGTTTCCTCCTAAATGTATTCATTGTTGCAAACTAACTGGAAGTAGAGAGAATTTTCAGACCACAGGATGGAAACAGACAGAGCACGAAGAAAACTGGAGAGGAAGCACCATGAAAAGGCACAATGAGGCACATTGGGAGGATGCACCCACGCAATCCGTGCAAAAAGTTTGCTCGTTTAAGAATTTACTTTGTGAAAGTGCAGAAGCTGAGCTGAACACACTGAAACACCATCAGACACATGGCTGATTGGTGTGTGTGTGTGTGTTACTAGCTAGCTAATGGCTAGTGGGGACAAATAAGGTCACACGCAAATGGTGCAACGTGAAATGCAACATATTATTTACAGGGTTTACCATGCTTAAGATGATCGCTTTAATATTTCAGCCTCCAACGTTGCTTCATTTCAGTTGTTCAAAGCTATCCGAGTGAACAACTTTTTACACCTAAAAAATGGAAAATAGGCTTCACTTATTAGTTTTAGAGTGGAATATTCTTATTTTAACACCAGCATCTGAGCTCAAGTTCAGTGTGGGTTGAAATGTCTCCTTACTGTGGTTTCCACAATCATTCCGAACCAGCAGACACACGGGAAGAAAGCAGTTCAGTGATTTATGGTTATGATTATTCTTTGCAGGGCGTATATCACCAGCTGAGGCCTAATACTGAGTTTCTGAGGAAATAGGATGCAAATTTGAAACCTGAAAGGATCAAATTGTTTTCCAGGCTGAGGCAAAAATTGTCAAGACTTTAAAGGTCATAAAAACAATCCTTTTCTGTGTAGGTGGACCTCATTTTAAAGAAGCTGTCACCAAGTGATGTCACTCTGATGAGACGTCTGTAATGGAGTTATTTCTCTAATCAGTCAGAGCTCAGTGGACCCCGCAGCTGTCTGAGCTGCTTGTTACAACAGAAAACACCTTGAACTCGCGTGACATACTCCCACCTGTCACCTATCAGACGCTGCACACACTCACACCAACATACACACAGTTTTGAACATTCCCAGGGAGCAGTGGGATGGAGCTGTGAAATGGGAAGGATTAGTCACTTTGTCAGGAGATGTATGAGGCTTCTCTCAGGTGGACGGCGAGCCACAGGGGGCATCTGTGAGAGGGAGAGGGGAGAGAGAAGAAATTAGAGGCCGGAAAGCGAAGACAGACAAGAGCAGACACGGAGGAGACAAATGGAAGTGTGCAAAAATGAAGACGAAGTGGGAGAAAACGCAGTTTGTACGACACAAAAAAGGAGACGGAGGAAGTTGTGGTGACTGATCATTTAGCCTCCGAAACTTCAAATTTGACAACTCCTCTCTCGTTTGCATCACTTGCATCACTCAGACACACACTCACGCACAGGGAAACACTCTGGGCAGTGTGTGACCGCCAACTTGCCCATGTGTTGCGTTCTGTCTTTTCTTCTGCAGGAGTGGAATAGGCAGCAGCCTGGACCGTGGCCTTGTGTGTGTGTGTGTGTGTGTGTGTGTGTGGTAGATGGGGAGGGGAAGGGGTTGTCAGTTCAGGCCTGAACAGGAGGTGTGGGATCCAGAAAGCTGGGGGTCCCATGTGAGAATGTGGCCATCGTCAGCGCTGCCGTGGCAGGCCTCGGCACCATCTGTGCTCCCAGCAGGACGCCCAGCGCGTTCTCCGCCACCCAGACACATATGGACACACAAAGGTGCTCACTTTCCCTCTCAGTGTGTCTCTCTCATGGATATGCAGTCACACATACAGGCTTCGCTCGCTGGGAGCAGAGAGAAACACACTTGGGACTGAGCAGTGAGAGATGGGAGGACGGATGATGAGTTTGTTGATTGTGCAATGAGCAGGATGATAGCGTCTTGGTGATGATGCTGATCTAAGTGTGATGACTTCAGAGGCTTTATTAGTCAGCAAACAACCCAGCTGTGCTCCGAAACGATCTCAAAATCACATCTTTTATTTTGACTGTAAGGACACCAATTATTATTCTTTGGCTTCAAGTCATTGTGAATTCTTACATTCTTGAGCTGTGATTTATTGCAAAATGAGTTGTGGATCCACTTCAGCACTCGACAGAGGAATTTTCTGAATTACTTGCCTTCTCTCTGAGACTTAGATGAGAGGGTTGATACCATCTAAACAGCACTAAAAATGAACAGTTGGCTTGCATTATAACTGTATCAAAGGCTGATACAGCCACAGTAACATCACTCTTTAGTTTGTGAACTAGTGTTTTGCAGTGCAAGGTTTGCCATCTTTGTTTTTTAAAACCAGGTATGATGAGACTTGGCACACTGATAGAGAGGCAACCTATAACCACAAGGCAGCTCCATCCAAAAACACACTCTGCTTTATCATCTATTGTCCTCTAAATGGGACTAATATTTACCAAATTAACATCATGCTGTACTGACAGAAGCGTGAAACTAGAAACAGAGACCACATACTTATTAGAAAAGTGTTGATTGACGTAATAAATTAAGTAAATAGCGTCAATTTCTCATAGATTCCTATATGATCTGACTTCTTTTTGCCCCCTGCTGACTGTTACAAAGAAAGCAGAATATCCATAGGATCAATACGTGGCATGTATTCAATCTAAATACTTCATTTAAAAATAACAATATGCCCACATATGTGACATCAAGATGGCAGCATCCGGTGTGTATGATGCAGAGGAACGATTTAAATGGAAACTTCACCAAAGGAAAATGCATCAGAGACAGAATCAGCCACAGATGGGGATGTTTGCACGCCTGGAATCCAAAGCCCCGACAAATGTAAACACTACTGCTGATAGCTGTATATTTAACATACTTCTGTTCATTTTCTACAGTCCGTGTGTTTTTGTGTATACGTCGATAAGCATTTCAATCTGAGAACTTGTTATAATTTACAGGTTTTCCGTACAAGTTGACGTGAGTGTGCAGAGCTGGATATTACGGATCACTTCAGCTCAGCTCCCATCCACTGACTATGAAGCTCTTTCCTCTCGCTATTTGTTCACACTTTTCTGATGCACTGCAGCATGAGCATCACGAACTGATTTCATCACCAGCCAAACAGCTGTGTTGTTCTAACCGTCTTCATTTTAGTAACATTTGTAGTCTGTTGCTATCCCAAGATGCAACACTCAGTTCAGTATAAATCTAGGCCTATACACACACCATTTATCAGGGTGAGACCTCAGCAACCCATTATTGGTGACACTAATCATATCTTGGTGGAATTAAAATAAGTAAACTACTGTGGATTATAGCTGAGCTGAAAACAAATTCTTCTATGTTCTCAGATACTTTTTTATTCACAACATGCCATCTCACAGCACTTCACACAGTAAAGTGAAGGCCTTACAAATGTTACATGGACAACCCAGCAAAGTTTTGGCATTTAGTTCTTCCAACTTCTCTGATTTCTTCCATCACCTGCACATCTGAACACCATTCTGGAGCCACACAATCATCAATTCAGTCTTTGCCTCCATCTTTCTCTGTCTCCATCCCACCCTCTTCTGCACAGACCTACATTTTCTGTGTCCACAGCCTCCCATACCTCTTCCTCCTGCCCGCTGACCCTCCTGTCTTGGCCCACAGCCCCCCTCTGAAGCTGCACCTGCCTCATTTATGGTGTTGGTGAGCTCTCCTCCACCCTCCCACACCTCCATCTTCCTCATACCTAGCACCCCAGGCCCTCTGACCCCCTCTTTCTCTCTCTCCCTCCGGCCCCCCAGCCTCCCTCAAGCGGCCCCTGTCCCTCCATCTAGGGCCTCCAGCTGGCTGATGAGTTCATTAGGCCCAGAGCTCTGCCAAGGAGCATGGCGGTGTTTGGGCCAAACCGGGAGGGCATCAGGGGGCCCCTGGTGGCCATTGGGCACAGGCCATGGTCATTGGAGTTGGGACAGAAAAGTCCCACAATGTCCCACATGTCGATATGCAGACTCTGTCCATTCTTGGAAGCCAGAGACTGTTATTTTGTACATTAGCAATCTGGTTTGGGGCTTGTTTCTCCCTGAAACTTCAGCGGGAAGAGCACGAGGCGTTGTGGTTTGAAGGGGTCCACATAAACAATGAGGCAAACAGATTTCTAATAATCCCCACAGGTCGCAGTGACATCTGGCCCCACACTTGAGCGTTGGCTCAATTAATTCGGAAAACACAAAACAAAAAGCGCCAGGGGCAAAGATCTGGGGGACTTAACAGAGCGCTTTGTATGTGTGTATCAGTGTGTGTGTGCGTATTGATTGTGGCATTTGATCAAGTCAGCTGTGGTGTATGTGTGTGTGAATTTGGTTCAAATTAGTGGAGGTATACAGCTGCTTTACAGAAACGGGTATAATCAGGGTTTTTTTCCTTGTGAACTTACAACAAACAGGCATGTTAATGTGGAACTATGAACTTTTCCCTGTTTAATCTCCCTCAGACACACTCCTGCAGTACTTTACCTGCAACATTGTGTCGTTCTCTCCACTCTCACCTTTTCCCTCCGCCGTTCTCTGCTTCCTTCTTCTCGGCGGCGGGTCACCTGGGGTCGGGGCCTCCGTGGCTGGGCTCAGGTGTAGCCTCAGCTGGGCAGGAGGGGGGAGGAAGGAGAGGAGAGGAACTGGAGAGGAGTGGAGAGGAGAAGAGAGGCAAGGCGAGGCGAGGACAAGGATTCTGTCCCACAGGCGAACCAAGAGGGAGACCGTCAAAAAATAGGAAACAAACACGTGTGTTCACGCAAGTTTAAAAAAAAGACAACAGCTTTGTCCCTCACCCCTCTTTTCTACACCTCCCCCATCTTCTCTCTTCCCCTCTTTCTCTCTCACTCTTTCTCTCCTGGGAGAGGCCTGGCCGGGCTTGGCCTGAACGCCATCTGCTGCATAATGTAACGGGATGGAACTCCAAATCCTTCATTTCCACTCACTGCCTGTCATCTGTGTGTGTGTGTGTGTGTGTGTGTGTGTGTGTGTGTGTGTCCACTCATACAGTTGCACACGTACGCTGAAAGGGTGTGAATGTTTGGGCGCGTGTGAGATCTCATTTTACGGATGTTGTGACATTAGCTCATCCAGTGATGATGTTGAATGACGGGTTGGATGAAATAAAAGGTGATGCCAAATGTTTGTGTGTGTTATTTTTAAAAGGATTATTCCGCTATCTTGAATGTTGCACGTCTGGTAGGTTTGACTGCATCCACAGAGGAAACAGAGACAACTCTTCCTTCACTGGCAGCATCACTGCGTCGATCCTGATCCATTTTCAGATGTAACCGAACCTCTAAATGAAAAACTCTTTAAACCTGAACTCCTGGGAAATCCAGAAGAGAGTGGCACCTTGCCAGAGATGTCACAAATTTGCTTTTTGTTTACAAGTTAACACACAAAAGTGCACACACACAGAGTTGTGTTTAAGCACCCCACCCCTCTCTGCAGCGCTGGTAACCTGGAGGTGCAAAGAGTTGTCCCTCCAGGTCCCCGTGGGGCCGCTATGAATTGGGGGGCCATCTGTTTTCTGGTAATAAGCTTTCTCTTCATTCTCTCTTCGCTCCTTCTTCCTCTCTGCGTTTGTTTGATTCCAGTTTAGTTTTGGAAGGTTTTCTCTGCGTCTCCCCCTCCGCGCTCGCACACAAAGACATAAAAAGACAGACAGAGAGAGAGACGGTACGAGAGGCCGCGTAGCTTCTGGACATAAACTCGAATGCTGTGAGTTTAGGGGAACAGAGACATGGTGAAATATCACAGTGTGAACCCTGAACCCTGACCAGCTATCCATGGCTGTTGACATAAAGTAAACGTGACACATCCCTCTTCACATAAACCCAAACACCCGCCGACCTCCTCTTCCAGCTGCTGGGCAGGCGCTAAAGTCTGCATTAGATTTTATTTTCTTTGTTGCATTGGCGTTGTACTGACAGCTCTGAAAACTTAAGGAGGCAAAAATACAAAACACCTGCACAACATTTAGAAAAAACTCAATGAATAAATGATCCATGCATCTGCAGAGCTCTTTCCTAGCACATAATAATAATAACAGGTTTCACTGTACTGCACCATCTCCCGGCTAACCGGCTCAGAAAGCTCCTCACACTCCCATCATCCTCCTCTGCTGGAGCCATCACCTTGCCGGGCAGCCGCTGACGTCCGCCTGATTGTTTAAGTTTTGGTTTGGAGAAACATTTGGTATTAGATGGCGCTGGATCGATCAGAATAGTTGCCATGGCTACGGTGTGATGTGATGGGGAGAGGCTGAAAGGAAAGGGGAGCAGAGGAAAGTGGACTCGACTTCACGTCCGCAGCACACACATGCAGCCATACATTAACACAGCGGAGCGCAGCCCTTGAGTGTGAAAGGAGACATGTCCAAGGTCCTGCTTTAAAAGATCCTTTGCTTTCAGAACTTCTCCTGCAAAACTGTACGGAGCAATACAAAAAAAAAAACACATTTGCAGCGGCGTGTATGCTCCTGCATGCAATTCAAAGCTAACATCACACAATACACAGTTATGTTTCATTACAGGCCGTGCATGACAACATCGATATGTCATCTGATATTGTTCATTATCCCGGCTGTAGCATTATCCGATTTATGCCTTTCTATGGCAGGTTTCAATACAGCCGAGTGTTATATCATGATTATGAGCGGTCTGGGCGCTGGGATGCTGTCTGCATCTCATTGAGGCAGAATGAAGTGGATCAATATACCAGAGGGGGCTGAATCTGGGGGCTCTGCATGTATGAGAGACTGTGTGTGTGTGTGTGTGTCTGTGTGTGTGTGTGTGTGTGTGTGTGTGTGTGTGTGTGCAGACAGCCTTGGGAGATCAGAGTGCACAACTGCTTGCGGCCTCAAACAGTGTCTCTCTTTCTGTCTCTCACGCACACAGCTGTTTTTTTGGTGTGTGCGTGCTGCAGCAACAAACACAGACTGTTTTAACGGCAGCAACATTTAGATGTAGCACCAATATAATCACACAGTATATCAGCCTTCAGACTGCTTTGTTACAAACTTCACGAGGCTATATCTCTTCAGTGACGCAGCAGGCAGGCAGGCAGGCAGACAGGCAGGAGTCGGGCTCTCGCTTGCTCTCATTTAAGTGTAGATTTACAAGCTGTTTGCGACAGGAGCTTAGGTGCCTTTTCAGGATGCGTTGTGCCTAGTTGGGAGGAAGCTGCCATGTGAATACATCTGTTGTGTCATCCAAAGTGCAGCAAACAAGCTGTCAGGCATTCTGTGTTATGAAATTGAAAAATCGGAGCCCTCTAATAGCTCAGGTGCTTTGTTGGTTTGTTCTGAGAAAAGGATTTGTTCTTGTTGGAGGAATATTTTTATTACCTTGATGCATACAAACACACACACACATGCAGCATTGTTGCCTCACAATTACACTAATTTAATGCCCCATTCCCCTCTATTAATCCCAAATTCTGTGCACATTTTCATTCTTGCTTTAAATGAAGGGGCTGCCACATGCTTCACTCCAGACAAAAGGGAGGTTAGATTTATTCTTCATTTGGGGCAGTGTGGGTGGTGGTGGAGGGGGGCGCTGGGGTTCATGCATGGGCATAACCCGGCCCCTAAAGGAAGGCCCCCGCTGCCAGCTGCCAGCCATAATTAAGCAGCCCTGCCGTGTCTATCACTGATTATGTTTGACCTGGCTAATAAGGCGAGCGTGTGCCACCTACGTGTGGCAGGAGAACACGACGGCCTGCGTCATTGCGCCCATTGTCCTCTTTTAGATGAGGTTATTAGTTTGATGTATTACTCATGACAAAAACGGGTGTGTTGCTCAAACATCAGTTGCTCTGATACTGCAGCGCTCACTGTGATGTATGATTGGACGATAGAAATATAAAACGGCTTCTGTCACGTCCAAAATGTCAGCTTTTCATGAGGAAAGTTGAGTTTAACTATAGTCACAACCACCGGCTACTACACAAACAAAAAATAAACAAAAGACTGATCATGCTGTAGTGGCCTAGGGATGTTTTCTTTCATAAATGTAGTTGCATGTCACAGTAACACCAAACAATCACTTACATTTCAGAAACATTTTATGACGCCTTTCAATTCAATTTCTTTCATAGTTCAACTTAATTACAGATTAGAGCCTATTTGATCCACTTGTCAAACATAGCAGATGCGAAAAAAACAAACAAAAAAACCCACTGAAAATGGGTCAACAGGCAATTATTATTATTTTCTAATCTCGTAAAGCTAAAATTTCACAAATGTCTTTAAGAAATATGCCATATGGAATGACCCTATTAGATTCATGAAAAAGAAACAATCGTGAATGCTGCATAGACTTTATGTGGTGGACAACCACTGTGAAACCTCAACTTTGGGATCTGATTTTCGTTATCTTGGCATTTTGAAACCAAATGTGACGAGCAAGCAGCAGATCTCAGAATGTTAGGACACCATGCACACAACCTGTCAATCACAAGTTAGCCCTGCCCTGAAACATGCCTTCCTTTATTGTCTGTTTTACTCTAAATGAGATCATAATTACTAAAATAAACAACATACTTTATTGAAGGAGACTTGAAACTAACAATTGACACCACAAACTCATTAGGAAAATGTTGACTGGGGTCACAGATCAAGTGGAAGTTGGTTCATTTTCTCATCAACTTCTTTACAATCCAATGTACTCTTGCAGCCCGCCCCCTCCTGGCTGTTCAAAAGAATGCAGGCACTTCAACACTGGCTTCGCCTTTCAGACCCAGAGGCTATGTGCATCTTTTCTATACAGTCTATGGGCGGAGCTCACCCTATCAATCTACAAATCAACAAGAGCTTTGGTTAGTGTTGGTTATAGCTGTGATCGCACTGTAGACTTAACAGCATTAACAACATAGAAACACTTAATTCTTCAAGTCGATGCAACAGTCTGGTTATTGACACTAGTTTTGATTATTTCAGCATAGATATCACGTTTTGTGCAAACTTTTAGCATAGCAGCACAGTGTGAATACTACAATACCCATGAACCTCGGGTGCCTTGAATTAGAGGTCAGTCAGAGGTCGGAATCTTTGCTTCTTTGTTACAGTTGAGAAAAACATGGTGCTATAATTTACCCACAACTCACTGGCTTAAGATGCAGAGTGTGGTTTTGTCTTCTCAACACTGTCGTCTGGGACACGCAAGTGAATGTGAAGCTTTAAGTGGAATCATAGTGTACCCTGACTTTTTGATTGATTTTTAGTCTTTTGTACTGATCATTCAGCCTGATCCAAGTTGAACAGTTCCTCCAGCTCAGACTTATGTAACATTAAGCTGTTTTCCTATTCATGAATTTGCAGAAGCACTCCAGAAGGCAGAAGAAAACCTATGTTGACTGAGATATATTCTCACAATTTCAGAACAACTTTATTGTTAATACCAATTTAAAATGATCATTCTCAGCCTACAGTCTCAAACAGCCATGCTAACACTCACTACCAGAAGAAAAAATAATACCGTCTATTCACTAGCGTTACACTGATTAGAGCAAACCTAAAATAAATCAGGTTTGGTGCCACAAAACGTCCATCTGATGCAGTAAGTGCTACACAACTGCTTTATTTCCAATGTGGGCACACCCACTCACTCAGCAGAGGCCTCGGTCGGAGCTCAGCCCTGCTGATCAGCTAATTAAGTAAAAGAGCCTTGTTGAATTACAGATAATAATCTGCCACATTTTTCTTAGTGAATTCCTTCTTCTTTAAAAAAAAATTAAAAAAATAAAATCTCTCTTTTTGATTTCTTGAATGTGACAATTTGCTTGATTTGCATGACTTTAAAGTTTCAAACCCAACAAGATGTCACCTCTGGCTCTTTTTAGAACCCTGTTTTCTAGCCCAAACAACTGATCCGTTAACCATCAAAATAACGGTTACAATTCATTCTTGAGAATTACCAGTCATAGAATCAAGGATCTAAAATCACCAAACCACATCAGAGCAGTGCTAGTCACTTCAGTAAGAAATGCTTCTTCCTACTCGTGTAAAGATCACTGTCTTCCCAAATGGCAACCCCAGGGAGGGGTATCCTTTAGTAACTGCCTCCGCCTGCATGTACGCCAACATTGCAGCAATCAGTATAAATTAATAATAAGTGAATCAAAGTGCTTAATTTAATGGAGGCTATGAAAAATTAATACCTGACATTATCCAAGCTGCTGTGCTGTATGGGGAACCACCCATGCCTGAGGTAAACCAATCACATTTCTATGAATATGACATTAGACACATTGATGTGATGTGTTACATCAATGTCAGCCAGTCTTCACTACAGCAAGTCTGGATAGAAAGTCCACTGACTGTGACTGGTCTATTTCTGTCTCTTTTCCCTCCCTCCCTCTCTGGGTCTAGAGGCGAGAGATCAGTTCAGGGTGGAGGAGAGCTGGTGTTTGGCCTGAGGGGCCCTTGGACACAGATTCTGTCATTGTTCCACAGCTGCCACTCCGTCCCCCCCCCCCCCCCCCTCCCCGCCTCCCACTTCACTCTGTGGCCATCCTCACCTTTAGGGCGTCCCCTGCTACCCCGCCTCCCTAATGAAGAGTGACATGCGTCCGGAGGATCTGATCTAGTCTGAAACCGGGCCCTTGCCTCCTCTGTTTTGTCTCATATTATTGACTGCGGTGGCTCACACTGAGTTGCGGTGATGAGAGCGCTATATACCCAAGAGGCATTGCTCCCAAATCGGAGGGGGAGCTCAAAGGGCAGATGCAATTGTATGAAATCGTGAGGACCTAATTGTCTTTATTCATGAGCTGTGTGATTGATATTAGGGGAAAATGAGACACTCTAATTGTCCTCTTATATGAAGAATTTCTTACAGGCCCACACTCTGTGTTTGTGTGTGTGTGTGTGTATTATGGATGGGTGTGTGTGTATGCACTACTGGGTGAGATATCAAACTGACAACTCCTAAAGGGCATCTGCAGCGGTCTCCCGACATATCACTTGAAATGATTCACGTTGCCTTGTTGTCCTTTCTGACAGTTTCTTGCCTTTATGGCGTCCACTGGATCCAGAAACAACATTACAAGGAAGAAATGGATACACAACCTCTTAAAAGAAATGGCAAGCAACTTTTATGTTTTCCTTAAGGCCTGTGTGGTCAGTGGGTAGTCAGGCAGGACATGGAAAAGATTTTTATAACTGTAATTTTCTCTGCAGTGCTTTAGCTACTTCAATACAGCTTTCCTCTTTTGTATTACAAGAAACAACAAACATTCTGTTCTTTATTGTTCCACTATTCTACCAAATGGAAATATTCTGGATGTGTTGTGTCTTCAAGATCGCAACTAGACTGAAAAAAAAAGGTTAGCACTCATTTTTTTTGAGCAAGCTGTAAAGGATAAACCCAGTATCATGCTTTCTGCATTAACAAGGATCCACAAGCATCTGAGTGATCTAAATTTGATCACCTGCCCAAGTTTGTGAGAGTCTGTGCAGACACCTCTGTGAACACAACCAGCCCGTAATTTGTGTCCACACACCCACCATGCCGCATATAGATGCTGATCTGCTGCACAGGAATGAGAACACGTCCTTCAAAAGGCCTGGAAAGCAGTAGAGGGCCTTGATGACATCCCCTTGCGGACAACACAGGTGAGTAGCTGTTGTTATAATAGCACTTTGTCATCCACTTGGAGTCTGCATTCTCAGACAAGCACAGTGGATTGCCGTCTATGTATTCTGTGCAGTACTGCCTTTGTAGCTGCATGGACACAAATGTTGGGCTGTGGGTAGACATCGCAAAGGGCTCCACATGCACTCTTGTGAACTTGAAAATTAATGTCTTTTGGGCCCATGCACACCCTCATGTAACAACAATTACACATCCATAGTGTCTGCAGCCGTTCATCTGTGCATCGTCTCCTGGTAAGATTCTACATTTTTGCTCTCATCAACAAAGCCCATGAAATGATGAATGAAGTGAGAGAGAAAGATGGATGGATGGACACTTTATTTATCCCCTTGGGGAAATCCAAGAAGTGGATTCAAATGTGGATTCATTTGCTGCAGAAAACAGTCCTCCAAACCAAAAGGCACCATCTCTTCCTGTTTTTGGAAGCACTTCAATTTTTTCTGTGTCTACGTAGGCACTAATGAGCTATAGGCTATCTTTAGTGAATTAGTTATCCACCTTTGAGGATTAAAGTGTACTGTTTTGCCGTTTTTGCATTAAATAACCCAGAAATCACCTGTCAATCACAGAGTAAATCCAGAACTGCGCTAGTATGTAGCGACATGGAGCTGTCCATTACCACACAGGATGTATGAACCACCAAAACAAAATTTCGCTTTCTTCTTTTCTGTGTCCAGTTAAATGTTCTGTAGCTGTCTCAGTCGCCTCCCCCTACATCTGTGCTTTCAGCAGAATTTAATTGGTGAAATAAACTCCACACAGATCAAATAGACTTGAATGCAGCTGGAGAAAGTTGTTCCTTCAGTGCTACAGTAATGGGTCCAGAGTGAGTCCGTCTGTCCATCCGTCTACAAACCAACCGACCCTGTGCACCTATCTGCTGCGCACGAGGCATCCCACTGAACCATAATCTAAATCCAAGTGGGAAAACACCTTGACTGGCTCAGGTAGGCATAAATTAATGTGCTCGCGTGCGTGTTTATGTGGGCCAACGTGCACGCATACACACACTCAGGGGGAAAGCAGAGCGTGTACGTTTATGCATGCATGCGTTAGTGCAAGTGTGTGTGTGCGTGTGTGTGCACCCACCAGTGTAATGTGATAAGCTCCAGCAAAGCACATACCTGATGCCATTAAATGCAATTTCCCCTGTGTGTCAGCCGAGCCATTTGTCAGCTGCTAACACTGCACGCTTTATTAAAAACCTCATCCGCTTCAATTAACTGCGCCCGCAAAGCAGTTTAACTCCACTCTAATCCTGTCAAGATGTTTAAACAGGCCTTACGTACAGTAGGTACATCATTTCAAAACCTGTCACTGAGGGTTTTTTTTAAAACGTTTTTTTCTGCCCATTTATACTCCTCGCTAAAAGTGAAAGTCTGGTTAGTGGGAGTGTTGGTTTTTCACGTGTGTGATGGCCCCTGCAGTGACATAAGCCTTGGAGGGGCGTCATCCTGCTGCTGACCAGCATGTTCACACTTTCACCTTCCTTTTGCTACATCCTCTCTGCTTATACACCAAACTTTAGGGTGCGATCCATTAACAGGTTTTGTGTGAATGCACAGTAAATTTAAGCCTGTAACTGTAAAATCAAGCTTTAATTTTTGTGCAGTAACCAGCAGCTGTGTCCCTCTATGGTTTGTCTCTTTGCTTCACTGCGTTATGACTGACAGAAGGCGCAGTCGTGACCAAAGTGTTTTATTTTGGGAAAATGGGAATCAACTGAACAGAAAGCAGAAAGTTAGGATCCGTCTGAGCTGGTTAAAACACCTCGGAGCACAACGAGGTGTTTTGCCTGCATGTGAAACAGGATGAGTCTGACAATCTGCGATCACTTTGCTGTGACTGGCAAGTTGTGCTGATTCTTCACACAGCCTCGTCTGACACCATTCATAGGAGACTCTCCTCAAATAGCATTCATTTGTTGGCATCTACAAACAGCCTCTTCAGATCAAGCAGTCATTCAGATTTACTGTTTCTCAGCAGCAGTTTGGGCTTTTACTGTGAAATGGCAGCAGAAATTGGGGGATCTTTGGGCCATTTAATGTTCATAAAAAGTTAATCTGGGTTAACTGTGCGTTAGTCGTTTCATGTCAGAGATTGATAGCTTTACTAAAGAGTGAAAAATTGTGAAAAACCCTGAATGTCGCACGAACACTGTGAGTTATTTTATGTCCAATGCCAGTGTTTTGAAATTCTCACTTGCTGCTGCATGACAACTAATAAAAAACAAAACAAAAACAGTAATTTTATGATTCTTTTCAATCAGCAGACTTTTCTGTGTTTCTGAAATACACAAGGAAATAACTTAGACTCCGAAACTAGATAGCAAATTGACATGCCTAATTTAGGAAAACATTAAAACCAGAATAACCATAAAATTTAAACTTTAAAAAAAAAAAAATTATCTTAACAGGAAGATACTGTTATATTTGACATTTAGTGTAATTTCACATATATTTCCTCTTCACTTAAAAGGTGAAAATGGTAAATCCAAGCTTAATGTCGTCACTTTATTTTGAAAAATAGATGCAATCAATGACAAATCACAAAAAAAGAAATGTTGGTTCTATAATTTCACAGAGATTTGTTTGTTAAATGAGAGCTGTCTTGAATATTTACAGATGTTTTCACAACTTTTCACAGGATTATTATATATTGCAGGTAATGTACACATGTAAATATCCTTCATTTAGCAGCCAAACAATACAATTTTAGCTCTCATGTAAAATTAAGTCAGAAAATGTATTTTAATTTAAATATACTTTAATGTTTTCTTATGTGATTGTTATTTTCCATTATGTCTGGTTACTGGTTAGTCAGCACTGAGGCTAAATTGTTTTAAATCTTTAAGTTTAGAAAACCCACAAAACACAATAAAATGGATTTTCACCACATGGGGCCATGACACATTTTATATGTTATTAAAATGACATGCAAAAAGCTTAAAATGTGTTGACAGAATATGCAAAATGTGCCTGCAGTGGCATGATATTTAGATGTAATCCCATGATATCATGATATGAAGACACACAAAACGTGGCACGTTGGGCAGAACTGAAAATCGAGAAGTGGAAAATCCCCTCAGAAGAGCATGACGGCGTGGCTGGTGGAACGAGATGGGCAAGAGGTGCCCCAATGTCAAATGTTACGTCTAGAATTATCCAATATGGACGCTGAGAGCATGAAACTGCCCAGAGCACAGAGTAAAGTTTGTTGCTGTGAGGTCAGCTCAACAGGAAAACAAAGGCAGCTCAAAGGCAATCTGACAGCAAACTAACTGCACGAGGCCGGTTTGTAAATATAGGAGGCGGCTGATAAGGGGAATGAGCGGCAGGTGGGCAGGTGAGGCTCAGGTGACTTGTGATTGGCTGGAAGTAATGACGGAAAGACTGGAAGTAAAGGTGGAAAAATGTTCAGGTCTGAAATGACAGATCAGATTAGCGACAGTCAAACAGGCATAATGAAACCGATTCCAAGGCCTGTAAGGAACAAACATTCCAAACTGCAAACCCTGACCAAATGTTAACTTTCTTCATTTTAACCTTCAAGGCAAGTTCCTTTTCTACACTTGTGCTCTGAAGAAAAAAGGTCGGAGCAAAAATGAAAATCCCCTCGCAAAAATGTACCCAGTCCGAAGGATTAAATCTGCTTCCCCCCAAGGATACCACACATGCTCTTCTGTTTTCTGCCACTCTCTGCTACACACACACATTCAGACACACCCGTTTTCTCGAACACACACACACGGCCATGCCAGCAGGGAGGTGATGGTTAGCATGGTGCTGTCACCCGGGGATCCTGGGTGGGGTTTGCAGGAAAGGGAGAGGTGTAAATTGGGTGAGCGCTGGGTGCAAAGTCTTCTGAGTGAAGGCTTGGTGCTCTTCCTCTTGATGCTTTGTCACTCACACACACCAGAGAGATACAGGTGGTGGGTGAGGTGAAGAGAAAGAGGGAGGGAGAAGCAGTTCGGCTCAGCTGTCTGCTCTGTATTGTGTTTGTATTGTGTCTTTCACGGCTGCTCTTCCTTTAACCTCCTTGCCTACTTTTCCTTGTTGTCCAACTATGAAACACTTGATTAGATTTCCAACGCGAGAGCGGAGAAACGAGGCAGGAGGAGGGATTGGAAGTCCAGGGAAAAAGATGCAATTGTGACGGTGTTGACCACGAGTAAACAGGTTTATCCCATAATTTCATATCTATCCACTTGACGTTGATGAAATTTGAAAGTGTAATCAGCGAAACGAAAGCTAAAGGCGAGCAGGTGTGACTTGCCTTTGATCATAACGGAGACCAATTGCAATTAGACCCAAAATGGCTTGACGGCGGTATCAGGGGGCCGCTTGCAGATTATGTATTTTTAATCAAAGTTGTTAGCATCTGTGATGGATGCCCATTTTACTCACACCAGCCTCTGATGGCATACATCACATTTGCCATAGCTGTGAAATATCACCGTGTGTAAGCTGTCCATTAACTGCATGAAGAGGTGCACATTCCCCCGCCATGTGACCTACTACCGAATGCAACTAGTGCATGAGAGCATGTTTGTAATAATCCAAGCTGAAAACCATGAATGACTCCAGCATATACAACATAGGTTTGCAGCGTTTATCAGAAAATGCACACCGCATCAAATGGCAATACTGTATTTTTAGGGTTTGTACTGTCTCCTTACCCCTATCCTGATTCCTATTCATGTCCAATAACGAAAGTAGATTCCACACACAACAAACCAGCACAGATGAAGCAAATGACAAAGCAGTGTAGCTACTATTGAAAATTCAGGTCCAAAACAGATTTGAGACTAAATGTATTTAAAGTTGCATGAACTCATTTTTGGCCTCTTCAGAGGAACAGACAAAGACAGACATAAGCTCAGTACTGACATAATAGGCCACTGTTTGAACTTGCAGGCTGTTTTAAGACACCTTTGTGGGCGTTTTCAGCAGAGAAAAAAGGACCTCCTCAAGGGTGGGCACTTCTAAGAGGCTTGATGCTGATTAGTTAAATTTGGATGTAAATAACAGACAGACTGAATAACATTTAAAAAGAATTAAAAATAGCAAAATAGCATATTATAGCCACCATTGTTACAATAGATTAAAAATAATGTTGCATTTAAAGGAAACCAGGAAAATGAAATGAAACCAAGAGTGCACTTGCTGCCGACTCCGTTAATGAGTTTAAGTCCCTCTCTGATCATTGGTTTAAATGACTTAGATGTAATTCTACACTGTTGCATGTGCTGAAATGTACAGATGTAAGTAGTCTCTGCTTCCCTGCTTCCTCATACCTTCATACTTGCTCCACCTCAAGCTCAGTTATCACCTCAGATGGCCAGTGATACAGAAAGCCCCAGCTTTTTTGAGACTGTCGTTGGTACACAGCAGTGTCAAGGTGGAAAAGCATCATATGGACACATATGGACACATGGTAAAGGACTTGAGTTTCACAAGAGGGGTCTTTAATGTTAGAAAGTAAAGTATCATGTCAAAATTCCCGACATCGTCTGTGACCCTACAGACTGTATGTTTACTCAGTCGTACCCTTTATATATAAAGGTTACTTTGATGTGTTCTGCTACTAGCCCATAATAAATTACAACAAAATAACATTATGATTGTGAGGCTGTCGTCTACTTTGGTGTTGTCATTATGCACATGTTTGCATTGGCCTATTAGTGCATGTGCGTTGCTGCATGCAACATTTGTGTGCTTCAACTACCTCCGGGGACAGTGGGGGTTGTGAGTCTCTGGCACTGCTTGAGGGTAAAGAGCTGAAAAGTTTTGGAGCCTTTGGGACAGAGTATGGCTGTACAGATTCAGCATCCTATTGCATCTGATAGGAGCGCTGATGAGAACGGTGAGAGTCAACTAAAACATTAAAGCTGCAGGATGTTAAACCCTAACAATGAGCTGAAAGGTTCGAAAAAGCTATCTAGAACTTTTGAGACCCTTTCAGACGGTAGAACTTCAGAGTTTTGGATGTTTTTTGTGATCAGGAGCTTGTGTTTCATGTACACGCAGTCATTTGATCCATTGTTAATTTTAAAAATACACATTATAGCAGCTTTAAAATGAAAACATCTCAATGGTGGCTGCATTGTCTGCTCAGCCGCCTTTGAAAATCATCATCAATGAATATTTAATTTTTCTTATTAAAGGGACAACTTATTAGAGTTTACGCAGCATAAATATTCCATATTTACAAAGACTGTATTTGTCAGCTTGTGTGTGTGTATGTGTGTGTTTGTGTGTGTGGCCCCTAACTCGACCATGTGCTAACCCCACACAGCTGCAGAGCCCCCTTGAGGGTTTGTCGCACAGGCAACAGAGGAAGGGCGGCGGAGGAGGGGTGTGTGGGGGGGCGAACTGAACACTCATTTTCATGCCGCACTGTTCTGGCAAAGACATTGTACACCGCTGTGGTTGTGCGTCTCTAGTGCTATAGCTCAATCTTTTTAGGCCTGTCAGTTAGGGTTTTCATCAGACAATTCTCTGGGCGCTGAGGTTGGAAAGCTGATTGTGTACTTCAGTGTGGCAAATGTGTTCCCTGTGTGTGTTAATGCATGTATACAGGAGATAGAGGAAGAGACAAGGGGACTCCTCAGAGGGAATTAAGAAGAACAAAATCAGATTGTTTTCTCTGTTCTCCAAGTTAAATATGGACGCGGAGAATACAAATTAATCTTTTCATATGCCTTAGCTGAATGAAAAGGACGGTTATCAGTCGATTTGTGGGTCTGCGGTTTCATAAAACTACACAAATCTGTTTTCTGCACACTTCTTGCAGACATGAGACAGCTGAGAGTCCAGCCTGAAAACAGTAATGGAGAAACCAAGGAGTCTCAGGTTCCTCAAATATCCCTGTCAATCAAACGCCGTTTCCTCTGAGTGCGTTTTCTATCTGTCAAGGGTCATAGAGAGTGAGGATGAGACCCATCCCCTCCCAGCCCCCCCCGACTCCTCCATCTCCTCCACCTCCATCCCTCCCTCCTCTCCCGCTCCTTAGAGGTGTATCTCTACCTTGTGCATCACGTCTGGGCATGACCTGTTGCTAGGTAACCCTGGGTCACAGCTGCACACTGTGGCAGACCCTTTTTTTTATTTATCAGTGAGTTATGTGGGAGACGGGGGCTGTAATTTATTAGTTTGATATTGGGCAGGCAGCGCAAGTTTGGGATTGTAAAAAGAAGAGACGGCCTATAGCTCATCAAAATGCTTATTCTGATCCCGGGCCTCGGTTGGCTGAAGAGATTCACAACAGAGGGGATCACAACATTATAAATTCATCTGCTTTTTACTAAGAAAATCAAGCATCTCCAACAACAAAGCCAATGGTAATGCACTTTCCATGCTGGTAATTGAACAGATGTGGTCAGAGCTTAGAGGACCGAGGAAGAGGAATTCATCTCGGTACAGTATGTGACTGATTCATGTCCAAGGATGAAGTGGGTGCAGACAAATAGTGTTATTTGGCTTTGTAGTCATGACAGACTGAACCGCCCTGATATAAATTTATGCTAAACTTGCATCGGACTGATTAAGTTAACACATATTCTAAAAGGAAAGATCTTCACAGAAATAAAAAAAAATATCAGCAAAATATGATAAAGGTCTGATGTGATGATAAAAGTTTATTCATCTTTAAATGGAATTTTAATGGTTTTGGTTAAAATGTTTCTACAAGTCCTTGCTCAGGGTTAGACGAGAAGGTTAACCAGCAGCTGGTTAGCTTAGCTTAGCATTAAGACTGAGAACAGGGAGAAACAGCTAGATTAGCCATCCATAAGGTATTATAATTAACTAACATGTTGTAGAAACACCATCAAGCTTCTGCTCCTAGCCAATACACTGTCAGGCACATAAACAGTCATAAATCAGGACAATCACTGGTTATTTTTACTAATGAGATGTAATGTGTTTGAGAGGTGCTGGTAGACACATATTGTCATATACACAGAGACATAAACTAGCTCTGTTTTTAGTCTCTGTATGAAGCTATGCTAACCAATGCTAATTCAGCTTTAGTACAAATACATGAGCGGTATCAATCAAACTACACATTTTCAACTTAAATTTAAATGTGCAATACTTTGGTTTTCACTAAATAATAAATTTGCTTTGTTTTTAGTGCTTACTATCAAGTATCATGCTAATATATTACGATCAACATGATGACCACCAGTATGGTAGCAGTGTTATTATGAGAATGTTGACATGGTGACTTTAACATTGACAACATGGTTATAGACTCCTATTTCATGGGTTCTGCATGACTGATCTAGACTTTGAAAGTGGACAGCAGATGCGTCTGAGCTTCTGTTCATACTACACTCGTATTGCCCTTCATATCAAACCCATGGGGCTACCATGGATGTTTCCGAAAGCTGTGATTTTACACACACACACACACACACACACACACACACACATATATATAGCTGATTACAGATTTGGATGTCAGTGTAATTATTCCTGAGGTGTGTCGAGCACAGTGGGTGGACATAGAACGGGATTTCTGGAGAAATTAGAACTTCTTACCATGTCTAGACTTAGTCAATGGAAAGCATGTACAAATCAAAGACCTCTGAAGTCCTGCAGTGACTACTTCAAATGCAACTGTGTTATTGAGGAATAATACAGACATGGATGAACATGACAGTGTGTCCTCAGAACAAACATTTGTTTTAGGCACTGTTTGTTTTCCTCGCACTTTCCATGTACCTTTGTGGATCCTTTCAGACACGCAGATGCAGAAAGCATGAATTGGCCTTCAGGCTGGGCTGCAATAACAGAAATGATTTTAAACTGAATTTTAAATGTAGGTTTAAAATGAGCCTATTCAGATTTAAATGAAGCAGAGCTCTGCTGCACATAAAACACTAATGTTGGTTCAATAGATTCAAGTTTGCTGATGTAAACCTAAATATAACAGAGTTATGCGGTGTGGCAATGCTGGCTTACAAAAACTAAACAGAAAATACATTTGTGTGCTCTCAGGACCTACTGAGTATAAAAATGGGTGAACTGTTGGTTTGGAAACACCCAGTGGTCTAAAATGTGAGGGCCACCAGTGCTGGTCATTCAGCTGTAATTCTTTCCCTGGCATGTTCGGTTCAGTTTTCATGTTCAGCTCCAGAACAGTTTCCTTGCTGAACCAGTATCTTCAGCAGCATCAGAAAACCCGGTTAGGTTCAGTCTGCCCCTTAACTTTCTTTGAATAACTTCTTTTTTTTTTTTTGCTCAGTCCATCTCAAAGAGGCAGCCTTTTTCAAAGTCACACCTCCTTCAGTATAAGTCTGAAGCCAATACTTGGTTGGAGTTTTGGTGCAACAGAATTAAATATGATCTAGGTTTATAAAAAGATGAAATGTTGAATAATTTTGTGCTAGTTTTAAAGTTTGGTGCCACATAATTTATAATTCAGCTATGATTTAATAAAAATGAATTATTTTTGGTGCAACCCAACATTTGTTTTGTCCCATTGAATATGAGTCTTAGTTAAATGGAAAGTTAATTTCAAAATATACTGCAGCTTCATTCCAAATTTTTCCATTATTAAATTATTAAATTTTACTTTTTTGGCGCACAGTTGAGCTGTTGAATCTATATAATGTGAGACTTTTAGTTCTCTACATTATTTTATACTGAATTCAACTGTGTTTGTAAGAAGGTTTATGCTTGATCCAGTGTTCCAGTGTGTGTCATCACTGACGCACTATAACAGTACAATAGTACAACAGCAGTGGCCTGGAAACTGTTGATTTCCACTCTGAAAAGGTTCCCATCGTGTCTAAATTGTAAGCATCTGGAAATGTTGTTTATTGGAAGACATTTTATGTGTAATTTTAAAAACTGTGTTTATTTTTCTATTGTCTGAAGGATTTGTAGATACCAACCAGGAAGGGTGACGACCTCTTCTAGTCATGCTTTATCCTTTCAAATTATCAATGTAAGATTTTACTTCTATTAAAATAGTGAATATTAACAAATATTTAAAAGGGAATAAAAATGCAGATAAAAATAATAATAGGTTTTTGGATTTTTTTGTGTCGTTTTTTTTTTTTTTAATATCTAAACTGGCAGTTGTTCCAAAGATTTCTCACATTATTTACAGTGCTGCTTCCTCACCAAAGCCTAAGTGTTCAGGACAGACTGCTACCATCTGAAACTTTGACAGTTTTTGCAACACTTCGATGTGATATTAATTTGTGGTGCATCTGCTGCTGTTGACTCAGCCACACATCTCCCCGTTTGCCCTGATGAAAGCTCACCATTGCATCCCAGGTCTCACCCACAACGCTTTTGTTAAATTCCTCTCCCTAATGTGCGTGTGATGAATATTTTTCAGATGCTTCCTCCAGGCCATAGCTGATCAAAACAAATGCACCTGCACTTTTTTTTCCTCCTTGCAACTGCAACTCCCCCAGGACGGGTAAAAATTGACTCCCTGGCTTCCTCCACCAGGCAATTACGTGCCATCTGTTCCCATCTTGGTTGTTCCAGCTCGTTTTGTTTCTGCGATTGTTCGTCTAATATCATAGGCCTGAAAGTGTTAGAGAGGATGGGGGTGCTAGGGTAAGAATGGAGAGGAGGGGGGGACACAAAAATGAGGAGTGGCATGAAGAGGAATTAATCGAATCTAACAGCCGAACCAGATCTTCCCCTCTGAAAGGAGATAGTCCCACTAGAATGAGGACCATTACCATATTCATCACCTAATATTGCCTGCTGTATGCAAAGTGGAAGAGAAGAGTGCAATATGACTTTCTTGACCGCCTTTCTAATTCCATCTGTGAGAGCTCGCAGACTTCTTTTTTAATTGTTTGTTTGCAACAAGTCCACGCTGTAGCTGCTTTGCTTTGATGCTAGTAATAATAACCCATTAACTTCTCTGTCATATATAAAAATATATACGTATGTGGTTGTTATGCTGCCATCCTGAATCACAGTATTGATTTGTTACAGTAACTATTGGCCCCATTACTCTCTGCCACACACACAGGCAGCGAGCAGCGTGTAGATTTAATTGCAGTGATGTTGCAGGCGAGGCGAGCAGCTGGATTGGAGAGTTTTAACAGTGATATCAATAACGGAGCGCCACCTTAGGCCGATATAATTTTCCATCTCTCCTGACAGAGCGGAAGATAGAAATAATCAGTCACAACACCAGCCAGGCAGCCTGTAGGACCTCGTGTGACATCCAGCAACACTGATGGCTCAGGACCCATCTGTGACCAGGGGGCAACGCTGTGTGTGTGTGTCTGAGTGTGTGGGTGAAGATAATTGGTGAGAAGATGTTGGATCCTATAAGAAGAGGGAATCTGTTACACTGCTCAAAGGCTTAGACAGTAGATACCCAATCAGAGGATATCAGGCCTTTATATGGACTCATGCCATCTGAAAAGTATGTTCACAGGCTGTTTTGGCAAACCAGCATTTCTCCTCAACAGTTTTTCAATAACAAACAAACTTAACTATCCGGTTTTCTGGTTTTGGGATGTGTTTTTGAAAAAACAGAAGCAGCCTGACAATTAAACAGAAAGTCATCTGCAGCGAGCAAATTAATTCTTCCTTTCACATGAGCAAAAACAAAATGTCCTTTGGTTTCTGGGGACAAATGGCAACAGGGTAGATCTCAACTGTGCCTCTTTAGCATTTTTTCTCTAGTCATTTGATTGTTACCAAAGAGATGGTTTTTAATGCTGGCAATTAGACAAACTGAGTCCCATAGTGCAACTGAAAATCAAATGGCAGATGTTGAACATGCAGGGCATCAAAAATTAGAGCAGCAACAAAATCCATAGATGTGCACTGATTTCAAATGAAATCCTGCTAGAATTGTGTTTTTCCTCTCCAAATCCGCCACCCTGCACAGAATTTGTGGTTGGAATTGGAGCACAAGCAAACATAGTAAATAAGTGTGATTCTTTAATTGGCACCAAAGCTGTTAAAAATCTGTTCCGAGTATCCTGTGCGGACCTGCAGCAGACTTCAGCTAAACTACAGCGATGGATAACACCACCCACAGACAAGTTAGCCATCTGCAAAATGTTATGCAATGGGAAAATAACTAGCTGCAGGACTTTTCTATGACATGACTTACATTTAAAAAGTACTTTCACTTGCTATTTTACATTGAAGCATGTCAATATAATGTGGACTCTCTAAGCTTACTAATGCATCTTCACACCCTGCATGAAGCTGAAATATCTACTTAGAGGATAAACCACTTGGAGACGTGATCCTGCTTATATTGCACGATTCAAATCACTGGATAAAGGAGAAAGTAGACTCCGAACAAAATAAACCTCACCACTAAGCACATCTTAGTGCAAATGACAGACTTGCATAAAGGCTTTTCTCTATAGACTGAATTATGTTGCATTATTAGATCTGCTTAACAGTATAGGGCAATATGTGTCATATTCTCTTATTTAAAACATCTAAAACAACACATTGCATTAACTGTACAGTTTGTCCTCCTGATGATGCCTTGTAGTTGCTGACATCTAGTGGCTGAACAGTGAAATGTAAATTTAATTAGCTAGTTAAACAAAATGGATATGGTGTCTACACTTCAGGTGTAATCGGTAAATTACATTTGATTCATCATATTTAAAGCCATTATTTGGTGGAAATATGTATGTGTTTATTATATGTCTATATATATCCATAGAGCGAGTGTTTATTTCTAGTATGATGCAAAAGAAAGTGAGGATAAAGTCTGAAAAGTGTCATTTTATCTTGTGCCAGTTCTATTTTTGTCAAGCCGCCTTATGTATGCAGCACACTGAAAGTACTAAGCTGATCCAAGGTGTTTTCTATTTGAAACAAAATGCAAATTGAAATCAAGTCAATTCAACTGTATCACAATTTAAGCTGGCTCATGTCATTTTACGATATGGTAGAGAAAAACCCAATAAATCTCCTTGAACAAACACTTGGTAAGAGGGGGGAGGGACAACTCCCTTTTAGCAGGAAGGACCTGAAGCCTTGGTTGGGGAAACAACAGCAACACTGGTCAGGTTGGTGATGCCAGTAACCACCGATCACAAGGAGTTACAAAGGTAGAGAGAAGACAAACAATTAAAAGAGGAAACTGAGTTAAACTGGAAACAGATCCATACAAAAAATAGGGGGTTAAAATAAAGTAGGAATGAAACAACTAGGGCAGCTTCAGGAACAACATGAAGCACAGGGAAAAAATGTAATTAATAAAAATAATTGATATTTAATTTGAAATTGCCGATGATGGGACAAGATTTAATGTGGAACAGGAAATTGGTCAGAGACTGAAAGGTGACCTACATGCAGAAAACTGAGTTAACATATCAGTAATGTATTATGAGGCTCAGTTATGAATAGTTTAACAAACAGTCACATCTTTAGCTCAGTTCTCTATTTCACTGGTAACTAGGACAAATGAACCAGAACCAGCATGTTGTGATGTCTTTTCTTTGCACCAGTTAGGAGCCTAAGAGGTACATGCTGAACGAACTGTAGTCAGATAAGGACAGACTGTCACAACCAGTACAGGGAGTTATTGAGCCAGTAAAATCATGGATAACCTCTTCCATGTCCTTGTAAAATCATTAGCAACTTAGTGACTGTTCTGAGCTGGAAAAAGCTGCATCTCACATCACTGACTTGTTCAGTAAAATTCAATAAATGGTCCACAGACACCAAGTCAGCCATGAGATTTCAGTTACCATCCAGCATTTGATGTTATCAAAACAGCTGAAGCCGCTTGAACAAACTTAGTCAGGTGTAACTGGAAAGTAAAACTGTGTGCCGCCAGTATGACAGTGATTTGAGACCAAAGTGAAAAATAGAACACGTCACACTTGTTTTGACTTCTCCAGCATCCTTCTAGTCCTCTGAATGTGGCCTTTTAGTTTGGAGGATGCAATTTCTGTGTCTCAGTCTGCTTGCCAGAAAGCTTGAAGACAATCACAATGAGACAATATATCAAATTAAGCCTGTATGGCCTCTTAGCTCAGGTTCTCGTATTTAATGCCATAACCTGTACAATGCAACCTGTGAAGACTACAATGAAGAAAAGAGGGAGGGAAGAGGGGTGAGACAGGGGAGTGACAGCGGCAGGAGGAGGGTAGAAGAACTGGAGGCTGCAGGACAGAGCAGAGAGAGCAGCAGAGGAAGCAGACACACCTGGAATTCAGGTAGGACCAACTTAACTTTGCTATTATGTTAAAAGGAATAAAATGCTCTGCTTATAGACCTGCATATTCTCATATTCTACATTTAAATGGTGTGACCCAAAATCTCCTGCTACACATACGTACTTAAGAGAAAACTTTAAAATGCCAATAAAGTCTTCTACGGGGTAATTAGCTGCAGACAAAGGTGAAAGATTCCTTTTTTAACTGATTGAAGTACGTTTAAGTGAACTGTTCAAAGAGTTCTTTACCCCTGTTGGGCTTTATGCTCTGTAACCTGCTATGAATAGCTCTATTGTTTAGTTTCGATACGCTGGAATGCTCCTGAACATCCTGCATAATCTTCTCAATTATGAATGGTATCATTTATTCTATAGTCTCAGCACCTAAGAGACTGCCGTCTGGTAACTTAGCAACTAGTGCCCCTCATTCAACATTTAAGTGGGGTAAGATGAGAAGACCCAGAGACCTCACTTCAGAAGACTGACAGGGATTTGCTGCTGACACGTAACCTACATTTTCCCTCATCCTGACCAACACACTGATCCTCTTTATAGACACCTGTCAACCCGTGTGTGCATAAAGGGTAGATTTGATTGAACTTCAGTTCATGCTTTCCATCATCACTTGCTCATAGTGTTGCCTCTAAATTCCTTTTAAAGTGAGATTTCAACTGTCCCAAACAACAAATAACAAAGTTAACCCCCAGATAGCATCTTTGACATCTTTTTAAAACATGGGAAACAGATTTTATCCATTGACACTTCGAGTTCACGTGTTTCCAGGGGGACCTTATTGTGAACACGCAGAAGTAAACTGACACCTGCCCCTTTCAACCTCGCAAAAGCCTTGTTGTTTCGCTCTAGGGGGGTAAAAGCCTCTCTACCCTCATCTACGCTGTTAACATATACACGCTCCGACCCACAATTGCCAATTCAGAATATGATCCATTTATACATGGTCATAAAAAGCATACACTTGCTGAAAGCACTGACCCCTCTTCTGGCAGCGTCTCACATACCTTGTGTTGGTGATGAAAGACAGAGTTCAGTTTCAATGCCCTGAGCAGATAAGCGCTGCTGTTTCTACCAAAAGCGACAATGGGAGTCTGTGCTGCATTCGGAAGCAACTATTTGAGACTGCTGAGGTTTCATGATGAAAGATATTAAGAGAAGTGACTTGGCAGGCAAAAACTAATTATCCTTCAGCCTCAACTTGGAACACAATGAGCATTCAACAAATATTTGATATCAGACATAGCTATAGAGAAAAAATGGATCCAATCCATTTTTTTCAATAATGCCTGCAAAAAGACCGACTTTGGTAATTAGTAGCATCAGGTATACTTCACCACACCGCTCATTAGCATCCAATTTAGGACATTTATTGTTGTAGTGATTAGTGGCTGCCAGCAGAGTTGAAGTTTGAATGCAGTTCTGACCTCAGGGAAACAGAACAGTGGTTACCTGAGAGTCTCGTGAGAAACTGAATATTGTGTACGACAGATAGAGTTGCAACGAAAGGGAACCAGTGTCCCAGTTTTAAAACTGCACCAGAGATGTACACAAGTCCTCAAAGGGTTTATGTGATACACCTCAGTCAACAGGTAGGTCAGGTCGCTTTCCTTGAGGACAGCAGAGTTAAATTACAAAACAGCACAGGGTGGCTCTGTTGATAAGGATTTATGTTCTGAGCCAAGACACGCTTATTACATTGTCTTTTTTTGGATACAAATTTGCTTAGCCTTATAGTGCAGTGTCACTTTTTCCAAGCTACAAATCTTGTTTTGAAATTAGACTCTTCAGCTATAGAGTTTTTAAAATGCACCTCATAAAATCTGTTATGTCTTTAATGGTTTAAGGGTCTGAGCTTTTCTATTGTGTACGTCTAATCTTTTACTGTATAAGCGTTTTTTAATTTACTGGTAACAGGATTTCCATAGTCTCACATTTTTGTTTTGCGTCTCTCTTTGTTTTTACAGACAGAATAAAGGAGTGAAAAGTGAAACCCCATTTGACAAGAGGACTGTTCAAATCTACCACTGATCATGCTAATGAGGTCTCACTCAGAAAGGAGAGCCCTCCCAGGATTCTCAGCCCTGTTGACACACAGCATACCAAAACACACAGATGTGACCTCTCCATCTCCTCTATCCTTCACCCCACGGGAATCTGTCTTTACATCCACGTCTCTTACTTCACCACCTCCATGGGTGACTCAGGCTCTTTCCAACCTGGAGCAAGGAGAACAAGAGCTGCAGATCCTCAGGGAGCGACAGCAGGCCGAAGTGGAGGAGGTGAACCGCGAATTGGACAATGCTGTGATTGAAGCTCAGCGAGAGGAGCGCCGCCTTCTTGAAAAGGTCGAGCAGGACCACAGAGAAGCCCAGCGACACCTCAGTCAAGTAAAGAGGGAGAATGCTGCAGCAGCAAGAGTTGTGCAGTCACTTGTTGATCAGCAGCTTAGAAAAACTGGACAACTGAAAGAACAGATAAAAAGATGGGGCAGTACCGCTGGTGGAGCCAACAAAAATCAACTCCAAAGAGGGGTGGCAGAGGTCACTCAACCATGGGAAATCTCTTTAACACTGAAAAGGGTCAGTTTCTCACCAAGCCCCCAGTCCAAGACCTTAAGTTTAGGGGAAATTGATGTCCGTGAGCAAAGTATGACCTATCCCATTGGTGTCTGTGGTGTCCAGGGACAGAAGTGTGCATTGCATTCAGGAGATACAGCATTTTCAAACATTACCCCTCTTGAAATTAGAAAGGAACCTCAACCAAACAGAAGTGGGCAAAGGTACAGTCCAGAAGAGATCAATAAAGCAAACAGTGGGAACATGCGTGTTGTTCGTAAACTACGTCTGTCAAGCTCTACAGAGAATGAGGAAGAGCTCAAATCACCCAAGTCTCCCATATCAAGACGTCGTGGTGTATCCGAGTCCTCTCAAGATGAGGAAGTAGAGTCTGTGTGTTCAGACACACAGGGGCAAGACCTTTTCCTTGCCATTCCACCAGTCTCCAGTCAAGGAGAATCTGAAGGTGATGACTCAGACGGGAGACAAACTGGAACAAAGAGGCGCAGCTCAGTGAAAGGTAAAAGAAAGCAAAAGGCCCTTGTCTTGGTCCCATGTGAAGAACCTTCCTGCCCACCCGAAGAAGCTGATGACAAAAGCAGTGATGTGGGAGCATCTCCAAAGACCAGACGCAAAGGTTCATTCACCAAGCGCAGTCTTGTAGATCTTTCCACTAAACATCTTGTGCTTTCTCAACAAAGGCTTCCCAAGAAAAAGACCTCAAATCAGTCATCAATGGACAGTGGAAGCCCTTCATCCCCAGTAGATAGTGAGGATTCCTGCTATACCTACACTGTGAATACGCCAGTAAATGGATCTCTCAAGCAAGAGCAGTGCCGCTCAATGTCCACAGCTGACCTCTCTGGTAAACTACGCCCTTTAATTAATGGTGACAAGACTGAGCGTAAAGGAATCAGAAAGGTCAACAGAATGCGTCTTGCCTCTGAACCTTCAACTTTTGAGCAAGGCCAAGGAAATGGCACAGAATCTGACAGGAACACCACAAGCTCTGATGAAAGATCAAGATCCCAGACTCATTTTACACAGGAATTGAGTTTAAACCGTGTGAGCAGATCTCTTTCCATGTCAGCCATTGAAGGTGACAAATTACTTCAAGTCAATGAACCAGAACAATACAACAAGGACAAGAAAGTTGTGCCAGTTTTGGGGGAACTAGAGGAAGAGGGTGGTACAACTGCCCTTGATTCAGCTTATCTGGTCAAACAGTTTGGCAAACAAGGATCAGGCCGCACTGATTTCAACCTGCCAAGTGGTGTCCATGCAACTGTCAGGGGGCAGGTCTTTGTGGTGGATTGTGGTAATGCCCGAATTCAAGTGACAGATCTCCAAAAGAATGTTGTGCAGCAGGTGTCTCCTTCGGGATCAGAGAGGTCTTCCCGTATTTGCAACTACTTTGATGTGGCTGTGAATTCAAAAGGCCTCATCGCCCTGACCTGCGCTGCTGAACGAGCTGTGTTAGTGTTCAGTCGTCACGGACGCCTCCTGCAAACATTTGGAGGCACAATGATTGGTTCCACCAATGAAGAGCTGGATGCTCCTAGAGGGATCACTGTTACCCGTCAAGACGAGTTCTTGGTAGCTGACATCAAACGTGGAAGCTTAACTGCCCTAAAACTGGACCCCAAAACCGGGGCGAGGTTAGAGCGCACAGTAGTGACCGGGTACCACAGGCCGTACTTGGTGGCAGCTTGTCTCACCACTGGGCTCATTGCAGTATCAGAACGAGGCAATGAAACTGGGCGAGTCCCATGCATCCGTGTCCTGGAACCTGGCTGGAACACAATCCGAATCCTGGGAGTGTGCTCCGGTCTGGGACCCGTCCTGACCTGTCCTTGGGGTCTCTGTATCGACAGCGATGGGGATGTGTTGGTGGCAGACTGGGGGAAGCAGCAACACCGTGTTCTCATCTACCCATCCAAGGGTGTTGGCTGGCCTCTGGTGAGCGACAACCTGAGTAGCCCGAGGGGTCTGGCACTTCTGCCTGATGGCCACGTCGTGGTGTCAGACAGCATGAATCACTGCATCAAGATCTATCATTACAAGTGACCTACAGAAGATGATGAAGAGAGAGAAAGAAACCAATATGGAGAGAGTTATAACTAATTGCTCTGATGATTTGAGAGGGTTAAATCTGTATTAGCAGGCAATATCCTTGGAAAATTATATTGTGAACATATTCTGAGTATAATTTACAGCCTCTACCTCTTACATATTATAATTTGTTATGATCATGTTTAAATGAGATTTCCAAATGAGATTAGACTTCATAGCAATCAGTAGTGAAGACAATCAGTACTTTTTTCTTTACACAAATTTAGTTCAAAAAGATATAAGTAACAAGTACAAAGGCATGCTTAGAAACTGACCTTGAATGCTTCTCTTTTTTTCTCAAAGCAATCTACAGTATAGCACAGTGTTTGTACTGCATGCCCATATTGCAAAACATTTAAATAATTAATCATCAAACCACAAATTTGAGACTCTCTGTGTAATTTCTCTGTGTAATCAGTAGCTCAGTTTAGTTGGCTTAAGCATGGGAGGGGTTTAATGACTTTTGTACTATTAGTTCATCTGAGTAAAAATCATTAAACTTTGATTCAAATCGAATGTAAACTGTGTTGTTTCTGTACCAATTTCTAACTACATATTACCACACAACTTCAAAGCTGGGTATTTCTATCATGTGTATTCTGTCCAAAATGTCTCTATTTGCAGAGCAGTCTTTCGCAAAACAAACTGATTTGATTAATATGCACTAATGAAACACGAAGCCACATAACTGAACAGATTAATAATCTTATTTGTAGTCTAAATCACAAGGAAAGCTTCTGATTTTTGTGTTGGTTTTTTTAAACCTCCAGGTAAATATCATATATTGTACATAGTATGTTGTATTGTATGATGGTAAATGATCATGTGAAAGCCTCATTTTGCAACGACAAAACTTCCAACACAGCCTATGCAAACAAACTCATGCACACACAAGATTTCCTAACCTGTCCACCCACACACACATTTCAGAATAAAAATGCAGGTTCATCTCCCACATAGCTGCACTTCCCAGCTCGGCTCCAGTGTCAGACTACATCAGAGGACTTCATCAGGATCACAATGAAGCTGTTCACCAAAACTCTGATTCTGTGCTTGGCTCTTGCCCTCAGTAACGCAGCACCTGCGTAAGTATTAATGAACTCTACGTATTTGGATTTTGATGCAAAATAGGTAACTCCTGTCAGGAGGTTTAGCCCCACTACCCTTGTCCCAAAGGCTTTCACTGGGGACATCCTGGGCATTGTCTGTCATCTTTAACTCTTAAAAAGACAGCTTAAAAGGGAAAACATTAAAGGCCTCTGCATCATATGTGAGATTGTTCAGTTTCAAATCCGTCATCAGGTTTCCAACTGATTTGCCTGTTCTGTAATACGACAACATATGAACATATTAGACATTAAAGCTGCAACAAAAACTCAATTAAATAAATAAAAATGAAAAGAATGAAAAAGCTGACAAAAAATAAATCCGTAACTTTCATCAGAATAGTTTTTTTAAATATCACAGTGCTATTTGCAGGCTCCAATCATGCCGATTTTTAGCTTTTCTTCATAACGGTTTTACTGAACTATAAACTAGCAAACTATTTATTGACGTGTCATATAATTGACTTTTTTTTTCAAATTATTTTGTCCAGCCTTTGCAGCTGTTTTGGACCATTCCTTCTTTTTAGGATTTTTTCTTATCAGTTAGTGCAGTTGAAAAGTTCAAGTCACAGTTCGTTCATTTCATAACTATATTTGCAAAGTTGACAAAGTTCACCAGTTGGATCAATTGAGCAAATCCCAGACTGCTGAGTCATCACGTTGGTACTGTGTCACTGACTGACTCATGACACTTTTGGAAATGAAATGTTATCTGGTGATATGCTTAAGTGCAGAAAAGTAATTTTTAATAGTTTCTTATTATCCACAGGCAGCCACAAGATTCAGCAGCAGATGGTGGGTTTTTTTTACAAACACATTTGTACATTACTTCTCTATCACACAGTAACTAAGCATCAACTACTGAGATGATCTCTCATGAGCAATGCTGTTACGTGTTAATGGTAACAACTGTGTTACTTTTTTCTTGTAAATAAAGATGCTGCTCTGCCAGATCGGTGTGCTGGCATTGAATTTGATGCCATTGCACCTGATGAACAGGGAAACACTTACTTCTTCAAAGGTTTGGAACATTTTTTGTGAAGAGTCTCTGTATCACATTTTCTTAACTCACTTTAATAAAGATAACATAAGATTTTTTTTAAAAAAATAACAAACTATATTTTCTAAGTAGATCGTTTAAGTCCTTCTTTGGTCATTGATTTAACCCCTAAAAACTCATCTTTGTGTATCTTAGTTATATATATATATATATAGTAATAAATAACTTTAATTTTTTTTATACTTACTGCTTATTTCCCCGAGATGTGTCTTCTAGCATGTAAAAACCAAGATATTAACATGTTAACAAGGTAAAAATAAACATGATTTTAAAAAATAATGACTTCTCTGATGTTTCCTCTTTAGGTGGCCACCTGTGGAAAGGTTTTCATGGTCCTGCTCAGCTTTCCAATGAAACCTTCAAAGAGCTCGATGACATCCATCACATTGGCCATGTTGATGCTGCTTTTCGCATGCACAATGCAGAGAATCCAGATGACCATGATCACATTTATTTCTTCTTGGTATGATGCCCACATCACTTTAGTATTAATCCAGGTCGGATTGGGTGACAGACAGATATAATTCACCGATTTTAATCTTGATTTGTCTGTACTATGGTTGATGTAATCTCCAGGATGATAAGGTGTTCAGCTACTACAGCCACGCTCTGGAGCAAGGCTATCCGAAAGACATCCAGGAGGATTTCCCAGGAGTCCCCACTCACCTGGATGCTGCTGTGGAGTGTCCCAAAGGAGAGTGCATGACCGACTCAGTGCTGTTTTTTAAAGGTATGTTGGTATTCACTGCTGAAATATTCTCATTAAGTCAAATCGGAATATTCTTCTACAAATGAGACAGCTTGACAGAAAAGCAGGAAACTATGATAAGGATAATGCTGCCCCCTACTGGAGGAAATTGCCTACAACACAACAAGTTTGTCATCCATTTTTATAGCTTTAAAGTAAGTAATACAGTATTTGCAAGTTAAGTTACTCGTGGTTGGTACTAGTTTGACACAAATTATTATACTGTAGCGTGATCAAATCAGAAGACATTATTATCAAATGCTATATAATTAGTCTACACGAAATAAATGAGCACATTGTCAAGATGATTGGTAACCTTCATCTCAGACTGACCATTTCCCCCACAGGACAAGATGTGCATGTTTATGATATTGCCACAAAGACAGTGAAAACCAAGACATGGTCCAACCTGCCTCAGTGCACATCTGCTTTCCGCTGGTTGGAGCACTACTACTGCTTCCATGGACACAACTTCACCCGGTTCCACCCAGTATCAGGAGAGGTGAGCGGCGACTACCCAAAGGACGCCCGCAATTACTTCATGAAGTGCGCCAACTTCGGTGTGTTGATCAAGAAAAGAAATCTGGCAACACTAATATTTGGTACAAGATTGATTTTGAATTATTTTTTCTAAACATGTGCAATGTTGTATTTAACTGCAGGTCATGGAGGCGATTACAAACTCCCTAAATGCAGCGAGGTCAAACTTGATGCCATCACCACAGACGATACGGGCAAAACTTACTTCTTTGCAGGTAAAGTTAGATACAAAAAAGGGAGTTTTAATTGAAACAGCTCAACATTTTTGTGAAATATGTCATTTGCTTGCTGAGCAATAAATTACATGTATTAATCTAAAGCCAGGAGATGGTTAGCTTAGCATAATACAGGATGCAGAAAGAAACAGCTAGCCTGGCTTTTGCCACCATTGGAAAAATATGACTATGGAACATAACACAAAGTAAACCAGTAAAATTAAGAAAAAAAGTATTAATGTACATGTTACCTGCAAAAAACAGGTCGAAACTGTAAATATTGTCCACATCAAAAATTTCTGTTTTAACAAATAGTAATTTGTAAAAACAAGCAAATTACAAATAGTAATTTGCTTGTTTACACTGCATAAACACTGCATAAAATTACACTATGTTTTACTATATATAAATAGCAAAAATAGAAAATATTTTCCCGTTATTTGTGATTTTTTGAAGTAAAATTATGTATATTAAGGACTGAAAAATGGCAAACCATTCTTTTAAATGTTATTTTACAGATTTTCCCCATTTTGTTAAATTACAGATAACGAGTAAAATCACTGAACAAAGGCTAAAAATGGAAAACATGAAAGACCAGAATTAACTTACATGTCAACTAAATTGTCCAAACGGCTCAGGTTCTGCCTACATGCGCCTGGACACCAGTCGTGATGGCCTTCACGGCTTTCCAATAACCAGATCGTGGAGCGAAGTGACCAACGGAGTGGATGCTGTTTTTTCCTACACTGACAAAATCTACTTAATGAAGGTCAACCTTGAAGTAACCAGAAAAAAATCTTGCCAATATCTGCATTGAAGTTAAAATTAACGTCACTGTTGTTCTTGCAGGATGATAAGGTTTACATCTATAAAGCAGGTGCTCATTACACCCTGATTGAAGGCTACCCTAAAACCTTGAAGGAGGAACTGGGCATTGAAGGGCGTGTAGATGCTACTTTTCTCTGTCCCAATGAACACACAGTTCATATAATCCAAGGTAAAAACTGAGAACTTATCTTTTGTTCAGAATACATTGGTTCAACTAAGATATAACATATCTAAACTGTATCATCGGGTGATTAACAGACAACTTTACACATATTTCTTCCAACAGGAGACAGGATGCGTGATGTCGACCTTACAGCTACACCCAGAGTCATCGCCAGAGAACTGCCCATACCCTTTTCTGACATTGATGCTGGTCTGTGTGGTCCAGATGGAGTTAAACTGTTCAAGGGCTCACAGTTTTACCTATATGAGAGCCCCAGGGTATTGGCTGTGGGAAGGATAGCTGTTGAGCCTCAGAACATCACGCCAGCAATGATGGGATGCCAGGATTGAGAGTCAGGAAAAAAATAATCCAGACACAGCAAAATGATCACACGTTAAATGGAGTGAAGAGAGCTAAATTTATATCAACCTGTATCTGATATGTAAGATGTTGGAAAAATCCTCCTTTCATGCAGATGAGTTTGACTTTTGTTTGGCGAATTAAAAGTAGAAAAGAAAACTGCAGTGTGAGTGATTCAGTCCTTTTTTAATGATAATTATGGAAAAAAAAAACTTTCGTTATGAAATGAATAAGCACTGTGTCTTTATTTTTAGTTTGCAAGTGTGAAGCTGATAGTGATCAAAACCAATTATGATCATTAAGTGATGTCATAGATTGGCCACTAGAGGACCTACTGTACAAAAGAAAGTGTCACACCAGGAATAATTCCAGGCTCACTGTTAAACTAAACCAGCTGCAGTAACAAAGTCTTGACCAGACTGAATGTTTAAATATGTAAATGATGAGTTTCATGCCGGAACTTCTGAGATGACCCCAATCAGTGAGTAAAGGTGATCGAAGTTCTTAGTCCTGCACACAGTTATCTCCCATGCCTCTATTGCTGAGAGCTCTTTTCTGTAAATCATTCTCAAATGGTACTGACATAGGGGAGCTTAAAGGCAAGTTGCCTCTGAGCAGAATACAGTTATTTTCAGTGTTCAACAAAAACCTGAAAATCATTTTATGTCCTTTTTTATACACTCTTGAATGTTTGGGAGTTGTTGTTCCACAAAGCAAGTTCACCCAGTAAGTCAGGCTTACTGTAGTAAATCTGATTTGTTGTCAGGTTAGACCAACATATGTTTTCAATTATATATTATGCTACATTAAATAAGACTCAATCTAAATTACATAAATAGAGGAATAGTTAAATAAATAATCAATATCACAACTTGGCTGGAGCGGGGCGCGGCTATATTGACGAGACATGTAACATCTAAAGCCCTATGGCTCTCTCCAACGATATGAAGTTAGGACTCACCATGGATCCAGACCTGCTCGTCAACCCACCAGACTCAGCGATGTATTCAGAACATTCTCCTCCAGCCACAACATCCACTCAGCAGTCACAAGTTTCTCTCCAATGCCTCCCGCTCTCCGTGGTCCACATCCCCCGACCTCCAAGAACATCAAACGACATCTCTCCCACTCCAAACCAGTCTTTGGCGACCTTTCCTCCGTCCATAAGGCCTCGGAAAAGCCGTTACCGCTCATACAGACTCTGCTCCATCACGGTCATCCGATTCTGTCGCCTCCAACTCCCGACAACCCCCACGTCGCACCAGTCGTTCTCCAGGACCCTACACTGGACCGTGGCTCGTCTGCAGAGCGTCCTGAGAAGAAGACACATTCTCTTCAGCCGCTCCGACAACAAAACGAAGAAGTTCCAGCTGTATTCGACGTCCATTCCAGCCAAAACAAACTTTGAGTCTCCCGCGCTTCCGGTTTACGCACCTTAACCAGGGTCGCGACCCATGACGTCACAGCGCCGCTACTTTCTGCAGGCCACGGCAGCATCACGAGCTCCCTCTAGTGGCGGCCAGGCTGTATTACCACCTGTGTCTGCCCCCTGACTTTTCAAATCTCAAATCTCCTTTCCAATTTCCAATTTTTCTGCATTTCTCTGTTTCTTTATGCATAAGTCATTTTACAAGTAACTGAAACTGGAGTTGCAGTTTTTTCTTCTTTTAAAGAGGTGTCAGTGATTTCTAGTATTGAGTTGTGGGTGTAGACTGAAGATAAACGTGTTGATGTGTGAGTCAGTTCAGAGTGACTACTAGAGCTGGATTTTTTTTTTTTTTGCAAGGAAGAGGCCAGATCAGAACAGTCAGAGCACATTTCATGATGTGTACATGTAGTCAAACACCTCAGTGTTCGGCTACAAGCTTCTTTCTTATTTTAATTTAATTTTTATTTGAAATTTAAATGTAAGTTCTAATAATTTTATTTATTGCTATACTCTCTGCAACATCAAAATCAGACTTTACATTTGCACTCTCCAAAAGTCAAAATCCCAAAACAATCATAACTTTAGTTCTGATCTCTCTTATTATTGCAGTATATAGTATTTTTACTGTCTGTGCTCGTATTGGATCATATAGACACATACGCAGCAGCATGCAAGAGTCCAGAGGTCGGGACAGCATTAGCCGGCATTCAGGGCCCTTTCACTCCCTGGAGAGGTTTTTGTTCTGCCAAAATCCCTGGGACTTTCAGCAAGCATAAAGGAAGCGCTGGCCTCAGCACGGCTTCATAGGCGGCAGCATGAGGACACACAGCAGAACACACGTGCATGTGCACACAGAGACATCAACGCAGACACACACATGCATGGCCCACAGTACAAATTATTAATTCAGAACAAATGAATAGGTGAACCTGTCATCAGGCTTAAACAATTCATATTTACACTAGGTCAAATTTATCTATTGATATGACTCTATTCTCTCAAAGAAACAGGCATTATGGAATAGTCTGAGGTTTGTTTCCAGTTATTATGTAGCTGCTGTCAGACTCTATGGTGTCCCAGAAGGGACAAATCCTCAGGTCAGGCAAAAACAAAGCTGAAACAGAACACATGCTGAAATGTTTATTCCCACAAGATACAGTGAGCTTTTGTATTCAACATTTTTTGTTGTTGTCAAACATTTCTAATGGACACCTTGGAATTTGGCCTGGCAGTGGGAGTAATGAAAGGTGATCAGCATTAACTTTTGATAATAGCAGATATGATTACCTAGCAATGTGCATATGTAGTTGGCTGAGATACATTCATTGCTCAAAAATTTGAATGATTTTTGAACCAGTGAGTCCTTTTGTACCCATGTAAACAAAAGTAGGCTTCTTATTTCAAGCCAGTGACCAGCAGAAATGACTGCTCTCTGTCTGATTAACATAACTGTTAGCTAATGCTCAGTTAGTTGAAAATTCTGTCTTCAGCTAAATGTAATTATTAACAATACAATATTTGCAGTCCTTAACAGAGCTCTGTTTATGTAAAGCTAATAACATGCTAACTCTGAAGTTACATTAGCCTACAACTATTGATAATAAGGTAGTTAGCACACCATGCTAATGTTAGCAGCCTTTTTGTGGTAGGATTTGAGCAGACAGTCAGTTGTGACATGTTTTTACAACGTAAGATGGACAACCGATTGAATGGTTTTGGTTTTTGGATCCCAAAGTATCTAAGAACAAACAACAGGAATGGTACAAAAAGTTTATTCAGTGACAGTTCTGTAAACATTTGAGGTAAATGAACATTTACATCAACATGTTCTTTAACAAAAGGTTCAGACACAAGGCACTTCTCTTCAAAGACAGTCATTCTACAATGGGAGTACAAACAGGAGTTATTCTTCATTTTTCATAAGTGGGAGTGTGTTCCTGCATATTGGTGCGCCGTGATAATCCCATCACACACTCTCCTTCATTTTCCTTCAGAGGAGCTTTGATTCAAGGCACATCCATGGTGTAAAAGCTGGAGGAGCCAAAGGCCTCTTAATCCATATTCAGACAGAAAAATGAAATCATTTTAGTTTCATTTCTTTTTCAGACCAACTTTGTTTGCAGTATTTCCATAAATAAACAAAAATATGTTAATATCCCTCTTCATAGGACAACCTTTGTTCTTTTCTTCTTTACATCCTCATAACTAAGTGTGCAAATCTTTACCTACATATTGAAGGTACCAAGAACAGCTTGAAACAACAAGGTTATGAAAAAAACATTTCACCAATGGAAAGAAGTTAAATAAACCTTGTTTCAACGATCTTTTAGAGACAAAGTTCAACAAAATGTCTGTTGTGAAATTCTTTTCCACAGTCACCAGTGGGCTGTAAAACTGATCTTGTGGTCAGAGTCCATCATGTATGTGATCTCTTTGGCACATATCTCTTTGGTTTGGTAAATATCTTTCTCGAAGTTGAACACATCATAGCTAGCAACATCTTCTCAAAGAAGAGATTTAGTGTTTCAGCTGCCATTGTGTGCTGAAGTTGTTTATTGCTACCTAAGCTTCATAGGACATGTAAACAATTGACACAGTCCATAAACAGCAAAATATGCAGTCTCTGTTTTATCCTTTCTGTACAAGATGAGTTGTCATTAATGTAGCTAATGTGTTTAAATTTAACATGCATTGCTTCTCAGTTTTCAACTCATGTTGTATGTTGGTTTGTGCAGTTTAGTTGCTGCATTCATGTTAAGATGGAAATCACTGGTGATGCCACTGATCTCAGTCAAATAATAAAGCCTTGGCCACAGATTTCGTTTTAGATTTTATGCTCAAATCAGAGCATAGCACCATAGCATAGTCAACAGGACATTTTGTCTTGTCATAGCAGGGAAAGCATATATGGAACAAGTCATTTTGGCTCCAATGGCTCATTTTCATTTAGATGTTAATATTCAGCAAGGATGGTGAGCATAGCACAGTGACTGCTGGAACTAGTTTGTGGCCTGGACCTGTTAACTTAGCTTACTTAATGCCAAAAGAATAAATCTATAACTTGTTGCACGCATATTGTCACACTCTGCAACGGATGTCAACAGTAAAAATGACAATTGTTGACCGTTTTTGACTTGACAACATAGACTGTATATAAAATATGAATGTAGCCTCTGGGTCTGATAAGTGAAGCCAATGCAAAAATGCCTTAAACCTGCATTTTTTCTAGTAGCAATCAAGGGGCAACACTACTGGTTGCAAAAAAGAGCTAGATCGTATTGAGGTCTGTGAGAAAAGGGTTAGGGTTATTTATTAGTTTCGTAAACATTTTCCAAGTGAGGTTAAGGTTAAAGAGGTCTATTGCAAGTTTCAAGTCTCCTTCAAACAGATGTTTATTTTTTAATTTATGGCCCCAATTTGGAGTAAAATAGATGAGCTGTTAAAGCAGATTAGCCATTTGCCTTGTGTCGAGTCCTTGAGTTCTCAGTCAGATCCATCCCTCACCTGTCACATATGATTTCAAAAGACCAAGACAGCGACGGCCAAACTCGCCTTCAAACCACAAACAAATGGGTGACGTCCATCTCTTATATACAGTCTATGACTGACAGGCAATGTTAGCTTTTAAAAAGCATGGAGCACCATTTTACATGTTATGGCAACTTACCAAAAACATATGGAGTGGTACATTTTCAGAAATACCCATATTTGCTTTCTTGCTGAAAGTTATACAAGCAGACTGGTCCCACTCTCACATCTGCTCTATAAAACCACGTCCAGCTAGCTCTGCTAAGCATTAAGACTAGAGGCAGAAGGAACAGCTTGTATATGTCAAAGTGACATGTGACAAGTAAACAGTGTCAATCTTCTGATCAAACTGATATGTTATTTACCAGTTTGATAAAGTGCCAAAAACGCTGCAACATGCACATAATATTGGCAATTTAAAAGTTAGCCTTCGTACTGATATTCAGCTTACTTCATTCAGTCAGACCATGGCTTTTTTACCTAAAAGTTTTTGAGCAAATTCCAAATTGCCATGAATGCAGATGAGTGAAAATTCCTTTATTTGGATGTATTCATTATTAAAATATGTGAGCATTATTTAAGGCACTTAAAGATTTGACTGCTGCAATCAAAAATCTACTGCATCACAGCTGTTGCAACATCTTCATTTCAGTTAAAGTAACAATGTCGTGTTATTTGGCAGATGGTGAAACATTTTATGAGACCAGAGGTCTGTACTATCAAACAAAGTCAGCACAACCAGGATATCTTTTCCATCTTTACAAAACCTAACAAATAACTTCACGCTAAACGATCACACAGTGGTTTTCAGCTTGTTAACTAAACCCAGGATTTCAGAATGGAGCTGTGAGCACCTTCACATTAGAGATGTGATGCTGGCACCATATGATCGCAGACATGGACAGGTCTAGAGCTGCATACATCTCACAATAAGAACAAACTATATTCCTAAACCAAATGATAAATTTAAGAATATAATGCAGGGAAAATATAACAGCAAAGTTACTGCAGCCAAAGTAGGAAGGAATACTGGCACAAAATCATTAATAGGCTCATCAATATCGCTGCGCCATGCGAAGCCCAAATAGATGAGACTCTAATTACAATTGTGTTTTTCATTAAATTAATATGTTGCTTCGATGGATTCTTAACCGTGTCTCCTTCTCACAATTTCTACTGTACATGAACAATTTATACAACAAATCTAGGCATTTTTGTCGTCTTTCACCCAGTGTGAGTTTCATTGCTGTAAGACTTACGCCTTTTTTATAAATCACCTCAGAGCACACAGTGTGCCGATCAGAACTCTCACTGACTCCCGTTCCAGGTGAGAATCAGAAACGAAGGGTCTCTCTAACTAACCACCAAACTTGTGTAATACACAGTACAGGCATGAAAATATATCAGCTTGTTCAAAACAAGACTGCTTCACATGGTGAAAGAATTGTTTTGATACAACTTATAGTTTTTGAGCTGTGGCCGTTTGTTCGAGGGGACGATCCTTAGTGTGCCCTTCTGGTCCCTCTCTGCTCTGCTCTCTGGAAGAAACCAGTGACTCACAGCTGACTGGCTGATTGATGCAGGACTATACTTTCAAAGTAAAAACTCAAAGATATTAAAAGGTGCTAATCATGGTTTGTGAAACATGCAGGCTTTTCAAAATAAAATGTACTTATATAAGTGATACCAAATGTATAATTATAGCAGGACATATTAAAAGGCAAAAGCTGCATTGGCACACTCAAAATGTTCTTCAGAAGAAATGTTCTGAAGGACATTTTGTTTTAGTCCAAATTTAGATCGTAATTACTCTTATTCTCTTTCTCTTCTTTCTGAGGTTATAGTGTTCAAATACTAATTCAAACACATGACCTGTGGTACTATCTAGCAATTGGATTTTTCAAGTATCTTAATTACAGTCAACTAATAAGAAACACAAAGAAGCACAAAACCAACTCACAGGTTGCCCCAAACCACTCTCCCTTGTTGTCTTGTTGTTTGGGTAAAATTTTGTCCCTGATGATTCAGATTAGATAAATTGAAAGTTATTGGGAAGTTGCTGTTAGGCAACATAACCAAACTTCTACTGTGGGAACTACTTCCTGTATGCTTTTTTCTTATTTTGGCAGGAATTAATGGGTAAAACAGGAAAAATGAACATGTGGGAAGTCTGTTAAGAACTAACAGAGAAATGAGAAGTAACATTTCAAGATCATATTGCTTTCTCGTTTTTTCAAAAAAATCTAAAAGCTACAGTATATTCTACAGCTCCTCTAGAAAGTTAACTTAGAGTTCTCCAATGCAGAACAGCTAGGAGGAACTCAACAGTTCTGTAACACACTGCAAGCACAATCATCAGAAAGAAGGTGTACTAGTTTTGATGCTCCGTTTAAGCTGCAAAGCTCTACATTGTTTGGTAAAGAACACAATATAATGTTGTTTTAGCCCATGATCATGGATTCTGTATTGTTTGCCCCACCTCGTCTAACAGAGGGTTTTGCCTGAAATCGGTCCGAAAAGCTCTTTTGATTTGTGGTTTTCTCGATGAAAGTTGATCTAAATTGCAGCTTAATCAGAGACAAACTTTTTAAAAATGTAGGTAGTTCTGTATAACATCCTGTGGTGCATAGCAATACTATCGATCAATATATATTTACATATTTATATATTTTATATAGTTTACCCTGATGTAACTGCAGAGATGTCATTTAATAAACACTAAAACAAGATCAAGGTACCTAAATACACACACACACACACACACACACACACACACAGCCTGTGAAGCCTAAGGACTATGTCTCAGGGTGGGACTGCTTTACTGCTTTCCTCTGTCCTAACACTGGTGCGTCCCTCTCTTCATTGAAACTACAGGCCGGGTGTAAACAATACATGAAGACTGACAAGTTCCACAGAACGACGGACTGTTCAGCTCCATCATCACATCACAGGAAAAATAAAAATAAAGAAACAAAAGTGCAAACCTCTCCTCTGATGTCTCCCAGCGAAGAAATAAAAGAAAGATGAACATAAAAGAATATAGTATTGTTGCCTCTACGCTCCAAAACTTATTAGTCAGTCCAATCATCATCATCATCATCATCATCATCACTATAAGCTTTCCTTATTTGTGTCTGTGCTGGTTAGATGTATACTTTAGGTGGGTCTATGTGTATATAACGTTTGCAATTCTCATATAGATCTTGCATGATCTGTATTCCTTTTCCTCTTCTTTAAAGAGAAGTGGCCAGAACAGTAAGTAGTAGCCATGTTGGTGCCTTCATATTTCTCTTTGTGCTGGACAAGTAATGATTAAAACGCTGGGATTTAGGTGCTGTAACACACCCTCTAGCAGTCATGTTTGAGATCTGTAGCGTTTGACTTACAAAATGCTGAATATATTGTTTAAAGAGATAAAATATTTATTTAAAATATGCATTTTTGCGGAGTGTTAATTAAAAGATCAGTAATGTCTGCATGGTTGTGTAAATGTGTGAGTGTGTGTTGGTGTGTGTTAGCTACACTGCCAGGTCATCAGGGCGAGCTCGGACACCACTGCTCTTGCTGACCCGACTCGGCTTCCGGATGTCTGTTCCTGCAGCTGCAGGAGGCTGATGCATCTCTGCCCTGGTTACCACTGTGTAGTCATCATGCGGGACCATACAAGGTGCTGTGGAGGCCTCGTCCACCGCTGACTCCTCTGGTGTGAGGGCTGAAAGAGGAGTATTGCGAGGAAGTGTGGGACATGTGGAGTGATGCTCCTCATCTGGAGGTGGTGGAGTCTCCTCCTGAGGAGAGGACGACACTGAGGTGGGGGGCGATGGAAGGGGAGGAGGATAGGAGGAGAAGGAGTTTTTTCCATTCAGACTTTGGAGCTCCAGCGTCATGTTGCTCCAGTTTTGCTCCACTGCGGCCAGCTGTCCTCGGCTTCCAATGCTCACTTTCTCACCATTGCTGTAAAAGGAAGCAGGCAGAGCCTCCAGCAGGAACTCATCTGAGTGGAGTGCTGCGCCGTCCATCTTGAATCCAGAAGACACAGGGGCAGTGGCCAGGCTAGGGTTTACAGAGATCACTGTAGGGGAGGACTCGGTTGGACCGTAGGCTTGTTCTCCTGCTCTGCCCCCGATGCTCACAGTGGCGTACGTTGGCAAACAGTCGAGCACTGATGGAGAGGTTTGCTCAGGAATCGTCTCTGCATCTCCAGGCCCATCTCCACTGAACTGCAGCGACTCGCTGTCAGGTGCAAACTCATTAGTGACCCCCTGCTTGACCTTTTTCCAGCCCAGGTGGTAGATCTCCAGCAGGTTGAGGACCAAAGAGACACAGGCAACCACCAGCATGAAGATGATGAAGATTGTCTTTTCAGTTGGCCTGAGACAACAAACAAAAAAATATATTTAAGTTTCAAATGAAATACAATGTCTACTAAAAAACTGGAACAGGAAATAGTATAACAATTTTCCCACAAAATATGACACAACTTATACAGATGTAGTTAAGTTTCTCTACATACTGCAGCAGTGTGCATGTGGCTGCAGTAGGAAATATAGTCAGCATCCAAAGAGAAAACCATTAGAGCAAAAATGAAAAGAATGCATTTAAACTCTGTGTTAAATATAAAAACATTTGAATGTATGCTAAACACTCAAAACAGCTATTAGAACAAAAGTGTCAGCTTTTTTCCCCTGAGCTAACAAGCTAATTAGCTTGACACTGCAATACAACAGTAATGAATATTTATTTTAGTCGTCATTTCCATATTTTAATGATGACATGTACTGACTGTAGCTTTAGAGTTGCTCTGTTAGCATATACTATGTAGCTTTAGCCTCACCTTTTAGCACAGCATTAAGTAGATTTAAGACCACGTAATACCACAATATTATGTAGCTTTAGCTTCACTCTTTTAGCACAGTATCATGCAGCTTTAGCCTTACTACATTAGCACGACATTATTTAGTTTTAAGCTTTTCATAGGCCTACAGTACCAAGTAGTTTTAGCCTCACACTTTTAGCACAATGAGCGTCACTGTTTTAGCAGAATATTATGTAGCTTTAACCTCCCTCTTTAAAGACATTTGTAGCATTAGCCTCACTCTTTCAGCACAGTATCATGCATGCAGCTTTCATGTGTATATTTAACATCACTGGATTTACATTCTAACCCCAACCCTTGCACAGTAGAGCTTTCATGCAACGGAAACTGAGGTAGCAATAGCTTTATTAGCTAAATAACAACAGGGATTAATCCAATCTGCCAGCCTATTCATTTCTGAAATCACTGATTTATAGTGTTAAGGTGTTAAATCTGAAACTGTTGTCACTGTACACTACCAACATACTGAGCAAGAACAGAGAGACTGACAGGCGTAGCAACAGTAACTAAGCAATCATGTTGGGCTTCAGCAGTGGTTAGTGGATGAAAATGTGTTAAATAAAATGAACAAAAACAATGCATTTTAAATAGACATAAAAAACAAGAAAAACAGATGATGAAAAGGGCATGTGACCCTCTACAATGCAAAAGAATAAACCCATAATCTCTAACCTGGAGATGAAGCAGTCCACAGTATTAGGGCAGGGCCAGCGGCCACATTTATAGAGCGGCCTCAGGTGGAAGCCATAGAGGAAGTACTGTCCCAAGATGAAGCCCACCTCAAACAGAGTCTTGAAGATGATGTTGAAGATGTAGGTCCTCAACAATGCCCCACGGATCCGGATCTTCCCATGCTCATCACGGATCGGGGGTTTCTCCTTTTTCCCGCCACCTCCTCCATCACCGACTCCATTGTGATAGAGAGGGTCGTGGTCCTCCTGGTGCCGTCCGGCTTTTCTGAGCTCCTCCTCCCTCTCCCTCCTCTTCTCCTCCATGCGGACAATGTGCAGCACATGGCCCAGGTAGATGAGGGTGGGCGTGGAGACGAAGATAATCTGCAGCACCCAGAAGCGGATGTGGGAGATGGGGAAGGCCTCGTCGTAGCAGACGTTCTCGCAACCGGGCTGCTGCGTGTTACAGGTGAAGTCTGACTGCTCGTCACCCCAGACTTCTTCAGCTGCTGCACCCAGCACTAGGATGCGAAAGATGAAGAGGACAGTCAGCCAAACCTGGAGAGGAAGAACAGAGAGATTGGAGAGCAGAGAAGTTAGATGATGGAGGTCAGATATCTGAGGCACTTCAGCTGGAGTAATATGGGAGGCTAGTAAACCTTTGAACCTACTGGGTGGTCTTTGACCCTTTACTTCAAGTAGCACCTCAAGGAACTGTATATTAGAAGGGTTCTCTACAGGATCATTGGTCTCTCTTTTAGTCAAGTGAGAAACAGAAAATGTCTGAGGTGATTCCAACTCGGTCTTTTAAACTGAACAACCTGGTTTACCTGTGTCTAACATAGTACGTGATTAGAGATTGAGGGTAATGTAAAAGTAATCAAAAGTCTGGAGGTAGAATATAGTGTGAGAAGAAGGAAATGAAACTTATATCTTTATTCATGTTTAGAAAATTCTTCACCTTTCCGATTACAGTGGAGTGTTCTTGAGCATTCTCCAGCAGTCGCCCTAGAAAGCTCCAGTCACCCATGCTTCACTCGATTTTCTAGCCTGGAGAGAGAGAGACAGGAGTCCATGGTGAACAGCAAGGAAAAGGTAAACAGGGGAACAACACTTACGGCTAGACTGTGCTGAAATGCACACATCCAATATCTGTGAGCATTTCTGGTATTCTCAGAGTTGTATTTTTAGCAGTGAGCATTCAGATGATAGGGCAAGTCTCAACCAGCAGCAAAACAGGCTGCTGAATGCATGTACAGTTTGGTTTTAAGAGGCTCTGTGATCTCCTAAAGCAGCTGGGCACCACAGCAAATAATACTCAGACAGGAAAATTGTGTGTTTGTTGGGGACTGTTTTCAAAGAGGCATTAATGTATATTTGGGGCCACAAAGATAAGTGAAGCACCAGAATAGGATTGCTCCAAAATGCAGCTGAAAGCGTGAGGGGTCATTGGCTCTGGCAGTGCTTCTCCACTGTATTTTGTATTTTCATGACAGTCTTTTTTAACCTTTAAGCCTTTTAAGATAATTTACAACAAGATGTTATTGAACCTGTTGCAACTTTAGCAACTTTGATGCAAAAAAAACACAATAATGCTTCGTCCAATTTGCTCATAGTAGAACTAGGAGACCTCTGGGAAACCTCCGGGAAAGCGTGGCGCATAACTTTCCTGCCATCAGTCGGGCTGACAATCAGTGACCCTCTGCACACAACACACGTATCACTTTTAACTCCAATTGGTGGATCTCTTCCAGCCAAAGTAGCAAACAACTTTCTCACAAAATTACTGTTATATTGAGGGAAGCACAGTGGTGCAGTGGTTAGCAGAACCTACTGCTTGACTGGGTCTTGACCGGGCAGGATGACGCGCTACAGGACAAAGCTAGCAGATGATTGGATGTAAAGTGTTTTTGAAACTATGGCTTCACACAAAGTCCAAAGAATTAGATACTTTCACAACAATTGATTCTCAGGTTCAGTCAACATAAGGCACTATATATAGTTTTATCCCTTGTAAAATTATTTTTACAATGCTTCCCTTAAGTTAGTCACATGGCTACCACATGGCATTCCTCCAAAAAACTCAAACAATAAGACACTTTCAAAACACTTGTCGCACTTCAACAGCAGAAATCCAGCTGTTCCTCGTGTTTTCTGCTGTATTTTACTGTAAAAAAACAAGAACAACGCAAGACTGAAAACACTAGACAAGATCATTTCAATGACAAATCAAACCCGACGCCCTCACAATCAGCAGACTTTTTGCACAATAACTTCACCATATTTAACCCTGTAATGACCCAAGAGACAGAAAAATCTAATCTGTGGAAGTCTTTGTTTGGCCCTTTAATAAAATGTATATAAAAAATAACAAAAATTATTTGAATATATGTTTTTTTGTTTGTATCATATTTGACACTTCGGGCATTATATGCACTTTGGGCAATAACAAAAACTTACACCTGTAACATCTGTATCTTTGTACATCAAGTTGTTACTATGGTGACGCAATAAGCTCAGAAATGCATGGATCAAATAAGCTACCCACAGCATTACAGGGTTAATGAAGCCATGCAAAACTCTACCTTCATACTAGGACTGTTTTCCAGGTTACAGGCCCTCATAGTGCATGGGGTAGAAAGAAAAATTTGCAATTTTTAGCCTCTCTCTTTCTCGGGAACTCCTCTTTAGGCTGCAACTTTGGAACCATAGTTATTCATCTAAAAGCCACGAAAGTCTTCATAGATATTACTTCCACTGTCATAAATTCAGTTCCAGTTGGCGAGAAAAACTGTTAATAGTGACAACAGGGATCTCTGGAGCTTCATCCTCATTCCGTACTCACTTACTCAGGAATAATAGCTCCTTGCCAAACTATAACAAACACCTGCGCCTTATTCTACCTCGGTATAATTGGAAAATTACTGTCTTAAACACTGGTCAACAGGCATTTTACCAATACAATTTCAGAAAACAAGACAGCTGTCCAAACTATTAGAGAAGCTCTGGCCATCTGAGAGTAAAACAACACTCACAGAGCCACGGTGCTAAGGAAAAGCAAGAAGACATAAAAGAAAGCTTTAGAATTTAAAATCAGTCTGGACTGTGTCATAATAAAGAATAGGAAAACAGACTTACTAAAATATTGTTGTGTTGTCAGTGAGAAATCCATCTACCAGAGATCAGAAGAAATCTATATCTGAAAGGGAGAGACAGAATGCTCTGATCAAACCACCCCAACGAAGCTGGACTTTGCAAACTGATGCCAACAGTGATTTAATTCCTTCATTGTAGAATTCTCTCTGATTACAAACTGGTAGTAGAGATTGTGTTTCAGTACATGTCAAACTTGATGAAAGCACCCTGTGCCTTTAAAAGTGTACCAGGTTTCCAGGGTACCATTTTTCAAAGTACTTGATGCACCAGGTTGCTCAAGGCATCTTTACTACAGTCCCTCTGGCTCTATGACGTTGAAATCAGGATTCCTTGTGTAGGAAGACTCATTCATGCTGCTGAAAAATGGTCTCTAAGACTCCATAGGTCTCTCTGACTGTGTGTTTGTGCAGGTTGCCTTGCTGCAGAATGAATTTGGGAACAATCAGGGGACTCCCTGGTGGTACTAAGTGATAAATATGAGGCAAAACATCTCAAACGTGCTTCAAACTTTTGCACAGTTCTGTAAACTGATGCCAGATCTCATATCAGGATTTATAGTACTGGCCTAGTTCTAACATTAGATTGTTCTTATCCTCAAATTTCAAAGAGGGAAAAATCTGTATGTGCATGCCAGTTTCTTTCATTTGTTCATTTATTGCACACTGTACATTTGCTTACAGATGTGCACGTATTTATGTGTACGTGCATGAGTGTGTGTGTACGTGTGTGTCTGCGCGTGCGTTGCAGGCTGGCTGGTTAGTGGACAATGGCTGGCCATCTGTGGGAAGTGAATGAGTGGATAACAGGTTGTCCCTGTTGAATGCTGGACTCATCACATCCCAGGAATGCTGAGGGGGGCAAATGTTTGCCTGGGATTCACTGATATGAACACACACAAACATGTACACACTCCCAAAGTTACAGTAGCGTTCTCTCCTCCTGTATATCTGAACCACCAAGCTGCCATAAAGGCAGGAGGTCACCTACAACGTGATCAGCTGCTGACAAGTAATATGCAAAATAAAAATGTGACTGACCCTCATGAGAAGCAGCAGACCAATAAAACAACTGAGACACTATGAGGTAAATATTATAGTCATCATGAAACTGTGTTCTGATACATCATCCTAAAATACTATTAGAGTTTAAGAGCATCTCTGCTAAAGCCAACTCTAAACACTTTTACTGACGCCTCTGAAATCATACAGCTGGATCATATTTCCAGCTAACTGTCTATAGATACATGAATCCATCAGTGGCATGTGTACATGTACATGATGTGTTGACGTGATGAAATACCATCTGTCACAGCAGACAAAGGAGAAGCTGCCAGATGGACATTGTCCTGGCTGGTGTGTGCTTTCGATGGATCAGAGGTCTTTGTGCTAAAACAGCCCAAACAGTTAACTCTTGGCCTGCCATTTGCACCCTGAAACCCTGTTCAAGATATGCAGACAGTCACACAAAGGACAACCCTGTTCATCAACAAGTAGTTTACAGCATAACCCTAAACATTCTAGGACAGTTAAACTAACCTGGCTTACATTTGGTCAGGGGCTGGCTTAGTTCATGCATATAAACATAAGGAATGCTGACTGTGGAAGAAATGATTCGACAGACTGATAAGAGGTCAGGCTTACTGAATCATAAGGACACCCAGACACTGGAAAAAGTGTGTAAAAGTGCAGAAAAAGCCTAAGAGTGAAAAAAAAGTTGATGAAGTTTGTGAAAGTGTCTGCTACTTTGGTAATGATGCATAAAAGTGTATAAAGTTGCACAAAATGTGTGTAAGATTGCAAAAAAAGATTTGTAAATGTATGTAAAAGTGTATAAATGAGTATGAGGGTGCCATAAAAGTGCAACACATGTGCAAAGAAAGGAGGAAAGTATGCAACAGAGAATGAAGGTGCCCAATAACACAAATGTAAATAGGAAGTCATATCTGTGTGCAAAAGGACAGCAGTGTTAAAGAAGGTATTAACCGCTACATGAATAAAAAGGCAGATCCTGGTGGAAGAACCATAACAAATGGTTATGCACTATAACAAAGCAGCATGATGGATCAAACATGGCAGTAGAAAAGGGGAACATGGAAATAATCAGTTTAGCAAATGACAGGCTCAGAGCAGCAACTTAAATGTACTCATAGTTAAAAGCGAACACGACGGACGCTTTGTAAGGAGTGATTGAAACTTTTACCTCAGTTATCTAAAGCAAGTCAACAAGTAGAAAACCTGTCAGAAGTTGTGTCCTGTCATGTTAACATCAGAGATCTATAGCTCAACAAGCAAACACAATTTGCACTTGAATAAACACAAACTCCATATAAAATGGAAGCAGGATGCCCCGCAGAGCCAGCTTAGAACTTTGTTTGGGTCAGCAAACAGCATTGGTCCCCCTCTACAGAAGACTGGTTTAAAGGAGGCGACTTTCATTCTCCAGATTCTAATTTGTAAAACCACATGTTTAGTTTGTTCCTGCAGTTTGACCAACTTAGCATTTTAGCCTGTTTGAATAAATAACTGCTCGAGCACCATCATCTGCAGTGTCTAAAAGCTCCCAACACTGATTAGTTTCAAAGACTCTGTTGTAATATGGAGCTTTAGAGGCCTCAGTGTTCCGTCTCTCTCACAGGGGAGTGAACGCAGCATGAGAGGTGCTGATAATCCAGCAGGTGGAAGGATGATAATCCCTCCTCCTCCCTCCCCCTTCAGCATCACCCAGCCTCCAGCTGCTTACCGCCTCCTCTGAAACACGTCTCCCTGCCGGCGGCGCGCTTCTTCCTCACTTCTTCTTCTTTCTTTTAGTCCCACGGCTGGGCTCGAGGCAACCAGGAGAGGTGAGGTCGGTGGGAGAGGAGGGGGGAGGGAGAGAGACACAGAGAGAATGACAGGAGTTCCAGAGAGAGGGAGAGAGTTTTTAAAAAAGACGGGAGCCGAGTCTAGTCTGACCCGCGAAGGCGAAGCGCAGCGGTGCGTCCCGCGTGCACAAGGCCACTGTCAGTGTCCGCGTGCAGGGGCGCACGAGGGGTGGCGGGGGGGCGTGCTTGTGTGCGCGTGCATGTATGCGTGGGGCTAGATGGGGCAGAGAGGCTCAACATGACATTCCTCTACACTTTAAATCACTTTGAAACTGTTTAAAACACTATTAATATAACTAAAATATGCTCGTAAGGGCAAGAACAGGCTAGTGGAAGTTCCGCTGTAGCTACGGTTGCTAGTAGAAATGGCTAGGCTAATATTAGCATTAGCCTAATTGCTACATGGATAAAAAGTTAAAAAAAAAAGGTTAAAATGTTTCAGCAAAGGTTCCAGCAAAAAACAATGGAATACTGCATTAAAAGGTGAAAATAACTATATATATATATCATGATTTTTAGGATATTTAAATACTGTAAAAATAGTGGAATTCCATGGTCAAACATTGTAAAAGAACGAATTACCATTTAGAAAAATACAGATTTACAATTTTCACCTGTTTCTAGTTGTTTTTGTCTTTTTTTTCAATTAAAATATGATCTATCTTAACTCTGTTAAAGGTAGCAACAGGCTATTAGTATTTCTCCTGTAGCTATGATTGTTGTATTCATGGAAGCAGTAGGCTAATATTGGTATGCTAGCAAAAATAGCTAGGCTAATATTCAACAGTAGTGTATTTGCTAGTAAGAAAACTAAAAGTCAAATTAAAAATATACATGTTAAAAAATTGTAACCTTCAGAAACTTCAAAATACTGAAAACAACAGCAGATATCTGCAAAATAATATTTTTAGCAGATTGAAATATTATAAAAATAATATAGTGTAATTTTATTGTCAAATATTGTAAAAGAAGGAATTGCTATTTAGAAAATATATTTTTGATGTGGATGTTATTTACAGTTTTGGCCAGTGTATTTTTTTTTTTTATCAAATAAAATATAATGTGACCTACCCTTAATAGCAGGTAAGATAAACTAAATTACTGTTCTTCTGTGGCTGTGGTTGTTGCAGTCACAGAAGCAGTATGCTAATATTGGTTTGCTAGTATAAATAGCTAGGCTATGATTTAGCAGTAGCCTAATAGCAACTCTGATATTTAAAAAAATTGTATAGAACTGTGAAAGCCAGGCCTGATTACGCTATTAACTGCAAACTTTGTGTGTGTGTGTGTGTGTGTGCAGTCACAATTATTCAGTTACAATAACATTAAAGATTCACAAAGACACTGTTTTGCTAAGACCACAGATTTAAGGTTCTGTGCATCTGCGCATCATAACTGTTTGATCCAGATAAAGCCAACTGCAGATGTATAGAAACTGAGTTACAGCTTTAACAAGAAGTGCCTAATCAGTCTTGATCACTTTTTGGCATCATTCCCTAAATACAGGATTCCAAGAGCTGCTTGCTGGAGGGCTGTGCTCTCCCAGTGCTTTTCTGGTTGGAGCTATTTTGGAACTCGATCCATGTATCTGTCTGTAGTTGTTGCAGTCACTGCTGCTTACCAGCAGAGGGCAACAGTACATAGAGTACATCACCACCTGCAGAAAATAGAACCATTACCAACTGTCCTGTTCATTTCTTTTCTTTATGTCATTTGTTCTCACAACTTGCAGATTTAACACACAAAATTTAATCGTATTATATTACCAATTCATGTGAGGATGCTGTATTTAAGTAAGTATTTAGGTAATTACAGTGCATCTGTTGGACCATAATAATAATCTATACTTTCAGTCCCCTTTGGGAAATTTGTTCTCTGCATTTGACCCATCCATACTAGGAGCAGTGGGCTGCTGCAGAAGCACCCAGGGAGCAGTCAGGGGTTAAGGGCCTTGCTCAGGGGCTCACAGTGGTGGTGACTCAACCTCTTACCAATCCGGGGACGCAAACCAGCAATCCACTGGTTAAAAGTACGCTTCACAAGCCACTAGGTCACCACTGCTGATAATGTCACAGGTCTAAAGAGTGAATTATAAGGTGAAATCAAAGTGTAAGTGATGAGAGCAGGTGAGCCTAAACATACCACAGGAGTGGACTGGGGAAGGTGAGCACTCACGCTAAAGGCTAAATTAACAACACTGAAAACCAAGTACACAAACTCACAGAAGGCTGCTCATGAAGCTACGACTGGGAACACAATTCACCAGGATGACATGCAGCATGAGTTACCGGCTGGGCTCAGATACTGAGCTAAACTGATTAAAACAAAAGTACAACAAGACGAGGGAAAACTTAGCTGGGAAATCAGGTTGGGAAGGGGAAAGCAGGAAAACCAGATGGCAAGTTCTGAGTACGGAGGTTGTGGCAGCAGAAACAGGCAGAGAATAAAGAATAAGGGAAGGAACCCGTCTAGATGTATGTCCAAGTCAACGATCTGGCAGAGAGTGAGGTCTGAACCTGGGATTCATTAAGTGGAGCGCTGATTGGAGGCAGGTGATCTCATGTCTCTACACTTGCTGCTGATGAAAGACCTGCTCAGTCAAACACTAAGAGGAAAGTTGATGAGAAGCTGCAGCTCATCAGAGCAAAGGCAGGAATCCTGACACATAGGTAGTTTCAGCTCAGGAGCTCCTTAGAAGATGTGAGTCACATGCTTTAAGACAATGTGTTCCTGCATATAGAACAGACTAATCCCTGACTTTTCCAAACAGTGAAACCAGCGGACAAACCAAAATGAAGATAAGATGAAACTTTATTTGTGAAGTGAGAAACTGTGAGTGCATTTATATTCAGTGAACTGTTATTCAATGAATCCATGAAACATACAAACATATCTGTACATAGTATACAGTTTGTGTAGCTGCTAGTGAATCCTCACATTTACTTCCTCATGCAGTTTTCTTGTTTCCCAGTAGACGGAACAAAGACTCTGGACTATCTGTGCTCGTCTATTTTTGCATTAAGATATAACTAATATAAAAATAGACAACACATTATCACATGATAGAACTACGCTATCAACAAGTTAATGTTTTCCTACAAATTACTGACATACAATCTTGAACAGTCCAAGTAAAAATACAGTTTTGAGTTGCTGACATCCTCTCCACCCCTTGTTACATTCAACATTTTGGGTATCACAGAAAATTTCCATTTCACTTCACTTCATTCTTCACTTGTATTTGCTCTGATGGGTCATTCTCATGTGTTCCACTTGTCATGGTGCAGCTTTAAAGTGTTTTAAGTCTTTGGAATGACTTCTTTCTGCACCGTCCATCCTGTTGCTCCTCAGGTTGAAACAAGTGACTTCTGGTTGGTCTTATTGTGCATTTTGTCCCTGCTGGTCTTCCTCTCCCTCTGACCACACAGAGCCCTGCAAAAACAAGGTTTGCATAATTTGCTAATACAGATGAAGGACCTAAAGCTGTGACAGGCGTCAACGCACAGTTTCCACTTCTAACACTGACAATAACATTAATCAATCAAATAATTAGGAAATCAATCAGTTGATTAATCACCTGACTGTCTGACTGATTAATACTTCTACCTAGTGACAGCCTTGGCGACAAGATATGCAAGTTCAGCCATGTTAAGGACCATGCAGATGGACGAGGCCGTGGCCATGAAAACAGTGAAGATGGTTTTCTCAGTGGGCCGTGAGATGAAGCAGTCCACCAGGTTAGGACAGGGCCACTGGTCACACTGCACCAGCCGGGGCATCTGGAACCCATCGTACACCACATACAGGGCATACCTGCAGAGATACATACTGTAGGCTTAGATCAGCACAACCACAAAAGGGACTGAGAGACAGTAAGAATGACAGATCTCACATGAATCCTCCTTCAAACAGCAGCCTGAACAGCAGGCTGCAGGCGTACGTCCACCACAGGGCTCCGGCTATTGGGAGTCTGCGCTTCTTCAGAGTCTCCAGCTCCTCCTCTTGGCCCTTGTTGCTGAGGAAACCAGCCCTGCCAGAACTCTGTCGCACAGGATGACATGACTTTAAAACAAATTAAGACGCAAGCATGAAAGAAAGCAAGGTGTGACTGTCTTTGGTTTTAGGTTTTCGTTTTCACTGTGTCTTCCACGTTTGTCCCTTTGTTCGTTTTCCCTCGTTCTTTGATCGTCTGCTCCACCATCAGCTGATTCACGTGTCTTACTTCCTCATTACTTCTTGGTGTTTATATAATCCTTCTTCTTCCCCTGTCAGCTGCCAGTTTATCTGTTTGTCTACCTTCTGTTACCTGCCTCTGCCTCATGAGTTTCCTGCATCCTCTCTGCTCCCTAGTTAAGAACTTAGACTCAGTTTATCTCTGGATCTCTGGATCAGAGGACATGGGATGATGTGACATCATTTCACAGTATATGAGATGTTATATATACATACATGTCTCTCATCAGAGTGACTTTGCATTAATAAACTGACAACATGCTCACCTGCAGGAGCCTCTTCTTGTCTTTGTGGTTCCGATAGGCCACATACATGGCAACCAGGAGTGTCGGTGTGGAGACGAAGAGCAGCTGAAGACACCAGAGACGGATGTGGGACACGGGAAAGAACTGATCATAACAGACGTTCTCACAGCCAGGCTGGAAAAGAAAACACATGTATGATAAGTGATCAGCTATGATGAGCTCATCTCTGCTGTATTTTGCCTGCTGCAGTGAGGTCAAAGGTCAGCCACTGAACAGGAAGTTGATGGGTATCGTCAGGGTCCTGGTGTAGGACATTATTATTCATCTCCATCTTCTCAGTCTTGTCGCTGTTGTTTCTAATATTTATGAGGGTCATAGTGATGCTTCTGTTGAACTGTCATTAGAAAATCATTCATGACAATATGAGCATGAACAAGGAGTCTATCCCAGCTGACTCTGGTGAAGGTAGGGGACACCCTGGACAGGTTGTCAGCCTACTGCAGGGCTACACATAGAGACAGATAAGCACACTCTCATTCACACCTACGGACAATTTAGAACAATCAGTTAACCTCAGCATGTTTTTGGACCGTGGGAGGAAGCCGTTCTCACCAGGTGAGGTGATGCAGAACATGCCAACGGCACATAGAAAGATCCTAACCAATGCGACCCTGTGATCTTCTCACTGTGAGGTGACGCTGCTAACCACCAAGCACCATGCAGCCCCTGTTCATGCACTTATTGTTAAATTTAAGAAAAATAAATGTAATTTCAACAATATTTTGCCTCAGTTTATCATTTACACATGTGCATTACAACCTACAAATCACTTTGTATCTACAAAGGCACAAAACATGTAGCCACAGGTATCTGGAACTGAACAAGACACTATTTTACTTTATGATCAAAACAACTTGGCAAGGTGTAGGAATTATTTTAAATTTACAGTTTTACAAATTTACTGTTCACAGATAATGTCTTCTCTGCAATTTTTACACTTTGCAAAGTCATCCTGAGGGCCAGATTGGACCCTGTGACGGGCCACCTTCAGCTCGCAGGCCGTATGTTTGACACCCCTGACATAGATCATGAACAGAAGGACTTTATCTCCCCCTTGTGGCAGTGAGGATAATCACACAAACACTGTCGTTGCTTCCTGGGTTTTCCTCCTGGTTGATGTTGCCACCACCTGATGTGCAGCCACAGCTTCAGCCTTGTCCATCTCTGTTGCAGTAGCTGCTCGTCTCCTTTGCTTAGGCAAACCGAACATTGCTGGTTGATTAGAAACATTGCTACCTGCACACCAGTGCAAGAATACCTTCACAGAAACTGGATGTAAAACACTCATACATAGATCTACCTGCCAATGATAGACTTAATGTGTGAACTACAATGCAACAGATGGTCAGTCTCACTTTATTATTGGTGTTTAAATATGTGCAGCGTGACTTGATTATGTGAAGACAAGAATAGGTTTTCTTTCAGCAGACATTTTGACTTGTCAGGGAAACTACAGGTGGAATTAATGATCCCAGTGAAGCAGCTTTCACAGCAGCAGTCAGTGGGATGCAGGCTGTATTAGTGAAATCAGGGTTGTCACATCTTTTTCAGCAAAATGCAGCTGAATCAGGGGCTCAGCTTCAGAACTGGAAACTTTAATCAGAGTCCAAGTGGACAAAGAAACAAGGTAGACAGATTTAATCAGCCTGAACCAGGGGCACGGTTGTCGTTGGATAACAATGATAATGACATGTCAAAACGCTGCTCTATAAATCTGTTAACGCACTGCTTGTAAGAGTTTGTGTTACAGATGAATGTCATTTTGACTTCCATTACGCTACATGTGAACAGATACGACTCTACCACTGATCGGAGTCCTACCTGTAGTGTGTTACAGACGAAGTCCGACTGCTCGTCCCCCCAGACGCTCTCTGCAGCAACAACCAGCACCATGACCCGGAAAATAAACAGCACCGAGAGCCAGATTTTACCCAGGCTGGTGGAGTGACGGTTCGCCCCGACCAGCTGAGTGTAGAGAGCCGGCCAAGACATCCTGGGGGACGGACAGAGACGAGGGAATAATGGGAATAATGATGAACGTCCTAGAAAGTTGGTGCTTTAAATCCTGACAAGTAAGAACGTCTGTGAGAAGTGAACAGATTCAGTCATGTTTCTCTTTTGGATTTCTTCTCATGACACGTTCAGCCACACATCTGAGCAACACAGATCTGAGACATGCAGAAGGAAGTCAGCGGCAAAAGATGAAAGAAGGGACTGACGCTTTTACAAAAGACAAGTCTGAAAGAGGAAGGGGATGAAAAGGAATGAAAGTGAGAGGAGGAGGAGAGAAGGCCCAGTGCCAGCATTCATGTGAACTGATGAACCTCTCTGCCCACTGTGGACTGTACTGGATGGAGCCCACTCAACTAAAAACACACTGGACACACTGTACAGACCCACACTGAGCCGCACCATTCACACTGATGGGTTTATCCTCATGTCATTAACAGATTCATAGGAGACTTGTTTACAGTTGGAACACGCTTCATATTGAACTAAAAATGACTTTCACAATCACTTATTGAGGCTTTAGAATTTTTTTTGATTGATAAAAAAAATCAAGTCAGTGTCTCACCTTGTGTCTGGACTGTCAGGTTGCTTGGCAGAAAATATTCCACATGGTCCTTTCCAGCATGAAAACAACAAACACCCAAATCATCGACACATCAGCTCTGTCAGGTTTAGCATCGAACGAAACAAATGTGAATCTGACAAAGTGGACAAAAGTCAAACCTGCGGCTCCTTCTTCTCCTCCTTCTTCTGCATCAAATCAAAGATGTGAAGTGTGAAGCAGCTGAGAGGCTTCCTGGGAGGAGTTTCAGAATAATGTCTCAGAGCGGCAAAGCTGCTGTGGAGGAAGAGGCACAGAGAATAGTACGACAAACAATACCTAATGCACATATACTGTTACTGGGAAGTACAAAACACTACTGAACATGGCCAGAGGAAAACCATACGTACGGATACATAGCACATTAGAGTGACTTGGCAGGTTTTGATTGGTTTGTAGACTTGACATTCTGAAGCCTGGAGTTTGACCAAATCTGGACCTGATAAGTGTCGGGGGGATCAGTTTGGCAAATGTGTTTCTGAAGACATTTGAGGTAAGAAATAAATTGTGCAGCTGCTGAACCAGTCCTCTTTCTACAACAGTTAGTTTAAAAGTTTTACAAAAGTTTCCTGCGGCATCAGACTCCTGCTCGATGCACCTCATTTGCATGAAGTAGCCAAGACCTCAACCTGAGCAACATGACGCCCCACCTCCCAGAATGCATTGTGGGGCGTTCCACACAGACAATGAATGGGAAGCATTTTCCTGAGACCATCATGTTATTTCAACTACTTGCCTTGCAACAAGTGTAGTGACAGTCTCCTAAAATGCCAACACTGTGACCAGGTGATGACTGTCTGTTGCTGTTGTCCTTGTCACCGTCACTTTTGACCCACCCACAGTGGAAGAGGGGTGAAACTTTAGCTCTTAAATAACAAGACAATAGAACTCGCCCACAACATCTATGAACCCACACAGACTGGTGGGTCCATCCTCTCTCTACGTGCTTCCTCATTTTACATGACTTCTATGCGTGTCATGTATCACAGCAACCAGTGTGTGAACTGTGGGTGTTTTCAAAAGTGATTAAGGACATTCAGGGTTATTTTTTCAACTGTAGAAAGCTTTATACACCTGTTGATACTGCCAGAGTCCTGTTTGTATGAATGACATGTGTACAATGAGTGGAGTGGTCCTTTAATGATGCCATGAGGCCACTACTAATTTGACTACATGAATCTACGTTAATGTTTGTCACAGAAACTATCTCCTACTCAACATTTACTGAACCAGAGCAGTGTAGAAGTCCAGGGGTTGAAAGAACAAAGTTGTATTGTAGTGTGGAGGTGTGTGTTTAAGTCTGTGTGTGTGTGTGTGATCTCTGTGGGACTGTAACTGGACACAGGTAGAGAGTCAAAGTGACTTTTCAGATCCCAGCCATCCGTTGGCAGCAGCCGTCCTGCAGGACAGGGCAGCTCTGTGCTGCTAATGACTGTGACCGATGAGCTGCTCCCACTGTTTGTTGAAGTGTGGGAGCAAAAGCAACTTCCTCCGTTTCCACTGAGGACACTCAGAGAGTAGACATAAAGAACTGTGAAGAAGCTCCACCTTAGTCTACATATTCAGCTCCAGAGTTTGGGCAGGGATGTAAACAGGATGTAAAGATGAGCTAACAGGGGTTGAACAGCCTCTTAATGGAAACTAACAGGAAGGTTGATTGAGTTCTCCTTTGATCACACCTTCTTATTCTTCAGATAAAATGAATGAGGCATCATGGTTAGACTGTCCTCTGCACAGCTGAACATAACATGACCCTGCAAAATGAGAAGCAATGAGGGCAAGAAAACATCCTGGGCTGGGACAGAGAGGGCGTCAGTCATCCTAACGGAGTCATTAGAGGAATAACAGCAACACTTATTACTGATGCATATCGATGAATGGGTATCAGTGTCAGGACCCGACTCAAAGAGCCACTGTCTGATCTCTCAGTCAGGACGGGGCGAAAACAGAGGGGGGAGGGACGGCGGATTGTTGCATCCATTCTGATGAGAGGTGGAACGGAGGGGGGAGGAGGGGGGAGGATTCAAAGTGAATGAGTGGGGAGGAAGAGAGAGAGAGAGGTAAAATAGAGCTGATTGTTAGAGTAGCTCCTGGTCCCTGATCAGCCAGCAGCAGAACAGAGGGGGGCACTGTCAGGACACACACACTGTACAACCACACACACATACTGTACAAACACACACAGCTGCATACTGTACCAATACACACACATGTTACCCAGGAAACTACACACACTCACCCACACACAGTGTAATGAGTGAGGGGGAGCAGCATGTGACTGAATAGCAGGTTTCAGTTCTGTAGGAGGACTTGGCCGACTGGTCCCAGATCAGCTTCTCTCAGAGTCTCTGCAGCACTGCAAAACGTCTCGGCAAATGTGTTTTTAAATTTTGGCTTCCCCTTCAAATAAATGGATTGTATTTGCTTCAAGGCTGCTTTTGATGCTTCAGCTGCTCATTGCTGAGATGTTTTTGTATTGACGTCCAACATCATCTGTTACCGTGGTTACACTGTTGTAAGAAGATTGAGCTCGAAAAATCTATGAAAACTGAATGAATAAAAATGGACAAGGGAAAGTCATTTATTTTATTCTCCTGCACATTTTAATTGAGTCTCTGTTGTTCTTAATGACACAGGTGAATTTAAGACTGTGGCTCTAGTCAGACGTGTGAGAAATGAGGATTTAGACTTAACTTGGATTTGCACAAACACTACTCTGTGGTCACAGATCAGTAACACACATGCTGTGCTTGTCTTATGACTTACAAACTCACAGTTAATAGACCTGCAACCTTAATGGGAGACTCTCCACGTGAATAAGGTCACATTTTAAACTAATAGTCATCACACTCAAAGTTCCCAGGATAATTACTGACTTTAATTTAAAGTGTTCTGTTTTTTTTTGTTTGAACATGCACATGAGGTATCAAAATATGATCCGACTGCGTTAATTTCCATCGGGAAAACCTGATATTTGATAAAGTCTTGCTCAAAATTGCTGTTTCATTTTGTTGGCATGATTAAGTCAAAGCTTTTGTACAGGTGTATTTTGAATAACTCTTCTTTTTTTTACCACTCTTTAAATCTGAACATTTTCACCATATTTTAGAAATAAAGTGTTCCTTAAATCAGGCTGTGAATGATACATGAACACCCCCTCAGTATAATTTTCTGAGTATAGACAGGAATAAAAGTGGAGTCTGATGCATGTAGATGCTGCTGAATTTGACATTTCTGGCTCAGAATAGGAGTAAAACCCACTAGATGACACACTCTTTGCAAAATCTACTACTTTAACTAATAGATACCATCATGAAACTTCCCTGGTTGATTACTTATATGAAGAAAATGTATTTTTTTATGACAACTTTTCTGACCATGACCATCATCCAACTTCTAAAGGGTCCAGATTCAATTGTCAATCATCACCTTCATGCATCTGTAGGCACATTCAGACATACTTGGAAACTAAAAAAGAGATAAACAGGCTACTAGGAAATAGAAGGACAAAGTGTTCAGTTTGAATGGAGAACATAGAACCATTTTTGCAATCAACAAGCAACTGGAGCAATCTAGAATGACTATTAATTAAAAAAAAATCATCAAATGAAATATTTATGGTTTAATATCACTCTATAGCCCGTGGTCCACTACAAGAGAGAATTTAAAAATGCCAAAAATAATAAAAGTCAAGAAATAAATCAAACAAGGATATACAAAAGGAAGGTAAAACTATTATTATCATTATTATTTATTTTTTTTATAACACCACAGGACTTTGCTGTGGACTATATTAATGGAGTTTGTAGGCGACGTCCAGCAGGAGGCAGTATTGACACCACCTGACGTGCAACCCCGAGGAAGAAGAAGAAGAAGAAAACCGGAAACGGAATCAGTCACGCTTTCTGTCGAGTTCGTTGCTGCAGCTCCGATAAAATATCCAGGCGAGGAGGCAGGAGCCACTTCACAACTGTATTACTGTATCAGTGACAATAAGGATGGCTCTGGAGTCGCGGATCACACAGGAGGAGATAAAGAAGGAGCCGGAGAAGCCGATCGACAGAGAAAAGGTGAACGGTTGATCTCAGCCAGCTGGAGCTTGTTTACCTCAGGAGCGCTGAGCTAACCTGGCTTGGCTAACCACACATGCTAAGTTGCACATTTTGAATAATTTAAACTGTAAAACAAAAACTTTCAACAATAGATTAACGCAGCATTTATACTTTATTTTTAAGTCCGGCTGCGTTAATGCTCCAGTAATCATCAGATAGAGTAAACAGAAGTAGCCTGGTGAGTAGTAGTCTATGAAGCGCGCTAATGCTAATGTGTTAGCTTGTAGTCGATTCAATCTCATCCAGCGCATCAAGACATTTTAGAGTTCGTCCTTTATTTGTTTGCTTCTCTCCGGCTCTCTGGACGCACATGTATAGTATTTTAACACAGCTGTTCTTATGCCCATATTTTTTCTGTTTCTGTTGACAGACGATAAGGGAGAATGAAATGATGATTGGAATACAGCTCAATAAGTTAACTACATGTTAACCAGCAGACACTTCAGTCACATTTCCAAGCTGCTGCTCTGCATCACTAGAATCCTGACTTTATTATCACGTTGTTTGACAAACTCACCAAACACATGAGATAAACACAACAGCTGTGATGTGAATTCTGCATTATTTCCATTTAAAATGATCACACACAGAGAAAGGTGGAAGCAGTAAGGATCCTGGTCATCAACCATGACATGAGATGACAGGGATAAATGAGTGGCTTTCAGGGGACACTTTGTCAAGATCTTGCAGGACACAGGTGTTTTAATGTAACGTCTGTTATCTTGGGATGAATAAAACGTTAACAAAGTTGGTTCCTTTTGTTTGAAACTTTGGCTATATTATGCTTTGTGGACATTATTACTATTGATTAATGTAAACCTGAGGATTTCCGTTTAAAAAAGGCATTATTGTCTGTGGTGCCTGTATAATAAAAGTGTCTGGATGTAGTTACTCAGTGTGGCCACTAGAGAGCGATGAAGACATTGCAATGTCTGTTAGGCGCTCCAATAATTCATGATCACTTTATCGCTGTGTTCACTCTGATCATTTTAATGGAACAGTATTTTATTATTTTCTGGAACTAATTTACTACATTAGCCATGTTTCTATAAAGTAAGTTTATGCACAATTTGAAGTATGGCATTAAAAAAAGTTAAAGAAATGTCAGAATAAAAGAAAAAACCTCAAATTTGAAAAAAAAATATGCTCCCTCGATAGGTTTCTTATGAGATGGTAGCATCGTAAAACATGATGCTTCAAGGCTGCTTGACAATTATATAGGCAGGTGGCTGTTTATCGATTTTTTTTCTATTTAGATTTGCTTGTGTTTCAACATTGAGATTTTACATACTTGATTTTGATTTGCAGACCTGCCCCCTTCTGCTGCGAGTTTTCACCACCAACAGTGGCCGACACCACAGGGTAGATGAATTTGCTCGAGGCAATGTTCCATCCAGCGAACTGCAGATATACACATGGTAAGATCCAAACATGTCATCTCCATTTGTTGTTTACGAGTGTTTTAAATTGAGTAGGACAGCAAATACATGTTGTTGAGGTACTGTAGATCTAAATGTAGAATTGGACTCTGGAGCCGGTCTTTGATTCTGTATGTGTTTCAGGATGGATGCTACTCTGAAGGAGTTAACCAGCTTGGTGAAAGAAGTGTATCCAGAGGCCAGGAAAAAGGGGACCCACTTCAGCTTTGCTATCGTTTACCCTGATCCCAGAGGGAAAATGTACAAGTTAGTATCATACTCCAAGCAGCACTGATCACTTTCATGGAGTTTAAATGATGTGGTGAATTAATCAAACCTGCTTAATCTCCCGCCTCCGTCCAGGTTGAAAGACATCGGCAGTACTGTTTCTGGCAGGAAGGGTGCAGATGACTCCATGACGTTGCAGTCTCAGCGTTTCCAGATCGGAGACTATCTGGATATAGCCATCACACCACCCAACAGAGCGCCGCCGCTCAGTGCACGAATGAGGCCCTTCTAAACATGCGCAGACACAGATCTACAACAAACCTTTTTTTTTTGTTTTGTTTTCCTTTTTAATCATCTTGAATGGTTTTGCCTCATTTTGTAAAATGTGATGTGTAATAAAGTTGTCATTTTTTTCCAATGTCTCAGTCTTTTTCTGTGTTACACACTATGATATGGTTACTGAACATTAGTTTTCTGTGCTTTTTGTTTGCCCCACATTTGGATGATGGAAAAACTCACTGTAACATCAGATTTAAGGCAGTTCACACCAAGCCAGTATAACACATATAGAGTCAAAATTACTGATGGCACTTTAGTTGTGTGTCAAAATTAAAAATGTATGGAAAAAACTTTAATGGAGTGAACTGCAACTTTTCTGGGACACTTGGAACCTGGAGAAAATCTGTTGAAGTACCATCAAGACTTCCAACTATGATTATGGTTAACATATTTTAAATTTTGGGTTTGAATACTTAAAGCCAGGAGACAGAAGTGGGAAAAATGCTGTTGTTACAAAGCTGGTCCAACGCTGTTTTTGGTCGATGTTGTGTTTGTGTATTTTTTATAGTCGGTAAGGAGAATTTTATTTTGACAGTCCAAGCGGAGGTTGTTCGAGAAACGGCAGCGCATGCGCAATGTCACATACTGACAGCTAGCAGAAGATACAAGCAGGTTAGCAGCTGTTAGCTAAAAAAAGGAAACGGTTTACGGATAAAACACTCGGTGAAATGTTTAGGAGGAAACTGACTGCTCTAGATTATCACAATCCCGACGGGTTTGACTGCACAGGTGAGGAAAAACTCCTCTTAAAGCTCTTTAACTGGTAAAGTAAGTGTAACGTGGAGCCGGCTAACGTGTACACACGTATCCCAATGTATGGAGACACGAAGTACCAGACTCTGTTAAAAAATTATAGTTTATTGCTCTTTTTTTGGCTGAGAAACATGCATGTTTATTGAAACATCACGTCATCTCTTAAAACTTCTTGATGTACCACTCTTTAATTCGGCATAGCTAGATTTAATCATTACACAATGATTACAACAATCATTGTAGGTTGTTTAAATAAGGCTCAAAATTGATTTCATTCAGTCTTATTTCAGCAAATCAAGTCATGTTAAACTCTGTGACCTAAATTGTGTAATTATGTAGATAACTATGAAGATTGATGTGAACTTGCGAACTCGACGTTGGGTTTTATTACTTGTCTGTAAATATCAGTTTACTACTGTGCCAGCAGGGATCTAAATGCTGGCTACTCCTGCTGCTACAGGAAACTATTTTTGTCTTAAGTCATAAGTCACTACATGATTCAGCAGGAAACATGTTGCTCTGCTTTCTACAAAGAAGGCTCAGATGTATTTATCCATTCAGTTACTGCGTGTAGCTGCTGAGAAGTTAACTGTGCCTACTGATCAGTAAATGTGAACCTCATTTCTACTCAGATGAGACTCAGTTCAGGAACTGCATCGTGTGGCTGGAAGACCAGAAGATTCGACATTACAAGATCGAGGACAGAGGAAACCTGAGGAACATCCCCAGCTCAGACTGGCCCAAAGCATACCAAAAGGTGAGACAGTCTGAGAGATCTTGGTTCAATGTCAGACTTTGAGTTCTAGCTGATATAAGTGATATTATCCATCAGAGTGTTTCCTTTGCTTCTACCAGACAAGTGTATTGTCGTTGTTGTGGAGACATCAGCCCCTAACTGAGTGGTGTTTGAGCTTGTTTTGTCTTTGTGCAGTACCTTCAGGATGTGACCTGTCCGTTTGGAGTTCAGGAGAAGCAGGAGGCTGTGGACTGGTTACTGGGTCTGGCTGTGCGCTATGAATATGGAGACAACGGTAAGATGGCAGCTCATGTACATCTGATGGGGTGATTGTTTGGTGCCAGTGAAAAGTTTTTAAGGATAACTGTGTGTGAATGATGTAAGGAAAACATCCAATTGCAATTTTTCTTACAGACATTATGATTTGCACCATAACTGGTTAAAGCTGAGACCACATTAGACATCATCAAAATATAAACTGCTTTGTTTTCTAACGCATGTTTGAGAACATATAAATAGCTTCAAACATGTATTTCTTACATTGTTTTTAGGGGCATAGAAGACAGAACAATTATCACAAAAGCTGCAACTGTTAAGAAATAAACATCAAACAATGGATCTCGGTGTGAACAATCTCTGACATTATAACAGGCCAATCAGTCATGGCTCAGGCACAGCATCTAAGTTAGGGTTAGGCTTATTAGATATTCCAATATAGTGGTATTATCAAAAAACTAACTCTGACTCAGACGCTCTGTATCACAGATGATCTAAATTGCAGGATTTTTGATTTGCATTATTTGAAACTATTATTTCAATCTGAAAATGATTATTTGTTCAGGCCAGCTGTTAATCATAGTATTGTATCTCTGAGTGTTGCTCCAGACCACATTATATTTGCATGGTCCAGCTGAAATACTGCTGCTGACCAGTAGATGGAGACATCATCAAAGGAATGGTTCTTGTTTGGCTCACCAGCTCCTTTCTGAGCATCATAGTCACTGCTGATGATTCCCACTGAAGTCAGTACAGGTTAATGAAATGTGTGTTTAATCATTGGTGTGTTTTTTCTTGCTTCTCGTCTCAGTGGAGAAATATAAGAACTGTCAGCCGATGGCAGCCTCCAGTAACAGTGACAAAGCAGTGGATCCTCTGGTCAACCTGGACAGTAAGTAGAAGCACTCTGCCACCTCTGCCTGGCCTTATTTCTTCCCTCCTTGTCATCTCTGTGTTGCAGATAAAGATGAAATCATCACATGTCTGTGTTTGGCAGGTAATTCTCCAGATTTCAAAGCAGGAGTTACAGCTCTGGCAAACATCCTCAAGATACAGCGACATGACGACTACCTGGTTATGCTCAAGGTGAGAGTGAGCTCATTAAGCTGTAGCTGGACATCGTTTCTCTTTGCTTTTAAATCTGTGCTCAACTATGGTTACCGTGGTGACATCAAGGGCGGTTTAATACTGTGGTAAAACCAGGTTTGGCACAGAGGAGCCAAACAAACTCAGTGTTTTTAATGTAGAAGTCAGTCGGTAATAATTGGGTGGTTAGTAAAGTGTGCAGGTGTGGTCCTGCTATTGGTGATCATTTTACATGGCTTTGTCCTTCTACTATCTGCGCGTTACCATTTCAAAAATCTTCAGTACGAAAAAACAACAGCAACATACGTACTGAAAATTTGGACTGTTCAGTAAGGCGTGCTTTGGTAAATCATGTGTGCAAATGTTCCACAGAAACCTTCCTACCTGTCACTAGTTTGGAGGAATCTGCATCCTTAGCCAAGATGATTGTATTTCTTTAAACTAATAACAATCAAATTGAAGCACTTCCCCCCCCATAGCAGAATGATACTGAAGTGCACACCATTATGTACATTTAATGTGAACCAACAGCAGGAGAAAACGTCAGACTTAATACAGATTCAAGTCAACAGTTCAGCAGATACCAGTCAGAATAAAGTACCTGTAGAAATCCTGCACAGGAAGGACTCCTCCAAGGGAAACTACAAAGCCTGTAAACATAACAAGTGTTATTTCATGCAGATCTGATGGATTATAACTATAAGAAGTGCCATACTAATCAGTCTGTCTGTGTTTTCATGTGGACCTGCCAGGCCATTCGTATTCTCATCCAGGAGAGACTTTCTCCAGAAGCCATCACTAAAGCGAGCCAGAACAAAGAGGTAAACTGAAGATACACGTTTCACGTCAACAACAATATGCTCAGATGTCCTGATTAGAGAAAAAAATACATACAGCTCTGGGTTCAGTCGGGCTGATAACGTCTCTTGGTCAGGCTTCAATCTGTTGTGTATATTTGTCTTTTCTCTCCAGGGAATTCCAGTAGCTTTAGACAAGCACATCCTGGGTTTTGACACTGGAGGTGAGTGCAGCTCTTTTTGACATTATGATGTAAGAAGAAAGTACCGGAAAGGCAGATTGATGCTTGTTTGGACTTTTTGACATAAGGGGGTTTATCAGCGTGCGGACGTCCTCTCAGGCAGGCAGCGCTGCGGTCAGAAACATCCTCGAGTTGTGTGGCGCGCAGCAGTGTCAACATGTGTCTCCTATAAAACTTCATCATGTGTGGGAAAGTAAAATAAATCTCTCCTCAGATGCGACTCTGAACGAAGCGGCTCAGATCCTTCGCCTGCTGCACATCGAGGAGCTGAGGGAGCTGCAGACCAAGATCAACGAGGCCATCGTGGCCGTTCAGGCGATCATAGCCGACCCCAAGACAGACCACAGGCTGGGGAAGGTCGGCAGATGAGAGCGAGGACGGAGAGGGAGGAGAAGGGACTGAACCACAGGAGCTCTAATTTGATTTTCAGGAGAGAAGCCTTTCCTTATTGTTTCAGTGGACGTTGTTCAATCAGATTTTTTTGTTGTTGCATGATCAGGCTGTTTGAACGGGGAATTTGGAGAAAATATGAAGTCTTCAGATGCGGATATTTTTTGTACGGCAGCATGGGTTATAAAGCTATAGTAACAACACGTTAAATAATTAATTATTTCAGTCTGAGGTTGAACCTGATAATCTCCTGAAATCATCTATTCTGAACGATTCAGACTGAAAGTTCTATTTGTTTCTGGGGAAAAGAAGAAGAAATGGTTATTTTGAAGTGAACACTGATGCTGTGTGGGGGAAATATAGAAATACAGCCGAACACTTTGGCTCCTGCGTGTTTGTAATTCTGTCCTCATTCGACCCTTTTTGACAAACACCACAGAAAAGCCCCCCAAGTACCAAATCACATTTTATTGTTATAAATATCACATCTTATAAAAAGATAAAGATTTGAGAAGTAGTAGTAGTAAAAAATATTTGGCAAAACGGTTGTTTCATCGTGTGTGGAATACAGATTAGTAGTGCAGAGAAATGTGGTCGGACTGTGGCTCACAGGGCTGCGCTCAGATTACAGTAATCTGATTACAAACCATGATACAAGTTCAGGAGTGTCTTCCAGCTTTATGTCATGCCGAGTCTGTTTTTCTCCAGGTAACAAACAAGTAGCTCTAAAGCCTTCAGTGAAAACTCCTGTAAACTGCAGTTGTTACATTGTAATTGGATGTTTTGGTAAACTTCACTCTTAATGAGAGTTGGATGAGAAGATTGACACCTCTGAATACTGAATACACTCTAAAGCAGTAAAACAAAGCTAAATTCAGCCTGACTGAAAGCAGCAAAACAGCTAGTCAGGCTCCCTTCCAAGAAAAACTACAAACATGTCTGTTTTAAATGAATTCAACAAAAAAAAATGTGTTAACTGTTTAGCTGGGGAGGTGTTTAAGCTGCTAAGCCGAGTCTGCTGGTTCTGGCTTTATATTTAATGCACACAATCAATCTTCTCATCTAACACTGAAGAGGAGAGCCAAAAAATCCTAATGTTCCTTTATTGTGATCATTTCTAGAAACCACTGAAAGCTGAATAGTCCGACTGGTGAACCACTGAATTTCAAAGCCACTGCAGCCAGTTGACCAAAAAGAAACCTGATGCTCAGTTTGAAAACGTTTAAAAGCTTCATGTCATTCTTTGGCTTTAAAAACAGAAGGAACCTACACTCACGTACATTTTAAAATCTGATTTCATTGTTCTGTAAATTTAATAGATAGAAAAACAAAACAACAACTCACAAAATACAAAAATACAGTAGAAAAACAAACTAAAAATGAGGTATAAAACAAATTTACAAAGCATTTACTTTGGGTTATATCTTTAAGGTGAGATAATGGGGATGGGTGGAGGGTTGTAAATTTGCTCTGATGGCTGGTCTGGCAGCAGGAAGCCATCTTGCTCCCTTCTGAGTGTCCTCCTTTCTGGGGGACAGTGGAGAGGTTTTTTTTTTTAACCCTCTGTCCACAGATCCCCCAGAAGTTTAGCACCAAAGGACTCCGCGGCTGCCGCTCCGTCGTTAGTGGCTCCCTGTGACACGACACAAAACGCCACTTTATCACTTTGACACATTCAATTTTCTAGTGGAAGTGCTTCTCTCTAAAGAGCCAGGTGGAAATGAGAAGCTCAAGGCGTGACTTTCCTTCCTGTGTGAATCCAAACGTTAAAGGATGAAAGCTTTAGTGCTGCAGAGGAGCTAATGACAGAACAAACAGGGCCTCCATCTAAAGGGCTGCACTTAACAGCTTGTGGCGACTGAGGATATCTGTGTAAAGAGCATGTGTGTGTTCATGTATTCAACAATAACCGCTTTTAAGCCTCTTACAAGCAGCTCCCAAACCCTTAACAAGTGTGTTTCAGAGCTGTCATCATGCTCACAATTACACCAAACATCCACATCTTTGAAGCGAGCGGCTCTCATCCAGTCTGAGGCTTTCGAGTGTCACAGGACGTCACTTTTACAGCAGCACACACCCCTGACTGTCCCATCTGACTGGAATGAATGCACAAACTCAACTCTGTGCGCAATCTCTCCTATCATGACCAGATTTTACACTCTGCAGATGTGCGTAGCTCTGACAATGACATCTTCCAAGGTGCTACTTTAGGGATTATCCTGTGTTTAAAAGCCGACTTTGTACTTTGAAGGCGTTTAACACGAGGCTTTGAAAGAACGTGAAGCCATCTGCAGACATCAACACATCAAACATGCAAAATACAGGTAGAGGGTCGCACACAGCTGTGTAATCATTGTTCTTTGGTCTCATGTACGCACACACAGCTCACAAGGAGAGAGGCGCAGACAGCTGTGTAATCATTGTTCTACTTCATGGGTGGATGTGAAGTCAGCATATGCACACAGGTAAAGGTGTGGAGCAGCGTCTGTAGGCCAGCTGTGTGATGACTGTTTTTGGGTACAAGGTGATGAAACACACACAGGCTGCATGAACATCATCCACACAAATCTGCTCTGGTATTCGCCACTCTAAAACTTGGGTGACCGACACTCACTGCTGTTCCTGAAAGCGACATTAGGACTGCTAACTTGCAGAAAAAGTTTAAATTTCCTGTGTTTCCTTCAGACTTGAATGCAGCGTTCTCCTGAGCAGGGTTAACTGTGTTTTCTATCTCTGTGTAAATGCAGCCTTCAGGGTTAAAGCAACATCTGGTGGGAGCTGATAGATCTGATGACATCACTGCATACGCACCAATGAGCTCACTGTCTGTAACACCTTGAAGTCTGTGTGTATGTTGTGTATATATATATATGTGTGTGTGTGTGTGTGTGTGTGTGTAAAAGAGAGACAGAAGACATTTGGTTGTTATTATACAGAGTGAAATTGAAGCATCTGAACGATGCAGTGTGTGTGCGTATGTGTGTGTGTATGTGTGTGTGTTTGTAAGCAACAGCAAATCAACTACATTCAATTAACAACACATGAGATGTTTAGCGTTCATTCAAATTGGCCTAAGAACTTCTGTTATCACATATCTCACCTGGTAGACAGTGGGTGGTTGCTATGGCGATGCCGTACAGGTGAGAGCGCTGGTCAGGTAGGTACTCATCAGTGAACTGACTGCTGGCTTTGCTCACTGCAATCACACCATCCCTGTGGGGAAGAGGAGTATTGAGAGACGGCACCAGGGCTGCATACTGATCAGCTCATTGATCAGTAATGATTTAATGAGAACACAGCACAGAGAAAGGCTGAAAGAGATGGCTACCTCCTCCAGTCAGTGTAATAGAAGTGGTTCCTGTAGTAGACCATGCTGAATGGGTAGTTGAGGCTGGGGTGGATCACTCTTCGACCAGAACCGTCTGAAGATATACACTCCAAACGCTTTGTACCTGACACACAAATGAAACAACATGGATCATTACTATCTGAAGTGGACTTCTGGGTTTCCTCTTGCTGTTTTCTGGGCTAAGATAGGTTAACCGCTAAGTAGTGCTGTAGTGTACGAGATCAGTTTTGGGCCGGTCTCAAGACCACCTTCTGAAGGTGTTAGCCACGTCTTGGTAGAACCGCATGTTTACCCAGGCTGGACTTCATTTTCATGACCTGTCAAACCCACAGCAGAGCTTGTGTCTCGATTAATTTGTTAACATCATATAAAACTTCTTGCTTCAAATGCAACCAGCAACTGGACTTGTTTCGCCCTACCCCACGTTACACACACCCCAACAAGTGAATGCATCAGATAGAAGATGCTGTGTATCTAAAAGAGAACACAGCAGTACATAAACAGTGCAATGTATTATGGCTGGAGCCATGTTAAACCTTTACCCAAACTTAGAGAGGAGGCATGACCAAATATAAGCTAAGTGTTAGTGGCGCTAGTTAGTAAGCTAAAGTTAGCAATCTGCCTCTGTATGAAACCTCTTTAGAAAACTCTTTGCTTGTCTCCCAAATAAATGTTGTAAATATTTGCTAGATATATTAGCAACCTATGTATGAAGCAGACTGTAGGGTTCAGTGTGCTGGTGTCAGTGGTACAATGCAATGGTTTACATGTTGCACATTTTATCTTAAAGGTCCACACTGTTGCCCCTTTTCAGAAAACTAATAAAAGTCTCACATTTCCCCACAGTCTTTCAATTTTTCAGCTTGAAATACCACAAAGCTGGTTCATTTCACCATGACTACGACCCCTGGTATAAATACAGCTGAATTCCCGCTGTCTATGCCCCCTTCAGGAAGAAGACTCTCTATGCATTTGTGACACACTGAAGCACAATGAAGACAACATAAAAATGCAGTAACCCCAGCCAGTCCTTCTTTATTGGTTTCAATTGAGTGTTTTCACCTTCTCTAAATGTGTGTCTCACAGAGTGGGAATTACACTGGTCTGGTCTTAGTTTAGGTGGTCTTTGCTAAAACACTATTCCTAAGCTCACTGATGTTCACTCTCAGTGCCTGTTGTTAGGAGAATATCAAGTACACAAAACATAGCAACAGTTGTTTTCCTCAAACATGCAGAGATCCCAGAGAAAACCCAGGGCAAAAACATAAGGAACTCACTCACTGTCTTTGAATCTTACAGTAGCATCATCTCAGACTTATTGTATTTAGATTTGGCAGCTGGACAGTCAGAGGACACTCTTTGGAGATGTTTTAAATCTGACTGAGACTCTAAAAGCTTGGGGCATAAACAAGGATCAGATGACCAGTCATCCCATTTACTGTGGTTGTAGTAGAAGCCATGTTTACCTGCATCGGCCCAGCAGACCTGTCCAGACGAAGAGTCGTATGTTAGAGCGTTAGGCAAACCAATCCCGTCAGACACGACCACTTTACGGTTTTGACCGTCCACCGATGAACACTCGATCTTGGGAGCTTCTCTGTTCCAGTCTGTCCAATACAGAGTCCTGCAGGGAGAAACAGCGGTGAGAAATTGTTGGCTTCATATTAAATTCAGGAAAAATGATTAACTTCTAGACTGGATTTACATGATGTTGACTGCTGTAGTGAGGCAAGTATGACTGTTTTTGCAGTCACGCTGAGTTTTAGCATTGACTTGTTTTGGTGTTGAGCGCTGGGATCTGACTAATATAATGAGACAAGAGGAAAACCATACACAAGCATGCATACAGCCACAACCACACACACACGGGTACATAGGGGTATAATAGCACAGGGCTCAAGGGAGCAGCTGTCTCATGCTGATGAGGTCATGGTCAGGTTACTCTGAGCAACGTACGACCTTTGAACTCCGCTCTTAAAGTGCATTTTTTGGTCATGTTTCATGTGTATACATCAGAAAATATGGACCACACAAAAATCCAACTTTTGAATAAACCAGTGTCTTCATATTTCTCATGGATGTGTTTTAGTAAAGAATCAAAACATATCTTCATTTCAAAACGCCACAAATTTGCTGGATGACAACACGGCGTGTGTGTGTGGCCTGCTTATGACGCCACGCTGCTTTTCATCTGCAGATGATGGTGTACATGTGGGCAATACACTGGGGACTATAGGTAACACACACCACATGAGCAATCAACTTACACACACACACCATATGTGCATGAATCTGATGAAGGCACAGGGCAGCAGATGTTTGCGTACGAGACGTTCATACATGTGTACATGCTTTTATAATGTGTGTGCATGTAATTTTGGTGTGTCTGCTTCGCTGTGTGCGGTTGTGTGTCTGTGTACAGGGAACATGTGGAGGCTCTGAAATCACAGAGCACATGCTTAATCATAAGTGTACCCCTGTGAAGCAGTAATTACCTTTAGGACTTGGCTTTTAGTCAGAACACACACACATATTTGGCTTCAAGTCAGAAAATAAACCTAAGCTGTCAAATCAATATGTGAAACAAACTTTCAAACTTTTATGATTTAGGTTATTGCTGCTGTGTTTAATCATTTATATCAACCACATTAACACACACACAGACACACAGGCATATAACTGTTGATTATGTGATTAGTTGCAGTGATGAAAAGCAGATGTTGTTCCTGGAGTGCTGACCAATGAAGGCCTCATGCTTTCACTTTGTGTGTGTGAGAGTGTGTGTGTCCAGGATTAATAGCATCAGCACAGTTTCCTTGGCTCAGTTTGGTGCAACACCCACAGAGAACACACTAAAAATCACTTCTATGACAGAATTATCAAACATGCATTATTAAAGGGACACTCCACCCTAAAATCCAAACCCCATCAATTTTCCTACAGCCGCCTGTCTCAGACTGATGAAGTCATGTTTAGATCACAGCCTCAAGCCTATAACCAGACTCAACAAACTCCTTGCTCTTTAACATAATTTGCACTGTACTAATGAATTAGGTACAGGCCTTGTTGACTCATAGTCTGCTTATGAACTTGTGTTTAACTTCATGGTCATGATCATGGACTAAAAACCATGTGTGCGCTCTGATATACTCTGATATAAAATCGCTGGATACAGAGGGTCTCGTTCTGTCTCAGTGCAGCACCTCCAGGATATTACACTTGATCGCGAGGAGAGTGTGTGGGCGCCTGTTTGTTTCTTCCTCAGGGAAAAGATTTGTACATGCTTGCAAATCCAGACTAAAGCGTCTCGATGCTTTACAAGACCCAAGTAAAACAACTTCAGATGTTTTCATGTGAACCTCGAAATAAGCCAAAACAAATAGTTTTACCCAGTGGAAGAAACCACTATGATGGCCCGGGGGTTGACCAGGTCTGTGTCAAACAAGGTCCGCCTCCCACTGCCGTCCAGGTTGGCGCTTTCAATCACATCAGGTGTTGAGTCGACCCAGAACATCAACCTGCGTTTGACGTCCACAGCCAAACCCTCTGGACTGACAAGGTCTATGGGGAACCGTACAGGAAGTATTGAGCTCTCTGACAACATTCATTTATTCATCATAAAAATGAAGGAGTGGAAGTGTGCAGTCTCACTTGTGTTAATGAGTATCTCAGGCTCAGCTCCAGTTGCCATCAAAGCTCTGTTGATTGTTCTGGCAGATAAGTCTGTCCAATAGACTTGGTTGTCTTTGCAGTCATAGGCTATACCAACAACTATGGAACCCTGAACACACACAGAAACATTAGAATACAGAGAATAATTACTGGCTGTACTAAATACGAGTAAAGAGTTGAAATCCTGATCAGTTCACATCTCAAGCTGGAAATAAGTCAGATCATATAACAACACAAACATTAAACACAGATATTGAATTAAAAAGACAATCTTTGACCAATATTTGCAAATAAAGTAGCTCAACCAGCCTGCTAGTGTTGTAGCAGCAGCCTAATGTCTCTACAGTGCAATGTTATTTACACAATCAGTTCCTTGTTCCTAGAACGTATAGGATCAGCATTACTGCTGTTCTAGTCTATTGTAAAACTAACTGACATCTAAACAGAACACATGGTTAAGTTTCATTTTTGTCACATATTTTCTTTTGTTTACTTTTAATGTTTTGTTCCAGTAGAAGTTTTTTGGAATAAACGGAAAAACAGAATAATATCCACGTGTGTAAGAATCAACCAAGAAAATAAACACCAGAAGTGAAAATGAACAGAATATGTAATACTGCATCTATCCATTCATGACTTACATGTAGAGTCAACAGTGTTTTGGAGCGGCTTGCATCTAGTCTGGTCCCGTTGAGAGGCAGCGCTCCTATTTTCTGTCCCTGAGCGTACAGCAGCGTGATGTCAGTGTTTGTGGGAGGGGTCACATCTGGGCGGGGCAATGGGCGTACAGTGGGCGGGGCCACTGAGGAGAGACCTGGGATGAGAAGAGATGGTTAAAAACATCATGATTGTTGATGTTATTCATATCATCTGATACAATAAAATCACATGATAACTTACATGCAGGCTTAACAACATCATGTGATCGGGTACCAGGAACCTCCCGCCCATCCTGGTCCACACACCAACAGTATGTGGTCTCCCCATAACACTGGACTGGACTGAGAGGGCATGAGAATTATTTATCTGTAGACACTTGTCGCTTAAAAGCTATTGAATCTATGTGTGATTAGTACCTGAACTGTCCATCCGGCTCACACTGAGGCAGATATTGCTGTGGCTCTGGTTTTCCACCATAGTGCTCAATCAAACTGGCCCTCCATCGCTCACACACACTCTCAGGGCGAAGGGTTGGAACCACAGAGACTAAAGGAGACACAAATTATTTTTAAAGCTATATATTATCCTACATAGTCGTAACAGTTAAAATCAATATCCTATTCAGTTGCAGTTTGACATTATTCATTCAGTTATACTGTCAGTGTGTTTTTTCCAGCTTGCTGAGTTTATACAGCAGTGATAGTAGGAGGGCTTGATTAACGGTGAGGGGACGGCCAGTGTTTAAAGAGGCGCACACATATACACATCCTACTTTTGTCAAAACTGTTTACCATTTTAAAATCCCTTTAATAACTCACTTTATAGAAGAGCTTTAAAACTAAACCCGAAACCACTTTAGGCTTCTACAAATGTTTATACTGGCCTCGCTGTGTGTGTGTGTAAATTTCTACTGTGAGACTCAACAGTTTCTAGACTGAGAAGGAGATTAGGATAATATCTGAGAGGAGGGCGAGAAGATAGCAACTCAGATCAGAGAGTCAAAAAGAGACTAAGACTAACTAAACAATTAAACTGATCTAGTTTTTCCAGCAGTATTTACTGCAGTGGCAGCTGCAATTTAGTCTGATGAATCACTTGGTTTTACTTCTATTTACTATTCAGCCACATGACCTACTGAGTTTAGTGGTTTAGAAAAAAACAGCAAATTGATGAGTTTTCAATCCTCAGACTAACTTACTGTGTTGGCAATGAGCTATAATACTTATGTGGGTACACATAAATACAGACTAACTTTAAATAGCACTCTAATATGAGACTTTAATGTGGCTGTCTGATGCCTGCATCACATTAACTACTAAATTTGTTGTAAATTTAAGCAGCGAATACAAATTAAATTGACAAATGATGGGGTTGTAGCCACTCAAATAATGTTTCATGATAAAGAGGACATGAATCCCAAACCAAACAGCAGCACGGTATGATCTTGCCTCATTTATCATCAACACTACTAAGAAACTCCTGCATAAGACTAAAGAGCATTTGCCACCAGAGCATAGAACTAAAACATACTGTGGTTATACCAAGCAGGTGTGAAAGGAGGCATGAGGCAAGGTGGATAATGAAACAACGTTTTAAGATCCGATAACTTAGGTTTTTAAAAACTCTAAGCAAACACACACATTTACACGTATAGCAATAACACAACAAACTGCGTGTGTGTGCGCTCCTATCAGTCTGTGCAGCATCTGTAGGGTGTAACACTGTGTTGTCACTCTGCTGCTCTGGCCTTGTTTGGTTTGGTTGCATGGCAACAGCTGGCAGCTCATCTTACCACAAAATGACCACTTCAGATGTTAGGATGGTCATAAATGGAATTTATAGCGAGGACTGAATTTATAGAGCAGCCTCTGTGTATATTCAAGAGTGGGTGAGAATAACAGTGTCACACAGAGAGAGGGGCAAAGAATCAGGTGATATCTTTGGTCTAAACTGTCAAAACAGAGATTACTTGTTACATTTTCAATCAGTCAGCTTACATGTTTGCTATTTTGCCGATGAAATTATTTGTTGTATACGTAAACTTCATGATGTGGCTTCTTGTTCTAAAATACTTACCAAAGTGTAATCATGGGGTCTTTTACTATTTTCAAGTCAGTAGTTCAGTTCAGAATTTCTGTGAACATGTTTATTTGCTACCTATCCATGAGTTACATGAGAAGAGTAATACTAAGCCAACATGGCTGCTGGCTGTGCAGTTTGTTTGGATGCACAAATCCTTGGCTTAATCAATATCTGTGAATCTCAAGCTGTCTCAAACACTGATAAACAGTCTCAATATACCACAATGAAACTTGTGCTGCTAGAATCAGCAGCCTCACCTGGTGTATCACAGTCTATACGGGATGCACCAGGTAGAGTTCTGGTTCCTGCTCTCTCTTGTCCCTGACTGTCCACACACCAACACCGTCCAGTGGAGCCATCACACTGCAATAATAAATACAGTATTATTAAAGATAAAAGATCAAAAATTAAAAAAAGGTAGTTAGGCATCACCAGACAAGTGGACAGATGTGAATTCATCTGGAAACTCTCAGTTCATCTTTGACTTCCAAGGGGTGTTATCCACAGGGACAGACAAATAGCCTCTGGACTCAACAACCAATCAGAACAATGAAATGTGTGAGTCAAGTGCCTCAGTGTCCTCGTCTTTACCGTCATCACATTAAACCTGCTGGATAATAGATAAATGGTTGGGATTCACTTGGCAAATGACGACTGAAACATCAGATCTCAGTCTGGTTCCCAAGCTTCAGAAATTCACAAGAAAAAAAACTGTATCTCTGTCTGCAAAGAACACATAAATATATCAGTTTCACCTGTCGAGGTATGTACTGTCCTTCTACATCACACTGTGGTACATAGACTCCAACTACAGGCTGTCCCTCTCGGATGCTTGTCTGAGCACTGTCTCTGTGGTGCTCACAGTGAGTTTTCGGACGCTGTGGCTCAGCTGGAGAAAATGAACAAAACGTTATTAGGATATGCATGAGTTTGTAGCTGGACTGTATGTGATAGATTATGTTTTACAGATTGAAATAAAGTTGACTTTGCCCAGTTCAGGATGTTGATTAAAAGGAATCCCTTTCTTTGCAGATGACACCTAGCTTTCTTGTCCTTCCTTTGACACACAGGCAGTCGTTGGAATCTGTGCATCACCACCCACCTAATCCTTACATCAGACCTCAGCTGAGAGAAACCTCTGTAATTTTCCTTAAAATTCCTGGCGTTTAAACCTCCCCTCTATAATGGAATACCAGTGACTCCCACATAAACTGTTTCTTGGTACAGCATTTGTAACTACAAAACTCCTAACATTTTGTATCAATTATAATAAATACCACCTGGCTGAGGTCCAACCTCTACAACTCACCCACCGTGCTCCTATTGTACTGCCAGAAATTATGTGTGATCAACCAGCACCTTTTTTTCTGTACTGCAGCTTCATTGGGGTGTTGAAATCACCTTGTTACATGCCCTGCAGAAACATAAGCATAAAACAGCAAACTCACCTGGTTTGTCACAGTCTTTAGGCTGTGTACCGGGTGAAGTCCTGGTCCCGACTCTCTCTTGTCCATTACTGTCCACACACCAACAATATCCACTGGATCCATGACACTAGCACAATAACGAAACACAATTTGTCCATCTAAAATTCTTTTAAAGTTACTCAAAGAAATATTAAACCAAGGCAAAAAAGTAAACGATCCCCTCCAGTGAAAATCCAATTCTCTTACTTCGTTAACAAGTCAATGTGGTCTTTTTCATATGCTGCAAGATAGTCATAGGTGTGCTTGAGCAGCACCCAGTGGGAAGGGGTGAGAGGAGAAAGAGGCAGGGACTACGTAGATCCACACATTCTAGAGGTGCAACAGTTACAGCTAGGCCATTATATTGCAGGAATGGATTATTTTCAGAGACAAAAACTCAAAGTATGTGACTTTGATAGACAGAGAGGAGTTTTTTGGGCTTAAATCAACGACCGCAGAGGGACTTTAAATTGTTGTGTGATTTGGTGCAAACCTGCAGCGATATGTACTGTCCAAGAGCATCACACTGAGGGACATAAGCTCCAACTACAGGATATCCCTCTGAAGTGGGAGCTTGTGCTCTTTCTCTGTGGTGTTCACAGTGAGATTTTGGGCGCTCTGGTTCATCTGGAAAACATTTACAAGTTTACACAAGTTATTAAGATAAACACAATCAATGTTTCAAGCAATTTGCCTAAAATTAGCAACACTCTGCTGAGTTATTATCCTTTATTGAGTCAACATGTCAGTAGAGTTGCACAGACTGGCCTGTTAGACCTAAAGTGGCCGATTACCAAAACTACACTTCTCTTGTTCCACAATGCTGATGACATTTAAATGTCTTGGCAAGAGACCTCTGAAAGACCTCTCCATCATCTTTGTTAGTATAATGCTGACTCCTGCACAGTCTACAGTTTTCATTATGAACCCTGGCATGTCAGTAATGAATACAAACCTGGTATTCATTACTGACATTTCTCGCTCCATTGTAGGTCTACTCTGTACAACATATGACTGCCTGTTCGCTTGTTCAAACTCCACTCATGTATAAACTATCCTAAATCCCCCTGGCTGACAGCCATCAACAACCCCTACATCTCATCCTGAATAGTACAGAATGATTGTATCTTACCACCACAAATTATGCATCATCAGCCTGCACATTCCCTCCTTTCTTATTTTTAGTTGAGATGCTACAAACTGCTGCATAACGCCCTTAAGTAAGAATACAGTGGATATGATTATCAGTACAATGACAACGCAATAGTCTTACCTGGTTTGTCACAGTCTTTGGGTTGTGTTCCAGGTGGAGTCCTGGTTCCTGCTCTCTCCTGTCCATTATTGTCAACACACCAACAATGCCCACTAGAGCCATGGCACTGAAATATATAGCAAAATTAATAAGAAGAAAACATGAGATGGACAAAAAAGGGCAAGAAGAAACTGTGTCTCTGTATGCAAAAAAACACAATAATGAAAGATCATGTAGATATTAAGGATTGAGTCTAACTTAGGTACAATTACTCAAAGTAATGATATTAAAGCACACAGTGAAACACGGCAAAAAAGCCTTTGAACAAATGCCAACCTGCAGTGGTCGATACTGTCCATTGGCATCACACTGTGGTACATGGGCTCCAACTACAGGATACCCCTCTGGGCTGGTGGTCTGCACACTGTCTCTGTGGTGCTCACAGTGAGTCTTAGGGCGTTGTGGCTCATCTGGGGGAGGATGAAAAACACATTTACACAATTTATTAGGAAAAGTAGGCGTTGCTTGCAAAACAGACGTGAGTCATGATGCACTCACGCAGACTTTCTGCTGCTCCCAAGTCATAATGTTTAGGAATTTTCAATTCAGCTTATAGATAAACCTCCACATAAACAATTTAAGGTCAAAAGACCTCATTTTGTGCTCTTGCTGATGGATTTCATAGTGCTGGATCTTCCCATCCTCTTATATCTTTACAAGCATTCCACTTTTAAAGGCTTTTAAGCAGCTTAGATAATTCTGTCTTGATCCTCACTGGATGTACTTATTAGGGTTGTGTTGGGACATCTGTTTTCTTCAAACATCTTGAGCACTGATGTTCCACCTGGTCGACTGCTAAGAACACTAATATTTCTCTCCACACTTGATATCTCAGCTCTGTTGGCACAGCCCAAAACCTCCCTGCTACTGCTGCTACTGGCCTTGTCAAGCTGGACTCATATTCATCATCCCCTCTGGCTGAGCTCCTACAGCTCTTCAGAAAGCTGCACAATGTTTAGTTTCCATGTTTGAGGTTGGTTATTGTCATCCATTCGCTTCACCCTCTACCTTTTTATTTAACTGAGATACAGTACTCAAATGTATGTTTATGTCCTGACAAGTTTGGATGTAGTCTTGGTCACCTGGCCTGCTGCAGTCTACAGATGGTGTACCAGGTGGAGTTCTGGTTCCTGGTCGCTCCTGTCCTTGACTGTCCACACACCAACAATGTCCTGAGGAACCATGGCACTGAAACACACAGCAACAACTGTACTCACAGTTATGGACAAAAGACAGATCTCTTTTCTGAAAAAATGTATTTCTATATATTTTACCTGTTTAGGTGTGTATTGTCCATTTGCATCACACTGAGGTACAAACACTCCTAGTATAGGATATCCCTCTGGACTGGTGGTCTGCACACTGTCTCTGTGATGCTGACAGTGTGTTTTAGGACGCTCTGGTTCATCTAAGGATTTAAAAATTAGTCTTAAAGATGAAAGAATGTAAAGTCATTCAAAACCACAAACACAAAGGTGTGTCTAGCGTGTACAAGATAAAACTTCCAATTAAGTTCCTTTTGTGCACAGACGGAGCAAGGCACGAGCACTAATTTTTGTGAATCAGAGTTTCATGTGGTGTCACCTGACCAACACCAGGACCTGGATTATAGGCATTGTTGAGACTGCTTGCAGGTGTGCACTCGAGATTTCACTCATGGGCCTACAGAAGCAGCACTGTGTCAAAGTCTACGAGGATTTCAGTCAAGTCGTGTAGGACATTCACTGTAAATGAATTAGCCAGGTTCAGACTGTCAGCACTGAGTCCTACAACGTCCTGAGGCACTCAAGAGACAACATCCAGCGCAAACAGCCTCAACTGTGGTGCGATAGCAGTTGGCTGCTCCATTGTGCCAGCGTGTTTTCAACCAGTTTTTCACTGGCAGCACACAATCATTGCTCCATGCTCTCCCTACCGGCCAGGTTTGACTCTCTGCGACTTTTTCTTTTCCCCAAAATAAAATGAAATCTAAGTGTCGCCGTTCTGACACAGTGGAGGAGCTCTAGTGCGCTACAGATGGTGCTTGGCATGAATTTTCTTTATAACAGGCACAGAACATCATACTTTGTTCATTACAGATCACATTAAATCCTGGGGGCTACAACAAGACATTATGACTATTCCAACCTGGTCTGTCGCAGTCCTTAGGTGCTGTACCAGGTAGAGTTCTGGTTCCTTCTCTCTCTTGTCCTCTGCTGTCCACACACCAACAATGTCCAGTGGAGCCATGACACTGAAACACAAATAATTTGTATCCAAATGTCATATTTCCTATATTTCTTCATTAACACTTGGTAATTGACGTGCCATCAAATGCTGACCTGTAATGGTATGTACTGTCCATTAGCATCACACTGTGGTACATAGGCTCCAACTGCAGGAGGATATCCCTCTGGGCTGGCAGACTGAACACTGTCTCTGTGGTGCTCACAGTGAGTTTTAACACGCTCTGGTTCATCTGGTTGAGAAAGGTTAACAGGATCAGAACACATTATTTAAATTATGTATAATAGTAAACAGAACTGAAACCATCCAGTGAAAGTTAATCAAACATATTGTCTGATAATGTAAAAAGACATTTTACACATGTAATGTTTGTAACTATAGAAATAACACATGACTTATGTTCACATATTAAATCCATATGTTTCTAGCATTACTGATCTGTGTTCAGGTTCAGCCTGTGGGACACCTGGTCAGTACATTGAGGAACCACTAATGTGGTCTCATGAACTAAAAATCATCTTATTTTTAGTTACACTACGTCAACTTATCTTCACTACACACACAGTTGTTAAAATATCGTGTAGCAGATCGTATCACTAGTCAGTGAGAACAATCGGCTTTAAATTTGTCAGGATTATAAAACTCCAGGCCAAGCCTGTAAATCTTCTCATGTTTAGCTGGATATTTTTGGCAAAACAAACAGAGTCTCAGCAACAGTTTTTATGATGATCAAAATGTGTTATATGAGTAACAGGTGGCATTTTGTTGGCAAGTTGCCATGGTATGCCCCCAGGTCACCATTTACAATCAAGGAACTACAACTTGGCAGGTATTACCCCATAAAAATACACTCAGCCAGTACATAACTAACTGCTTATAGTCTACGTAAGAAAAACACAAGTTCAGCAATTTAGACTCCAAAAGAACCTGTTTTACTCATTTTCTTTTAACTTGATCTTACTCTTTCACTCTGCTGCTGGCGACTCCCCAACCCCACACACACTCTCACAGTGATATCACCTGTTTTTCCAGGCATTCCAAGGCTATGACCCAATGACCTCAATAGTGCACCACTTACAAGGTTAGACACACACTGACCTAAACGTGCTGTCTGTTTGACTTGTTATTGGGTTGAGGAATTAGGGGGTTCACAGGTCAATGTTTAACAAGAGAACCTTATAGAGTCATGACATAATACACCTGCTGATGCTGGTTCCCATACTGCTCACAACAAAACAGGCTGAAGCACTCATTGAAACCTGAATGGGGGAGAGGTCTGTCAGTCATTGTCTATTATTATTACTCACCTGGTTTGTCACAGTCTTTGGGTGGTTCGCCAGGCGATGTCCTGGTTCCCGCTCTTTCTTGTCCCCTACTGTCCACACACCAGCAATGTCCAGAGGAGACATTGCACTAAAAGATATTTTAAGCCGTTCGGTCAGAATTTTTATGTTGTTATGATATTCAAACTCAATTTCAGATCATCTGTGTGTAAATTAGCTGATCTTGCATCAGATGCTGACCTGTAGTGGTGTGTACTGTCCTTCTGTGTCACATTGGGGTACATAGACACCAATTATAGGAAGTCCCTCTGGTGTGATGGTCTGCACACTGTCTCTGTGGTGCTCACAGTGAGTCTTAGAATGCGGTGGTTCATCTATAGAGGTGGATTAACAAATAATGAACATAAAAATGATTGTTGAATGTATGATTTTGTTATTATACACAAAGCAAAAAAATATTATTGGAAATTTAACCTCAGCTTTTAAACTGCTTCTTACAAGTCTGCAAACTTCATGGAAATGAAATACTAAATGACTAATGTTCCTTTTTAATTTAAGTAGCTTTTGCCTCAAACCAAAGAATGTGAAGATTGTAGTTTGTGTTGAACAATCTGACCAAATTGGCTCATAAAAAAGCACTTGGACACATATTTTCCTCACCAAGTTTGCTGCAGTCTGTCGGTGTTGCACCAGCCTGTGTTCTTGTTCCACGTTTCTCCTCTCCATTACTGTCCACACACCAACAATGGCCAGTGGAACTATGACACTGCAATGTATAACATATTTTTAGGTATGAAATATTTTTTATTTTCTTTGAGTAACAGGTGATGACTAGTCCTTTCAAACACTAACCTGCGAAGGTAGGTACTGTCCATTTTCATCGCACTGAGGTACATAGGCTCCAAATAAAGGATATCCTTCTGGACTGGTGGTCTGCACACTGTCTCTGTGGTGCTCACAGCGAGTCTTAGGACGCTCTGGTTCATCTAAAGAGATACAGGTGATGCCTTTACACTATCTGATCCTTTTATTGAAGACCATCTTCTAGGAAAAAAAGATAATACCTGGTCTGTCACAATCTCTGGGTGATGTACCAGGTGGAGTTCTGGTTCCTGCTCGCTCCTGTCCTCTGCTGTCCACACACCAACAATGTCCAGTGGAGCCATGACACTGCAAAACATCATTAAACTTCAAAATCAGTATATCGTTTAACTCATCAGTTAGACACTTTACTAGTGTGTCAGTTAGCGCCCACCTGCAGTGGTCGGTATCGTCCATCAGAGTCACACTGAGGGATGAAGGCTCCGATAACTGGTCGTCCACCAAGTTCCACTCCACTCTGCAGACTGTCTCTGTGCTGCTCACACTGGCTCCTTGGACGAACTGTTTGTCCTATAGAAAAATGATATAAAAAATATACTGTATAATACACATATTTTATTATTTGTATTTTTTTTGCTCCCATATCTTTGTATTTGTTAAATGTTTCAGGTATTCTCATATTTAATATAATTTACAGCAGAATAAATAATCAGCACTGATCAGGAGAGCTCAGAATGTAAAAAGAAAAAATGAAAAAGATGAAGCAAAATGAAAAAGACATGCTGAAAAGATCTGTATGCACATTATATTTTATATCTATAGTCACACTGCAACATTTGCCACCATCATGCATCACTATGGTAACAATCCTGCTGACCTTCCTGCTGGGAGCAGTGGAAACCATCACCATAAAACCCAGTTTGGCACAGACACTGGAAGGATCCCAGTTCATTGATACATCTGGCATTGGCGTGACATGGAGAGGAGCTGCACTCATCTACATCTGAGCAAACAGAGGGAGAGAAATGAATCAACAACCACGATAAACAAAGATATGCTCAAACTGGAGCTTAGAAACTCCATTAACAATACAAATGTATGCTGGTAGACTACACAGAACATATTTCTATTCAGTGGCATTTTTTTATAATTGGATACATTTGTACGTTATGTAAAGTATAACATTAAAGTTCTATTTGTTAAGGAGTGAGGGAGGGCTCAGTGGAAGTTCATCTAAAGTTCACACTGATGGGTGAAAGGAGGACACACACATACACACGCGCATGCTCACACGTGCACACACACACACACACACACACACACACAGACACACACACACACGCGCCAGTAGGACTTTGCTCCTCCACACATTCCAAAGCAACAAACACATTGTGCCACTGCTCCATTTGTCTTTCCCTTCACCCCCCTGTCCTGTCTAATCTCACCTTCTCCTTCTCACATTAGTCCTGTTCTCACATTTGTCATCTATCCTCCCCTCTCCCTGTGTCTCTAGCTTTTGCAGCTGTGCATTACTGTTGTGGAAGAAATGTTATGCCTGCACTCAGACAAGTAAGTGGGTCTCCTCCAAGTATTCAGTTCATTTTGGAACATGGAGCATTACATGACTCCAACACACTTCTCAGGGGACAAGCCATTGTTGGTCTTTGTAGACCAAAGGACAAGACATGAAAATGGGAGAATGATATGTTTGCCACTGTTATAAAGCATATGTTTACAGGCAATTTATTTTCATTTGCATTACAATTACAGTGCACGCAAGCAGACATTACGACACTGCTTGTTTCAGCAAAAAATGTATGTTTAGAGGCTTTAGCTGATACTTTTATGTTCAGTGGTTTTAAGTTGATATCTTTGCTGACGTAGATTTATAAATAAATGACAGAGCGTCATGGAGCTCAGCACCTAGACAAACCACTACAGTGGCTTTGTCATTCATTTTCAAGGATAATTAACAGGTGTTGAAGTCATTTCAACAGACTCTTGCACACATGGAGGCCAGGCGATCCTGCTCAGGGGAATTCTGGAGCACTAAACAGTTGCTTTAGTGGAAATGATTCTAACATCAAAATATCCCGCCAGTACTTCTTTTTTATTGTTGATGGTTTTGGTTTTTCAGGAAATGTGTTAACAATAACTGGATGGAGTGTCATTGTCTAGACATTCATGCTCCCTCAGAATGTACTGGAACAACTCTAGTGAACTTCTGACTTTCCAATTAATGTCACCCCATAAAAAAACACAACAAATTCACTTATCTAGTGGAATACCTCAATATATCTGATTTATCCTAATAACTTCGGTGGTCCCTAAACTGCCCTCTTATTCTTATAAGTCCTAAAGGAGCTTAGAGCTCAATATACTCATTCATTTTACTCAAATGCAACTCACCAACACAGGTACGCCCATCAAAGCCAAAGTCATAGCCAGTCTGGCACTGGCAGCGGTGGCTACCAGGTAGGTTCATACACTGAGCATGAGCACCGCATGTAGCTACACCCTCAGCACACTCATCGATGTCTGCAGTGAGAGAGAAAGTGAGACAGTGTTCTATAAACTCAGAAGTCTGTAAAACAGGAATCCCATATCTAACAACACGTAGCAGCCACATGTGTGTATGTGAGAACAAAAGCTGTAATTAAGGGCCATTACTGGTCCTTTTAGTACATATACATTGTGTGCATGCTTGTTTGCGTTACTAAAACATGTTCCACCCACACCTGGATTCTTTGCTGCATTCTTAAATGCATGTGCAACACTCATGACTAATCCCCACAGAGATACTTTGACCAGAGAGACACTGAGGCCCATCCATGGGAACTGAAGCTAAGCCCGGGGCTTTCTTAGTGCTGTCAGCAGGAGAGTCAGACCTGCTGCTGGGCTAATGACAGGCCATGCATGGGCTTAAAAAGTCCTGGAAGTCCCTTTTATGTAAAGAATGAACATTGAGGAGGAGAAGGGAGAGGCAGGATGGGAGGAAGAGGGAAGAGAGAAGAGAAGAGAGGAGAAGAGAAGAGAATAGAACAGAAGAGAAGAGAAGAGAAGAGAAGAGAAGAGAAGAGAAGAGAAGAGAAGAGAAGAGAAGAGAAGAGAAGAGAAGAGAAGAGAAGAGAAGAGAAGAGAAGATGATACCATCCATCCAGTCTGTACTTGACCCCTCGACACTAGATAGACAGATGTTGATGAAACACAGACACACTTCCTTGAACTGTATTTGTACCTTGAACTATATTTGTGTGAGACAGAGGCACCATTAGACTAAGCCAAGGTGGGGAAGCACCTTAAAGCGCTGTGCAGTGTACACAAACTGTCACAATGTTGCACTGTGTATCTAAAAGAAATACTTTAACAGTATGTGGTGTACACACACGTCCAAATAAAGTACTAAAAGATATGAGCGATAGATAGATACATAGATAGACAAATAGACAGATAGATACCGTAACAGTTGCGTCCATCTCCTCTATAACCAGTAGCACACTGGCACTGGAAGGCCTGGCCCTCTAGTGGGATACACTGGGCCGTGGTGTCACAGTCGTGGTTCCCAGCATAGCAGGGGTTGACCAGCTCCGGCCCTGAAGGCTCAACTACAAATGACATGAGGGATCAAAGAGAGAGAATTACTTCATTACTCATGGAGTCAGTAAAACAGTAAGTTAAGTCCAAGAAGGTTTGAACATGTGCCGTACTACACACACTCAACAGAGTTAGCTGGAATTGAACAATCCACATTGAAGTCCTCCACCTCAGTCTCTGTCTATGTGGTATATAGTAGAGTTATCCCATTCATTTGTATCATTGTCTTATTTTTCTGAAGCAGTCGGCAAAGTAGCAGTAAAACAGTGTGAAAGTATAGATGTACTATCAGAAACATGTACTTAACAATGTCAAGTACTTCAAATGTGGAATGGCCCCTGTGACCGATTATATTAGTGAACTGTGCTTATACTGAAACATTAGTGAGGCAGAAAAGAAGAAACGTTTGCTCCACCCATTTTTAATAATTGTTGAAGTTTTAAACCACTGCTTTACTTGTGAATTACTGTGAACTCTTTTTTTGTAAACTTATAAGTTTTTAAATGTAGTCTGTCAAGTAACTGGTATTTATAGCTGTCAAATAAGTATATCAGGTATAATGGAACAACATTTCCCTTATATTATATTATAGAGTGGAGTAGCAGCATGAAGGAGCATATAATGGAAATAATTAAGTCCAACAGGATTGTATTTAAGCACATGTTCCTTTATATTTCTATTATTTGTTTGTGCTATGTGTCTTGGACCAATGTAAAAAAGAGATTTTTAAATAGCAAATATTATTAGGTTTGATCTCACAGTAAACCTAATGAGACGGAAACATAGTAACACCAATAAAGCTTAGCTACACAACTGCACACACTCAACTCAGTCAGTGTCCTGAATTCAGATGAATTGGATTATTCACCAGTAAAAGTCCAATGAATAGAGCAATGATTACAGGACAGCTTAATCAAACACACATGTAACACCACTCCAGACAAATTCCCATAGGATGGTTTCCTCTTAGGAAGCGACTCCCTTCATGTTCTCAATATTCAACATATGGATAAGGTTAGACACACATGTACATGAGAGGGAGAGGGGGCGACACACAGACAGAGAGATGAGTGAGCGGATGTGAGTTCAGGGTTTCCTCAAACCGCATAGCTCAGACAGACAATTTCAAAAACAAACCTCAGACTAATTTGGAGAAAATCAGAAATAAAAACAGCAGAGTACAGAAAACCATGGGAAATCATTAGTAAGGAATGCGAAAGATGTATAAATATGCACAAACACTGAATCATGCCATCGTAAGCTAAACCACTGAAAAGACGTTAATTAGTGTTAAATGTAAGCCTTATTTAACTTTCATGTCAAGGACTATTCTGATGTTGCATTTGTGGTTAGGTGAAAAAATTGATGGATAACTTTGTTGTCATGCTGTCTAAGCATTTCTCCCAAACACTTTGCATTATTATAGCTTTAGTAGAAGAGTCTAGACTCCAAACCACTGGAGTCCAGTTGGTCAGAACGTCTACATATGGACAGTTCACCCAAAGCAAACCAGCAAGATCACAACAGTAATATCTGTTTTTAATGATGGTTAAGGCTGGACTTTTTCTTTACTGTCTGGGGCATCATCCACCATAAACAACAACAACACACTTACACGTAAACACAATCAAACACACACACACACAGCTTGCTTTCATCTACCGAGGCCAGAGAGCAATTTTGGCTCATTATCAGAGAGAGAGAGAAACTCTTCAAAGTCTGAATGTGGCCAGGAAGAAGGAGAGATGAGAGGGTGAGATACACATGGACTAGAGAGAAGACGGAGGGATAATTAGAGAGAGAGAGGGAGAGAGAGAGAGAGAACACACACTCCCCACACATGCACTATTCACCATCAAAGTGATGACTGCAGCTTCCCACCTGTTGCATTTTACAAAACTCATCTACACACATGCACAAACACAAAAAAAACACACACAGTAGCTGAAGGTGCACCGGCTACTTTTAAAATCCAATGACCCACCCTGAAGCAACATAAAATTATCTATCATCACTGACTTTTACTGACATATTGAATAAGCCTAAAATTTTAACACGGTGTAGAGTTTCAAGTAATGAAAGCAGCATTTCAGGGGGCGAAAAACACCACTTTGTTTAAAAAAATGCAAGGGATTCAGAATATCCAGTATGAGTAACATATCCATGAGGTTAAAACCAGATGTTTAAAGGAGATTTTCACCAATTTCACACGGAAAAATTCCCAATTACACACAATACTGGTTTTGTAAAGTCTTCTGTAGCTCCAGAGAGTACATTCTAAATAAAGAGTCAAAGAAACCCAACTTTCATTGTCTTCTTTTTTATGAACTATGGCATTTCATCTTTGTTACACTGCCCCAAAAAACTGTTTCAGTTCTCTCTACTTCTAGTCATGGTTGCTTTAATGTATTTTTAAAAGCAATTATTAATTACCTCACTGACATAATGCTAAACTGACATAATAATAAGACATCTCTCACTGGTGCCTGAGTAGAGAGTTGCAGCAAAAAGACACAGGATCATTGTGTAAAAAACGTAGGACTCGATTTAACTCTTTCCTGAAAGGTGCCACAAGATAATCTGTCAAGATACAGCATCGGTCAGTCCAGGACATTCCACTTTCTACCGTTCATCTCGTGGTTGTCGAAAGTAACTAGTTGGATCTGAGGGAACCTTCTAATTGTAAACTTTTTAGTCCTGCTCCAACGGGACTTAGATTGTCTTTCATTGTCACCGGTACCTTAAAGAACACCCCACCTGGCACAGTCCCTTCCCTGTTTTATCCGTGGACTGTTTTGGGTCTGAATCCCTACTTACAGAGAAAAGGAATCAAATTCACACTAACGGCTGTTTGTATTAGTTTCATGGTTGTTCCAATATTTAGCAGCTGAAATCAAAGTTTATTTTCAGCTCATCTATGAAACACTAATTCAGAGTGACTTCAGTGTATTTGTTTCTCTTCTATTTCTGTTCTGTGGAACTTAAGGACGACTGACAAACAGTTTATATTCCCCCAACAGTTTAAGATCCACACTAGTGTCAATTACTACAAATTATATACAGTACAAATGCTGCTGCCTCCATTTTTTCAACTGAAAACATACATAGAGAAGAAAAATGTTGAGGTGAGTATCTGAAATTAAATGATATGACATGACCCTAACAACACAAACTCAACTCAGGTAAACTTGTTCTCTCTCTGTCAGTCTTAAGTTTGTCCCATTCTCATGACATCACTGGGCAGCTATTCTGCCCGGCAACCCCCCTGCTGGAAAATCTGTCATTGGCTTGGATATTATTTCCCAGAAAGTATAAGGCCCTCAAACACAAATATTCACACACACACCGTCTGTTTCACAGACACACACACATCACTTAACCTGTGTTTACAAAACCCCTGATCCCCGAAAGCTCTTCCAGCTGTGCTCTGGGTGCATGGCTGTGTGTGAGTGTGTACACGTGTGACATATGTCATCATAACCTTTTTAATCAGTGTGTTGACATTTAAATGACAGAAACTTGGTCTGGATCCAAAAACCAGGGAAAGAACTGTCTCTCTCTCGCTTTCTGCCTTAAATTCTTTCTTTTCCTCTTCATCTTTTGACGTCTCTTGTCTCTGTCACTGTCTGGTTTTCATCAGATAGACTGGGTCAAGAAACCATGATGTGTGTTGACAGAAACGGAACATGACGCATGTAAACCCCTTCACTCTGATACCTAGATGAGTGCAGATACTGTAGAAAGCCTATGAAGGAGAAGTGACGCAAAAGTGATAAAAAAAAAACTTGAATCTAACACAAAAATGTATTAGAAAGCTGTGTTTTTTCCTGTGCTCAACCAGCCACTGGGGCCCAAGAGAAAGCTCAGATTCTTGATGCTTGATTTACTTTTCACTTGGGTGTAATAAGAGACTTAATCACCATGAAAACACACAACAAGACACATCCAGTACACCTGTCAGCTGTACACACATTACACAACACAAACACAAAACATAAACCAGTTCACTAGCTCCACCTCGACTTGCAACAAATGCTGCTGACACACTACATCACTACTAAAAACTTTTTCATTCGTTAGACAGACTTGAAGATAACACGTTGTTAGTGATATTTTGCTGGATAGAATGAGATGCAAAAGTCGTGATGGGTGTAAAGGTGTAGGAAATTCAACCCCTAAATTCTCTCATAGTTAAATTTAATGAAGCTAATGCATATTGCACAAACAAAACAACCGTGAAAAGGTCAAAAATGTACCATTGTCACTATACATAAATATTTCTACATCTGTTGCAGAATATAAGTATGCTATCCAAGTGTTAACGTCACAAAACCAAGCAGATCTAGTCAGCACGCAAAGATTGGTGGTTTTGGTTTTACTTTCTAGAAAAACAAAGTACTTACAAATACCAAATCCAACAGGGAAGTGGACAGTTTTTCTTCACACCAAGATTGATTTGTTTGTTCCTCATGCTAAAATCTCATTAAATATTGATGGCTTCTATACAGATTTTGCTGCTTGACCAGCTAACTTTACAAAACAGTGTTAAAATTTGTCCAGATACAAGTCATAAATGTCAATCATCTGCAGGAACAAACTAAAGCAGTCAAGTATTTAGTCAGCTGTGACGCACACTGTGGTTGTAATCATCCTTAAAGTGGTCTAGTGTGTCTACAGCCTCTGGTAGACAATAAATCCAGAACCAGCAGTGGTAATACAGACATGTTAACATTGTTGTCTATGGTTTCAATGTATAATTATCTCCATCCTCTGCTTGCAGCATGTGTGCTTAAACCTGAGCTTTATCCAACTCAGAGCCGTGGTTTGGCTGAGGTTTCTGTGGCAGTGATACAACAATTACTAGGTGGTCTGGTTTCTAGCTGGGGTTCTGGAGGAGAAAATGTCACGTTTTCAACGCCTCCAGTGTGTTTGCCCACTTAAAGAGTGACAGGGACGGTCTGGAATGGATTTAAGGAGTCAGCCTAAATACACTGGTCTCAATATAATGTGTTAATGTTGGTCTTTTGCTGAAGGCGAGACATCACCTGTTCAGTGCCATCACCTGACTGATATTACTCTAGATTAGCCTTACTGATATAAGCCTTTTTCAAACAGGACTTGTTTTTAACTTTTCATGTTGTTTGCTTTGTAGATTTGTGTATTATTGCAGCTCTGAGACCCCTTTTAAATGCCAATGAACACACTTAATCTATCCTAAATTAGTTACAAAATGTGGTAGACCCAGTTGTTTTGACATCTCTCTGTTCTTTCTGTGCACTGTGTCGTGGATTGTTTTACTTTATGCTGTTGTTTTAGTTCCCATGTATTACAGCTATTTCTGTTTATTGTACATGTTTTAATGACCCCTGGCTGAAAAACAAACTGGCACCCATAGGCAAGGTTCCTCTCCTGGGAGTCTAAACCCTCTGAAACAACATTTACACTATTGCAGAAGATTAAACTCTCCAATTACAACCCCAGATACAACTTTATTTAATGTTATCTTTATTATCTGTGTGATGTGGTTTAAAATTAAAAGAAGAGAAAGAGGAGGATATATGATAATAAACACTGACTCACCTCCAACTGGGCTGATCTTGTTGGTGATGGCGTATCTCAGGATCCGCTCTTCCTTGACGTACATCACAAACACTCTCTCCATGGTGATCTGCAACGTCTCCAGGGAGGCGGCACGGTTGTCATGCCGACAGTCGCGGTAGGTGATGTTCTGTTTCAGCTGGAAGGTGAAAGACTCAGACCCTCGTTCTGCCGAAACGACTGAAAACTCCCTCACTGAGGTGGAGGTGGCAACTGCAGGAGGAAAGAGACACAACTTTAGGCTAAAGAAACCATCAGATGTCACGCACTGTTTGTCTCACATTGTGTGATTGTTATGGTTACCGGAGGGGTAGTACTGGTAGGTCTCCTTGAAGGGATCCATGGTAACTTCAGCTCCAGGTGGTAGGAAGGGCACACTGCCACTGAGTACAGTATCCACAGTGAGGTGGTTGTGGTCATCAAGGCCTCGGCCAGTCTGAATGATTGACAGGCGTTGGTTGCCAGGGTAAAACAGCACCTCTGCATGACGAGTGAACTCAGCACCTGGCAACACAAATAATCAGAAAATCAGTCAGTCTGTTGTTTGTCTTTATATAGATTACACAATGGTACAGCAGTTGTATATCAGAAAAAAAGTGGAATTTCTGCAGTGGTTACACACACACACACACACACACACACACACACACACACACACACACAGCTGTTTCCCATTAGAGAGGGGAGGTGGAAGCCTGATATCACATCACATCCCTGGAGACAATACAGCTGGCTGGAAGATTGAAAACACTCACACACACACACACACACACACACCAAAAGAAACAGACACAGAATGTCCTCGCTGTAAAGGAGTTCCCTCTTCTCTCTAGAGACGTGCTCGAGAGTCCAGATGTACAAGACAACACAGTGAACAACCCCCGACAAAAACACAGTTTACCTGTGATTTTGAATCCTGCTTGGCTATTGGGCAGCTCCAGAGCAAACAACCATCCGAACAGCTCTCCTATTGGTGCGACTGGCATCAGAGCCCAGCCCACTGGTTCAGGTACCTGACCAACATGCACAAAGTTTCCAAAGGTCAGGTAAAAGAGGGCAATCTGAACTTTTCATTGACAGAAAAAAAATACTGTAAACCACAGGCTCAATAATTGGGTATATTTTCAGGCTTCTACCTCGCTGATGGCAGTGTACGCTCTCCCATCGCCCACCACAATGTAGGCATGAAGATCAATGTTGTTCAGCTGCACTGGAGTCGATCCCACAGTCACAGTACCGCTCACCTTACCGCTAACGCGCTGGGGAGCACCTGGAAGAGCAAGAAAGCAACTTTAACATTTAATGTTCAGGAAATTTAAAACGTGTGAAATAAGACGAATGTCTCCATTGGTTAACAGTTGAGCTCTAACCCTCAGGTAAACAGTGGCGCCCGTTTCCATAGAAACCAGGTCGGCAGTGACAGCAGAAGCCAGTGGCATAGTCAGAGCAAAATGCATTCTGGGAGCACTGCTGTTGGAATCTAGAAGAGGAGAAGACAGACAGAGAGAAAATACATGTTTAACGCTGCAGATGTAAATGTGGTCGACATTTGACAACTTTTAGCAACAAGGAGATTTTTGTTAACTACTGTTGCTGTCAGGTCAGGGGGGAAACTGTATAAAATACTTAATAAATCTGAGTTTTGGTGATGAACATTTTTTAAAAGTTACAAAACAGAATCTAAATCGATGCAGCAGAACCACAGAGTCTGATTACATTCCAATCACATGCTTTCTACTTTCAGTACACACAACAGCTGCACTTACACAGCACGCACTGTTGCATGCAGTGTCATACAACTGGGATGTGCTATTACATCATAATATAGTGCCTTAAGCTTTGTTCGTCTTCCTCATATATCTAAAACAGTCTGTAGTGTGGAATAAGCTGATGTACCTCGTATGGTCGGAATGACCAGAAAGACTTGCTTATGTGTCTGAATGTAGGACATCCTGGTACTTTGGGCATACTGTATTTGGCACCTTATATATATCTTTCTTGTATATTATATAGTATAGAAGTATGGGTGTTGGGACGCACCCAATGCCGTCTTTATTGCTACTATTACCCTAGCACCTACATTACCCACAATATAGCTCAAACACTGTCTATTCTGTTCAGGATTTGGGTGCATTATGTTAATGGTGACTAATGTAGCCTCAAACTGCTAGTCTGAGGCAGGGATGAGCTAAGCTAATTCCCTCCAACTCACAGATTTTATTGAATTTAAACTTGTGATTTTCAGATCTAACTGACACTAACTTGACTGACATAACACGAGGACAGATTTACAAGAAAATAATAACGGTGGTAAAGGAGAGGGCCTTGCTTTTCATGAAAATAAAAGCCTCTGCATTCAAATCAAAGAAACAGCCACAACAACAAAGATTAAGCACAGACATTTTTATATGGGCCACATACATCACACTATCCAGTCTTTACATACCTGGCACATGTTTCCTTATTCTCTGTCGTGTACTGAATCACTGAGACAGAGAGGACATTTTATTAATACATATTACAAATATAATACAATAAATATAAAGTTAACATCCTAAGGTCTCCTCTCCAAGGCACAAAACAGAGGAAGACCAGACCTTTGCTGTCATCTTTAATGATCATATCAAAAGTTTTACATTGACCTCTGTTGTATATCATTTTTATGGCTTCGACCTTTATTTTCCTCAACAGAAAGCTCACTTTATTCAGACTGGTAGAGGCAGAGTTTTCTGTCAGCATGTTAGATGTGCTTCAACAGCATTTGCAGCATTTACATCATATATACACACAACAATAAATAGAAACATAACATAAAACGTTGTCTCCATAAAAACAGAGATGAATAGAAGGAAAAAATAAGTGGAGAAGATACAGAGAAGCGTGTAGATACATATACACACTCCAATACACACATGTCAAGGCACTACTTGGAAAGGAACCAGCTGCTGCAGTCCTGCCTCCCACACACACATATACACATGTACATCTTTCCATCCTTGTGAGGACACTCATTGACTTCAGTCCTTTAACCATCCCAGCTAAACTAAACCAAATTCTAACTTTCACTCTGAAATCAAGTCTCAACAGTCCTTTGGGACTGTGAAGAAAGCCTCACAAAGTAAAAATGTCCTCACCACTAGTCTTAACAGCGAGGGATGATTGCTTATTCCCTGAAGATCCTCTGACACACAGGAAGTGATGCACTCTGTTCCTAATTTATTTGGAATAAACAAAATAGGAACTGTGCAGTCAGCATAAAAATTGAGTCACTGACATTTCTTTCTCAGGCCCCAGGAATCAAGTCAACACAAAAGTGATATAAGAGCTAAATTGCATCTAAAACTAATCAGTGTGCGAATGCAAGTTCTACCAAAACCTCACATGTTTTCGGAACTTTGCTTAACTCAAAACATCACATGGACTTTGCATGACTTAGTGAGTGCTTTGCTCGCTCTACTTTCTCTGTTTATATCTCATTCTCTCTATTTAGGAACAGAATAGAGCATTCTATCATCCTACAGGAGCATTACACACACAGTATACAGCTGAACACAGGAAGAAACCCTAAAACAAACGTCACAGTGTTTTTTTTGTTTAAGGTTTATTCAGTCTTAACCCATGACAGTGCTGAAAATGTTTTTGAAAATGATGCTTTGCGTCAGTGTTTGATATTTTAGCTTTTTGAATATATGCATACTGTATAGTTGTTTATGTATGTTGCTTCAAAAATATTCCACTTAGTGAAAGTCATTTGGCTAGCTTACTAGGTGTGAAAAATCTTGTGAGTATATCACATGGGCTAAAATGGCCTTAGCATCCAAAATCAATGGTTCGACTGCTGGTCTGCAGGTCATTCTCCTGCTGTCTTTAACTATATTTTCTGTCTCCACTGCACTCTCTGAAAAAGGAAAAATGCCCAAAACTAATAACTTCTTGTTTTTCTAAAAACAGGGGAGGACAACTGATTGATGAAATATAAACCAGCTTGTTGACAGATCTCTCAGTCTTCCAGAAAAAAATTTCATTCTCTAAACGAAGTTAAATGATTTAATAAGAAAAACATTCTTTCACATCCAGACTTCTTGACCCTTATATAACCAGGCAAACTAACTGAGAACACATTCTTATTTACGGCAAAATCCTGTGGGAGTAGTTGCAGGGGGAGGGAGTACTGAACACACACACACACACCTGGGAGCTGCAAAGCACAACGGCAGTATTGTACTGGCAGCTGCTGAGCAGCTCTGCTGCAGAGGGTGAGGTAGTGTTACCTTCCTATTTTCAGTGACCACCCTTTTATCCTTTCATACATTTATATATATCTGTATATTATGCAAAAGTTTTAGGCACTTCAGGTGTTTAGCTTCTTATCCATCACATAAAACCATCAGGGAGGCATCTGATTGCTCAAAATTCATTTTGCAGCTTGACATTGACTGAATCATGGAGAACTATCTTTAGCCATAAGAAAAGCAAGCAGTGCTGCTACAGATGGTGTAACCCCACAGAGCCCTGATGTCAGCATCATGAGTCAGTTTGGGAGTACATGAAGACACAGAGGACCCTGGGACAGCATGAATCCACAGAAGAACTGTGGCAAGTAGTCCAAGATACTTGGAAAGCCTAACTGCCAAGTACTGTGAAAAACTGTGTTCAAGTGTTTTGAGGAGAACAACAGTTGTTTTAAAGGCAAAGTATGCTCACACCAAATACTTTGCATTTAGCCAAGAAATGAAAACACACACATACTGTTTGTTGCTTACCTCCAGTGTCAAAATCAACATCATCTTCATCCACACTGACCACATGACCTCCTGGGGAAAGAGGTGGTTCATTTCTCTGAGGGGGGTAAACATCCACCACCTCCAGAGGAAGCTGCAGACAGAGATACAAGGGAAAATGCAATGCTCAATTTCAAGTATGTTTTCCTGTTGTCACTGAAAGCCAAGCCAGAACTTTTTAACTCTCTCCAGATGCTATAAACCAGACAGCCATGATCTGCACAGGCTTTACATGGTGAATACAGTGTTTAGGGTAGTATGACTGCAGTTTTGCCAGCATTTTGTTGACAGCACCATACTGCCTCCAAAACAGCATTCCATCACAACCACAGAATATACAAAAAGTGACTACAATTTCAAATCACTATTTTGAAACCCTGACAGTGTTGACAGCAGTGCCAGTTTAACTGTCTTTTTTCATATTCACAATAATAAGTGGCACTTTCAGAGAATTTGAGTCACAGAGTGCACATGTTCACTTTCGCATGAACCCTTACACAACTCTGTTCTTGAAACTTGTGCAATATTTGCAGCTCAGTGATGTTTAAAAAAAAAAAAAAAAAAAGGAATTATTCGTGAAAAGCATAGAACAGTCCATTGTTCTTTTGAAAAATGTGCCTTTGCCTAAATTGTGGATGTTTTGGTGTTACCTGAGGTTGTGGTTCCTGTGGCGGCTGAGCATCTCCTTCTGGGACTGACTGTGGAGAATTCGGTGGAGCGTACTGCCTCTCTGCCGGCTCTGACCCATACTTAGGTTCAGAGGTCAGTGGTACATCTTCACTGCTGTACACCTGATGATCAGTATCCTCTGAAGGAGAAGATGGAGGGTCTGGACTTCCAGGTTGAAGGGGATCTGTGTGGTCAGCACCAGCAGGGGCAGGCTGGAATTCAGGGTCTCCGCCTGTCAGAGGATAATCATCTTCTTCCTCTTGGTTGTCAGGGTCAAAGGTATTGTCTGGATATTCTTCAAATTCAGCATACTCAGGGGTGGTGGTGTCCTAGGAACACAAACCACGGAGGAGTCAAAGGAATTAAATGACCTTGTTTTCTAGGCTGTTGCACAAAGACATATTCAAAGAAAAGTTAAATAAAACTAAATTACCAAGGAGAGGCCATGTCCTCTAGTGCGTGGAGTAGCGAGGAGACCACCAATGGATGCAGGAACAATGTTGTCAAAAGAGTAACGGTTTCCAGTGTGGAAAAGCCAAACACCTGGAATTCCAGTATTGCCAACCCTAGAGAGAAAGAAACCAGTCAGATGTACATAAAAATATGTAATAAATGTGTGTATGTGCACGTTCACACCTACGACTTTTTGTTGTTATCAGTGTTATGAACTACATCTGTGCTTTTGGGTCATGCGGGAAGATACCCACCCCTAGTAGGGGAAGAATCCCGGCAGTCATTTACAGTTGTAGAAAGTACTTAAGATAACTTTATTTTCAAACGACGATGTTGCACTTTAGTTTAACTGTAACATTAATGTTAGATAACACACAGAGAAATGAATTTGGATTGCTATAAAAACAGTTGACAATTATTTTTTAATTGGTGGGGACTGGACCCATCAACACTGAAGACATTATAACTTTATTATCATTGACATTTTAATTGCTGAAGTACAAATAATGATACCAGGGATGTTGAACTAGCACAGCTAAATAGTAAATGATACAACAAGCAAACAATGCTAGCTATTGCCCCCTCACCCCCTCCTTCTTACCTCAGGGGAGCGTCTCACCCTGGTTTACTCTACACTTTTTCACATTTATTTACCAAAGTGCTGTATTTAGTTACAGGTAGTACTACAGCTATACTACTTGTTAGCAACAACAATGAACAGCTACTAAAAAGGCTGCTACATTGCTCAGTTAGCTTGTTAGCTAGTTACTAACAGCTAAACTGCAGCTTTCTTCTTTGTAAAATATAATGTTAGCTTCCCTCTCTGGCTAAACTGACAACATTTTTACAGGAAAATCTACAGAGCTAAACACAGCCTTGTTTATTACATACATAAGCTCAGTTTTGAAACAAACCGACATTATCAAACTGAACTTGCTTATGCAACAACAGTTTCTTGGTGATAGCTGCCATTTGCACACAGCTAATTCCAAGATTAAATACATAATGTCAACTGACAGCTACTGGACATGACTCAATCTTATGTTTTGAGTTTTTTTGTACTTACTGGTAGAGGTTTTTAACACTCTGTTCATCGCTGGTAACACTGTAAGAAGGTCCCTCCGTTCGGGAAAAGATTAAATACGTCACTTCTCCTCTGCTGAAGCCAACTCGCGCAGGAAGCTCTATCTCAACATTATATGACTCCTGGAAAAAGATAAAAAAAAGCAAAAACATGAACCATTTTGCACCTACTATTAGCTTTAACAGATATGATACATTTAATGTGTGTGCATCTACAACTGTTGCAACAGAAAAAGATCCAAACGAATGGAACCAGATTACCTTGGGCCGTGTTCCAAAGAAGTTCAGACCTCCGTCAGGGTAGAGGAAGAGAACGTATGAGTCCGTCTCATCATAGCCAATGACTGCCTGGAAAGTGTTGAACTACAGACAGAAGAAGTACAGTGTCAGTCACAATTAAACAAGGAATAAAAGAACCTCTTTGAAAGCAGCTTGGAGAACATTTCCCTGCAAAATACAAGTTTGCTGATGAGAAACCTTGTGAGAGAAAAATGTAGTGTATTCTTTTACCGCCAGTAGTGATTTATGAGTAAATTTTACGATTAAACACGCTCTTCAAAGCAAACTTAAACATTTGAAATATGAAGCAACACGATATTCTACTTCCAAGTGAAAAATTAGATAAAATAATGCTGTGTACCAGTTAATTAAGGTTTGCTAACGTTAGCTAACATTAGCCAACATATGCTACTGGTCTCACAAACCAAGGAAGTCTGTAGCAGTGGAAAAAAGCAGACTGAAATGAGTAAAGGTCTAATTTATTGTACATTAAATAAAGAGAACAAGCAGTGAAAAGACTTACAGCCAGCAACGTCAGTTACACAGTAATATCTTTTAAAGCTAGCTAGCAGTGGGATTAGCCACCACACAGCACACAGTAAGGCTGTGTAACTCATGTTACTGATAGTATGGTGGGCCTGATGATTTTTTCTTTCTTTAACCACTGCTGCTCTACATTTTAGCAGGGCAAAGAATAACTACTTAAATATTTTCTATAGTTTTATCACAAAACAGACTGTGCTTACATCGTGCTATGTTAGCTTACAGTTAGCCTCTCAGTCATATTAACCCTAACACAACTAAAAGTAGAGCTACCATTGGCATTGGAAGCAAATGGGATTCACTCAATAACAAGCCGAAGCTGGGAATTGAACTATAACCTACGATAAAAAGACAATCCATTAAATACACAGGTTAAAAGTTAAAGTCCTTCTCCAGTCATTGATTGGATCCCTAAAACCTCATCTCTATGTATCAAAGGTACATGTATCAAGGTTCATTCAGTTAAAAGAACTCCTTCCTGTTGTCAAATGGTTTAAATGTAGCAGTACACCATTGCTTCCTCTAGAATGTACAGATCTGTGAAGTCCCTGTCTCTTACAACTCATCTTTCCATTGCTCGAGCACACCAGCTCACCTACAACTCTGCTCAGACACTGTAAAATTACTCTACACTGCACAACGGCAAGTTGTAATCCTGGAGTAATACAGCTGCACATGTCTGAGTCAGAAACCAGTTCTGAAGAAATTTTTTGCAAGTTGACAGGATTGGTTCTTTGGTTTGTTGCACACAAAACCCCAAAAGTCTGAATGTATATTTTTGAGACTGTCATTAATACAGCTACACAGTTAAATAAAAAAGAAAACCTAACTAATACATTGCACATTCTACCAAGGTAATAAGCTTGATCTAGTTGGAGTGGAAAATAATGTAAATAAAATACAACAAACAGCTGGTAAAGTGATGTTTCTTGCTCATCCTATTCATTTATCGTCTATAATTATACTGTGACCAGTTTATAATCTCTGTAATGGCATTTTATCTTGGCCAGGTCTGCCTCGGAAAAGAGACTTTTAATCTCAAGGGACTTCCTGATTAAATAAATGATAAATTAATTTAAAAAAAAAAATAATTCTGTTATTTTAAGACAGTTGATGACTACTGCTACCTGCTTTAAGAAGGTCAAAAATTTAGTATTTTTAAAAATTTTTTGCTACTGATGGCAGAAAACGAGTGGTGCTAACACAGTGTCTGATATCATTTTCAGCTCCGTCAGAGTCAGCGGGGTGAGGTCACCTCCTGTGTACAGAGTCAGCACAGATCAGCCACCCTCAAATTATTCTAACACTCACTCCTCATGTTTAAACTTCACACCTCTCCTCTCCTCTCCTCCTCCCTGGGTCTCCTCCCCTTCCTCTCTCATCTCCCGCTCTGCTGGGTTTCATGTTTAGACTTCTCACCCTTCCCGCCCCCCCATCCTGAGGCCACCACCACCATTTCTTGATTTCCAAGCATCTACTTAACACAAATTAGGCACAATTGAATGAACTGAATCCGTATGCACTGATGAATGAGGGGACTTTTTCGACGCAAACGTCTTTTGTAAACAGAGCACTCTGTCTTATCTCCTACATGTATGTGGAGGCGATCCAGCCCCCTCTGCCTCCCAAAACCGCAGTTAAAAAAACACAGATTTACTGAATGAAGGGAACGACTGTGAGGGATCCCATGTTGTTTTCCTTTGGGACAGAATCTGATTATCTGCACACACAGAGAAACCAAGACGTATACACACACCTCGTACTCTCAGCCCCCAGCCCAGATGTTGATCTCCCTCCACAGCTGTCTTCCTGTGTGTCTGAACATCTTTCAGGATGATGTTACAACATGCGAACCAGACATCGTTACACTGTGAGCCACGGGGTGCGCACACATACACAAGCTGGCACACCAACACAGATGTCCCTCCGTCTATATTCATCTCATCTGAACGTATGTGTGTGTGTTCCTAATTGTTTACATCAACATCTTTAAACTATCTTGTTGTTTGTGGGCGGGGAGGACTTTGTAGCCTCCAGCCGCTTTGTAATTAGTGAGGAGAGGGCCTCGTTTTTTTTTTTCTTCCTGTCTTTGGGGCAAGAAGGAGCAAAGATGGAGCTGCAAGAGGAGATCTGCTTTTTCTTTGTCCTAATACCCCTGTAAAATGTCTGCATTTTCCTCTAATTCCCTGGGAGGAGGAAGAGGAGAACAGAGAGGGAGAGGGAGAAGATAAGACACAAAAGGAGGAGGAGGAGATAGAGGGAGAGAGGTATAGAGAGATAGAGATGAAAGGATGAGGGGGGGAGGCAGAGTTGGGAGAGAGGCCACACGTCTGGTTTGACATGTTTCTGTCCAGACAGTTATGAGAAGTTGAGTCAACAAAATAAAATGTGAGCATTAAAGCTGCTTTGGGGAATCATCTTCCTCTGTCCGCACATCACATGTAACAGTTTTGTTTTAGCAGTGCAGTGCTGGTCTGTCAGTCTGACAAATACTCTACAAACACTGAAGACAGTCCAATGGAATGTAATACAGACATTTATGTTCTCCAGAGCATTAATCCAACTGGACTGGTGAAATGACATGACACTTCCTCAAGCACAATCATGAACTTTTCTAGTTTTGAGAGGAATGTCTTGACAATGGTTGAGATGTATTTGTGCCATCATTCATGATTTAAGGCTCTGTACCTACAAAACTAATGGTATTTCTATTAGGGGTTTTGCAATACACCAGTACTGATGATGATGATGGTGATATTTAAAACACGAATATTCACATCATGTTAATAACACACATGACAATATCATAAATAGCACATTTAACTATCTGGTTGATAGGGTTCTATGGAATTTGGAAGCAGATTTGAAGCAAATGTTTGAAAAGGCTGAAAAATTGTCATTAGTAGGGAGGAGTAATGAGCTACGTTACACATGACTGGAAACAAAACCACCAAAGCACCTTAAAGAAAAAGAAATAAACTAAACTTTGTTCATCTAAAAGAGAAAATTGGAGGAAAGTCTTTAAAAATAGTTTTAGTTCAGGCATGCTGTCATGATTGTTTCCTTTCAGCTGGTACTGGCCTTGTGTCATGATGTCCAGAGACAGTAAGTCATTTAGAAAAAGTGTTTCCATCTCCAGTGAAGCTTGTTCACTCTTTTTGAAAAAGTCAAGAACCACCTCAAGCAAACGTAAAAAATTTTTTTTACAAAACTGAGCACACTTGATATTTGCCATTTCCATGAACATTATCTAGTGAAATTTTTCTAAATCAACGTAAAATACTTAATGAGAACACAACACAGTACATATACATTACAGCTGTGGTTACAGACTCTCTCCATCTCCATATGGAAGAGCTGCAGTAAGAGACAAACGCACACTTCTCATCCTTCCTACATTTGACATCCCAGTGTTCTGGGATGCTGTGTAGAGGACAGAGAGGCTCCTGGATTAACTGTACATACATGAATGCTGCCTTCAAATTCTTGCACATTAAAGGAATAGTTGGACTGTCTGGGAATTACACTTATTTGTTTTCTTGATGAGAGTTAGATGAGAAGATTGAGCGCTGAAGTGTAAATACAACAACATTCCAGCAGGAAACTCCCCATAAATCCACAAACTGTCTGTTTTACATTTAGTTCTTAGTACTGAGTAAACAAACAAGACATAATGTGTTAATTAAGGATCTTCAGAGAGCCTGGGAGGCAGATTTTAATTCAGACAGAGCCAGGCCTGCTTCATCCAACTGCTTCTAGTCTTAAAGCTAAGCTAAGCTAATCCACTCCTGGCTTCATATCTAGCACACAGGCAAGCAAAGTGGTATCGATCATCTTTTATAACTCTCAACTTGACAACATTTAAATGTATGTCCTCAAATGTTGAACTCCTCCCGTGAGGTTCTGTGCTCTCCTCCACATCCCTCCTCAGTCTGTGTGGTCAGTGTGTGTTTGTCTGTCTCACTGTGTGTAAAGCAGTCCTGGTGTTCTTTACAGACTCACAGCTGGAAGACAACAAATTGCAGCCAACACATCAAAGGCTTTCAGACAGTGCAGCTCAGTATGAATGTGAGAGAGACCCAACACACACCAGCCACCCTCCCTACAGGCACTCTGTCACACCTTTTTAACAGAGTGTCCTCACACTCCTCACCCTGACCAGACACAGGCACAGATGTTAGGCGTCTCTGGGACCGACAAATGTTTGTTTGCAGTCATCCTGACTGTTTTAAGGTTTAGAGGGGAACATCACCAGTCTGAAAGCTCTGTCTGCTGCACAGCGAGGGGTTAAAGAGTCTGGAAATACCAAACAGCTGAAAAGAAAAGCCTGGTGAGCAATTTAGATAACTTAGAAGCAACTAATAAGGATGTTTTGCAAAATCAACATTTACCTCTCCTTGTCAAATGTGTTTTTAAAAAACAGTTTAGCTATCTCCATTGGGAAACAATGACACAGCTCAATGTGCACAAAAATCATGCATTTTTATGAAAAGCAAATATTCTCAAAATGTTGCACTATTCCTTTAATACTGAGCAAGCACACAGTCTAAGTCTATAGGCTTATGTACAACAACTAATGTCAGCAAGTCTTCTAGCCAGTCTTTGTGAGCCAGGCAGACTGTTTAGTTGACAGCCAACATATATGTCACATAACATGGCTTCATTATACCTTTGACCAACTCACAGCAGCTGCACACATGCATCACGCTGTTCTGTGGTAATTAGTTTAGTCTACTTTGCCTCATATGAAGCTGAAGATAGTTTAGCTGACTGTTCACCTCATCTGGGCTTTGAATAAATGACTCAAACACACTGTAACTGATGGTCTGAATCATGCCACAGTTATCCAGAGCTGGAGCCCACTCTGGTTAGCCGGGAACGTCCTGAGGAGAAGCATATGTACTACACTTGTTTGTTGGTTGCTGGTGCTTCAGGTTTAGCAGCAGCACAGCTGCAAACAGGCAGAGTGAGACAGACAGCAGCTGCAGTCCAGTTGCCAGTCTCACCAGAGCGCTGCAATCGGAACTGCCTGCAGCGTGGGAACTGGCACACACACACACACACACACTACAGTCCAGTCAGTATTTCGCTGTTGTCATATTAAAATCCCTTCTCATGTTTTTTGGTGACTCTCCTGTTATAAGTTCAGCTGGACTCCAAAGGATCTGTAACTCTTCTAAAGCTGGAGGAAATTGTACAACTTCAGGGCTTATGAAAGCTTTCCAAACCTTTTTGATCAAGTCATGAGCACATGGTGGGTAAAACCAGAGCTGCTTTTCTTAGATCCTGAAAGGTTTGTGAACATGAACATCTTTGCCACAACTACAAACCAGACGGCTATGACTGCATACTTGTAATTAGTAAAGCCGTCAAGATCCCAGGCCTTTTGGAGTCATTTCTCTGGATATGATACTAGAGCAGCACAGCCAGAACAAGTCCTTTGTTTCTTTTTGTCCAGTGATGAGCAGAATCTGTCCCATGGCAAAAGGACACAATAACATGTTATGAAAGTTGAAGTTCAGTCAGAGTCTGCTTTGAACCGGAATGAGCATATTTGAAGGGATGCCCCCTGTGTCACTGCAAGGGGCCCCCAGAAACAACAAATAACACTAATGCTAACAACACTTCCTATTGTGCTAGAGAAAGAAGAAAGGCATACACTACACAGCCTACAACACTCTCTTCATACACATGTAACTTTCAGGGTGGCAATTTGGGAGGACAGCTAAGAGCAAAATAGAAAAAAGGGTTTAAATGCAGAATCAGATTTTAAGGTGAATGGTCTTCAGTTCCCACTGAGCTACATTAACTCTCTATAGGAGGATTGTTAAGGACGACGGACTTTGTCATTTGCACCAACTACTTTCAAATGTTGCCCTCTTACAAACACAGACCTCCATTCGATTGGGGTCTATACAAGGAGTATGTGTCTGTGTTGTGCAAAAGTAAAGGCAGATTAAAGAAAAAGCGTAATATTTTGGAAAATACATTGCACAGAGTTTTGTCCAGACACTATGAAAGGTAAAGTCTACAATTGATTAGCTTAGCTTAGCACCAAGACTGGGAGCAGGTGGAAACAGCCAGTCTGGCTCTCTAAATAATATCAAAAACAGGTGTGTAGTGTGTCTAAAGAATCAAAAATTTTAAATTTGCTTAATTTGTACAACATGGCAGCAACATTGGACCACATAGCTCCCAATACAATGACAAAATGCCCCTTTTTACACTTTTTTGGACACAGATTCAATAAACAAGCAATATCATGTTAAATCTGTGAGCTTTAGAGGTGTGGCTAGGATAATTCGGTTACCTTTGAAGAGCTGGCTTGCTGTTTATACCAAGTGAAAAAAGTCATTTGCTGGTTTAATCTTCAGACACTTATCTAAGGCTACATCCACACTAATGCATTTACTAACAATACTAATACAACTAAACGTGTATGTGCCTGTGAATCTGCAATGGACACGTAGTGACAGATGAAGCCCAACCAAGAAGCAACCACAGGTGTCTGTGACGTGGTTTCCAAAGGTTTCTGTCCGTCCAGACTAAAATGCAATCCCAGAGCTTTCAAATTTAATCAGGGTCAGCAATGTTTCCAAAAGTCTGAGTTTCAGGGATCCTCTAATGCTGGAGTAAGGCAGAAGCTCGCAGAAGCTATGTGTGCATAAACAAATGGTGCCCAAAACAAATGCTTGTTTAGAGGAGAGGATGTATGAGGAAAGTATCTATCATCCACACCTGTATAGTTAATCAATAGAAAACCTCAAGTTGTCACTGCAGGGTTTTGAGGAGATTAATTTATACAGCCCCCCGTGAACTGGTTCTTACGGATGTCACCTAATTCACAGCGAGACAGTGATTAGATGTATTTCTAAAAATGATGACCTGCTCCTTGGATGTCACAATAACTTTACAACTTACTCCTTTCTCCAAGAGTTAACGAAGTCAGAGGTATGTGTCAGTACTGTTTGTGTGTCTGTAAGTCTGTCTGTCTGTCGGAAACTTTATGCAAAAACGTCCTGGCTGAATTTCATGAAACTTGGTGCAGAGGTGGAGCTTGTGCAAAGGAAGCAACCATTAAATTTAAGGGCAGATCTGGATAACTTTCTTTAAAATTGAAAGACAGGACACAGGCTTCAGTGGTAGTGAGTTTTTGGTGTTAATGATATTCATAGTATTGGAAGATAAACTGTAACAACATCCACCAACATGACAAGTGTCCTGGTGTAAAGCAACAATGTGCTCAAAGCAAAGCCTGGTCAACACTTCTTAACACAACACACTGAGAGCCAGTCTCTTCTAAACGACTGGTCATTAGCAAATTGAGCTACATGGTAGCTGGTATAACAGTGTGAGTGTTTTCGGTCTGAACTAAAGTAATTACTTTCCAATTATGATAATAGCATCTTTAAAACTAATTTCATAGAAAACACAACCCTGTTTATGAGGAATGTGAGCCTTCCCTCTCTGGTCTAATTCTCTCTCTTCTGTGTTCCTATAATTTCTTCCCTTTGGCTCTTCTCATCTCCACATCCGACCCCCAAACACCACACAGCCTGCCCCCTCCCCCAAAACGCCACCTCATCAGCCCTAATACACATCCCGACAAACAGTCACCTCAGGTTAATCAGTTCACACACACATACCAGTCTACCCCTAACGCACCCCACCCAGCACCTCTGGCTAATCACTTCAAAGGAAGATGCTATCAGTCCAGAGCAAATCCCAGCCAAGATGCGGACCACTCCAATCTGACAAGGCAGACACACCGTTCAAAGAACCAAACAAGTCACCTCCTGGCACATATAGAAACATTTTGCACACTAAGACATGGACACCAGCCTCTAATTAGCATTTCATCAGCTGCAACTGAGATTTGAAGACATAGTTCTACTTTTGAAGATGCATTTGATGACTTCAAGACGTAGTTTCAGTTTCGGAGCTCAGAGAAGATGGATTTGATGATTTGTCCATTTGGCAGCAGTGCAATCAAAACGGGCCCAAAGTACTGAGCAATGTCACATCAGGTTTAATGCCGCATATTAGACTATTTCAATGTTTAGCTTTTGATCAATCAGGAAGAAAGAGTCTAAAAGAAAACAGATTATGAGTAAAGAAAGCACAGATGAGCGGGAGGGACCGACACAGGGATCCCCTGGGGTTTTTCCTTAAATCTACCACTCCCTTCATCCCTCCATCCCACATGCTACAACCCAGGAACAACAAAGCACTGTTTGTTTGATTGATAAGTTCAGTCGGCCTGGCTTTACTTGGAGTATTTCCCAAACTTCGACTTAAACAAAGCCTCTCATGCTCCTCTAGGTGACTCTTTCTACCGGCCTGTAGTTTATGCATTATTTCCTCAGGGCTTTTAAGAAAACACATGAAATGTTTTTAAGGGACATTCGACCAATTTTAGTTCTGTTGACCTGATATGAGTAGCGCTACTCAGGCTGATAAAACATTTGAATAATGTCTTCTTTGGCTCCTGAGGGCCTTTAAAAAAACCAACCTGTTGATGTCATTTTGACATAATCAGGATTATCTCAGTTTTGCATCTTTATCTTGAGACTTAAAGTTTTGGTCCTAAAAACTTACCTCTGGAAGTTTTTCAATGAAAATCACCCCCTTCTACTTTAAAATGGCTTAGATGTAACTCTACACCATTGTCTCCCCCCTCCCCTCCCCCTTTGGATGTAGCTCAAGCACACCAGCTCACCTACAACTCTGCTCAAACACTGTCAAACTGCTCTACATTTCACATGGGCAAGCTGTAATATTGGAACAATTCACTGAACCAAAAACCAATTCTGAAGAAGGATAATGACACAGAAAGATCCACCCTGTAAGCTGACAGGATTGGTTCCTCAGGTTTGTTACATATAAAACCCTGTAGTTTCAAGGAGGTAATGCTCAGCCTTGGTGCTGACTGACCATTTATGCTCATCATATGTCTTCTAGCATATACAAATACCATGTGAACATGTCAGCAGGATAAATACCTTCATTTTTAACACAGGGGGCCAACAATTTTAAGTGAAAACCAATGTTACAACTGGAGAGGCAAAATGAAAGACATTAAGGTTTTAGTAGGCAGGAAGGGTCTAATATAGGACACCGCTGAGCTATACAATGAAATGAAGGTTCCAGTGTTTCTATACTCACACCTCTACTTTGATACGGGCCAGTCTTTCACAACTCTGTCTCTTGTGCCTCAGCCTCATGGAGGGGACATACTAAATTGCTAGAATAACCTTTCAATAACTCAGCTCTTTTCGTCATGGTCATTAAAAGTAAAGTTTCCAACAATAAATTCATAATAAATGAATATTTACATGGCTTTAAATAGCACTTCACTTTCAAAGAATTCTTACGTTCACTATAGTTTGGTCCAAATGACAGGGTTCCTCCAGGAAAGTTCAGAGGAAATGATGGAAGTGTAAAGATGGAAGTGTTATGCTGCTCTCGAGGTTTGCAACCTGTAAGGTGTGGCTCAACAGCAGGGCAAAGGAGAGCTGAGGAAAACTTTTTCTTACTGACTGCCTTTTATCATTAGAGCAACAGTTTTAGTTGTCACAGTGTCTGACAAACAACTAATGGAAGCAACCCTGCTGCCTTGTGCACCTAATGTGTGCAACTTGAGTCAAAATGTGCTTGTTCTCTGGGTCATAACTCCAAACACCCAGATTTATAAAACACATATTCTTGGATACACTTTCTGAGGCTGTCTTCAGTTAGAAAACATAAAACTCCCAAACTTGCCCAAAAAAGGGTGAGTTCGAGAGTAACCCAGTGCCAGCTGTCTGTACATGCACGGTTACACTGCAAACAGAAGCTGCTAATAGTTCGTAAGTTTTCAGACATAAACACAGACTATAGAAATCAGGGATCAAGTTGTAGCTCACAGCTAAATAATCGACTTCATAACAGCCTTATACTTCCTGTGTACATTGTCCAAAAGCCCCAAAATAATGAGAACTGTAGTTTCAAATCTTAGAGTCTGGTCAAAGACCGACAATAGGAGTTAGAGGGTTAAACATGGAGGAAATTTTGAAAGATCACTGGCTGACAAACAAAAAGGGTCGAGGCATGCTTGTGTCTACCTGTGTGTGAACTGGAGGAGGGGATAACGAGTCGGTAGGGCGGGGGGCCCTTTGATGACCCTTGAAGATGACCCCTGACCTCTTAAAAAGGTTAAGAGGCAGATTAGGAGGGGAAGGGGGATTACAAATAGACCCCCCACCCCAGGCTGATTACAAGTGATGCACAACCTCCAGGAATTTGGGACTGAGTGTCTCCCAAGCACCAGAACATGCTTGTCAGGGACATGTGGCCTGCACAAGGAGGTTTGGAGCTATCAGTGTCCATACCTGAACACATCTTACCTTGTTTGAAGGCCCAGTGGTTCGAGTTTGTTCTTCATATGCTGCAACGTTCTCCCATGTTGCCACTACAGCGTGTGTGGGTGTGAACTTTGCATCTGGGAATCCCCGATGGACTTCCTGGATGAGTAGATGAATGAATGAATAAAAGTAGGAGGGGGAGAAGGAGAAACAAAAAAGGAAAGGACTGAACTAATGGATGGAAGGCTGGAAGAAGGAAGAACCCAAGTCTGCAGTTAAGAATGGTTCATTAAGTATTTCTTTTTACATCACACTCTTACTGCACAACTGTGACTGTGACAAACCTGGGTGATTCTGTTGAGCACGCTGGGTGTTTCGGTCACCCGGTAATAAATCTGCCCTCGCCCTCTGCTGGTGTCAATGTCAGCAAGGAACGGGGCGACCACGGGGAAATCTGTAGGGAAGCCATCGTCGACGTACTGCTTTTCCATTGGCAGGTCCTGGGCCGATATGATCCCATTGGTGGCCACCTAAAGCGAGACAGAGAAAGAGTTGTTAAGAAATACCTGGAACACCATCATGAACCCAGGGAACCTCCTAATGAACCCCTATAAACCACTGGAACCCCATCATGGACCCCAGGAACCACATAATGAACCTCTACATTCCCCTCATAAACCACTGGAACCTCTCTCAGAGCCCCCCAGTCTGGTCCCTGATGATACTTTAACCACATATAACTGACTTCCCTTTGGATATGTTCTGCTGTGATGTCTGGGTACATTAGGTGTGATACATGCAACACTTTGCAGTTTATATGTAATTTTAATAAGCGATGGAAGGTAACTGAGCACATTGATGTAATTAAGTATGTCCATGTTACGCTACTCCACTCCATTTGAGAGGGAGATATTCTACTTCTACTCCATTACATTTCACTTTTACAAATATAACGAGTTTATGATTACATATTATGCTGCCAAACCCTACCTGGCCTAGATGAAAGTAGCTCTACCTCCAGCAGCCTACATGTTGAAGCAACAGTAGTAATAATCCCACACTAAAATAAAGAACACTGACAGAACCTGTTCCTTTGCTTGAAAAGTACTTTTGCCTTTTGATAGTTACCACATATTTAATTGATAATGTCTGTGTACTTTTACTGAAGTAAGCTTCTGAATGCATGAATTTTACATCCAAGTAAGCATATTTAGTGTTGCTTAAGCTTCTTTTGTCACTGACCCCAATATCCAAATATGGCTTACATGCTAGTGTAACAATAATAATGATTCAGTTATAACGGCAGGATGAGTGTTGAGAGTTGAAAAGCTCAATGTCCGATGTCTGTCTGCACTGTACTTATTTAAATGTTAAAATGTTTGAACTAATTCAATGTCCACAGGTTAACAAAGAAAAAAGCATTCATGAAAAATGTAATTTTAGCGCACTGACTAACAGCATTTTTCCACAGACAGCAGCATCCCCTACTACTGGTCTGGTACGGACATTTGTAATTAATTTAAGTGTATTGTGTCACTTCTTGTTGCAAGCTCACTGTGCTCGGCTGCGGTTTAAAGATTTATCTCAACTCATCGAACAACACTACATCTCTGTTCGGTAGCATACACTTGCTTTACTCAAGCACCTGTTTTGCAAAGTTCCCTGCCAATTTTAGACTTAAAGTACACTTACAATGCTATTTAAGGCTTGCTCACATTTTTTGTTCAACAGCTATGTGAGCTGGTCATTGGTCAATGCCGGTTATGTCAGCATGGAATCCAAGTAGCCTGATTGTTATGCCTATAACTAAGCAATGACCATGCAGAAATACCACTGTTAAAAAAACCAAGTCATGCAAAAGTTGTACTCATCATGCAGAATGACCTGTTTGAAAATGACACATTATACCGTACTGCTGGCTTATTAACACGGATGCTTTGACAGTGAACACTAAGCTGCTGGTGTGTTAGTGTCTGTGAACGAGAAACACACAGTGAAGCACTTTGGAGAACTTAGTTAAGCAGCTGGTAAAGGCGGAGCTCACTGACTGAATTAATGCACGACAGGATGGTTTGTGAATTTCCCCCTCGGCTCAGCAGAGCTTCGTCTTATCTCAGCCTTTAAAACAAAGTGCTGGAGGTGATACATTACTGTTATGTCTAGTATGTTATATCTGTAATGCAGTAATGTAAGGTCCAACTGTTCCTACATCACAGTTACTAACCAGTAATACTTATGGTTCTTCATGACAGTTTCCTATGAAGTGCTCTGTCTTCACCAAATGTCCTGTTGTCTTGTGCTATACTTTTTAATGAGGGAAAAAAGAAGCTCCTGTTCATGACCTTGTGCTGATATTGCAGCTTAACACTATATTGCTAACTGACTATTACATGACAGAGCTGCTTCCCTTCACCTCTGTCCCTTTTACTTTTTTATTTTGAATGCATCATTTTTACTTTGTTGAAGTGCTACTTTGACATAGTTTAATTTTACTGGCAACTTTCTTTTTTTGCAGTTTTACAAGTAACTGTCAAATACAAGACTTCTCCTTGTAATGGAGTGTTTCACAGGATTTCTCCACTAATTAGGCTGGAAGTATTTTCCAGCCCATTTCTATGAACAGCCACCTCCCACTGCAGAGTTTTGACATCCTAGTGAAAATTGATGGTGCTCATGTTGAAGCACAGAGGAAGGATTTATGTTGGAGCATTTGGAGCGCAGAATGTTGAGATCTTCTGTAAATAATCTTCTCGGAAAGAAAAGCAACAGATGATAATGAACCGAGTGGCCTCTCTTGTCCTTGTTTCCCCCCATTCATGCCTAAATCGCTCCATTGAGCAGCTCGGCTCCGCTAACAGCTGCACGGATCACCTGTCAACTGTGGAGAGCCAGGAGGAGCAGGGATACTCACGTAGAGCTGGGAGAAGAGCGAGTCGTAGAAGTAGAAGGGTTTGGGCAGAGACAGAACTCTGGAGGTTTCATCGTCGCCCTCAGCCAGGATTAAATCTCCACTCAGGGCGCCGTATGGGAACATCTCGGCCCTCTGGATGGCGGTCACCACACACACAGTGCAGCTCCAGCAGAGCACACACACCGCCAGCATCGGCCCTGTGTGCATTGTAGAGCTGAAGGTCGGACAGAGGTGCAGCTGGACTGGGAGGCAGCAGAAGGAAGGAGAGACTCGGATCGGCTCCGCACAGCCTCATAGTCCGCAGGAGGGAGGGAGGGAGGAGAGCAGCCGCGCTCTGATTGGTGGGATCCGCCCTGAGTGACAGCAGCCTGGTGCTGGAACATCTGGCTCCTATTAGACTAAAGACAAATAGAGCATTTTTAATCCGGATGTAACTGTATCTGTTTCACAACACTGACAAAGACGCAGGGTGTCATTTTTTTAAAACACACACAGTCTCCCTCTCTTTCTCCTACACACACACACACACACACACACGTGGAAAAAAAACTTCCACTTCAACTTCTTTAATAGTTTGAATGAAAAATCCTTTATGGAGACAGAAGACTATATTATAGCAACTCATTATAACACAAGAGGTCCAGACTTCACCATTTTCTACTTTGAATAAGCAATCAATCACTATCTACACTTAAAAAGCTTTTTAATTGGATTTTTATTTTAAATAAATCATCCATTCATTGAAGGCCATGAATGAAATCTTGAGATGCTTGACCATGTGTGCCTCCTGGTGCCTGCAGCAGCATATTGCAGCATGTAGAGTGGGATCCAGCACAGTTCAAGCTGGAACCAATTAGTCAGGTAATGGAGTCATTTTTTAAAAAGTAGAAAAAAAATGATTATTAGAAGTAATCCCACAGAGCAGCAGATTAAAACAGACTAATCATACAGTTGTTACATATTAAATAAACTAGAAACAATACAGAAAAAGTCCAAGCAAAATCAGAAAAGTTGTTTTCAAAAGAGACTTAAAAACCACCCCAGTTAAAATCAAGTGTTTTACCTTGTTAACATGACCATACAAGAGTTCACCATGACCCTTGAGCATTTCCACCTTTAAGCTGCAGTGTACTGAATAGTTCCAAATACACAGACTCAGACTTTCAGGGTTCCATACGTAACAAACCTAAAGAACAATCCAGTCAACCTGCAAGATTAGACTTCCTATGCCATTCTTCTTCTTCAGAATCCATTTCTGGTTGGAACATCTATGGCTGAGTTGCCTAAATATTACAACTTGCGTCAAGTAGAGCGGGTTTTCTGTGTTTGAGCAGAGTTTTATGTGAGCTGGTGTGCTCCAGCTGCAGTAGAAGGGGAGCGCTGGGTGGAGGGAGAGGCAGGGTCTTCATGGATTTACACTCTAGATGAAGCAACAGTGTAGAGCCTCGATTATACCCCCTTATGTAGGGCCAGTGTTACACTCTCCACACCCACAGCTATTCAAATGTCTGCTGGAGTCGATGTCATGTAAATTTTGTCAGCTGCCCACGTCTGAGAGTCAGTGCTGAACCCCGACATGCAGCCTAAAATTTGCATCTCCGTGGACTATGTTACAAGGGCAACAGTGCACATACTCAGCAGCAATGAGCATGTGGTGAATATATAGATTTGACCTGCTGTGTATGTATGGAACTGAGTCCTCCCAGCAGACTAGAGAATAGTGTAACTGTATAAGTTCATAGCGTCTGAAGCGGTCAGAGTGCACATCCACAAGAAGTACGCTCTGTAGCTGTGACAACTTTCTAATCTGCTTGAAAGACTCACTTGCATACATTTGTAGTAGATTAGTATATACATATTCCACAGTACTTGCTTTGGCACAGTCAGTGTGGACACAAATTTTGGGGTGCCTGTGGACAAAGGGGACGGTAAGGACTCTCATGGACTTGGACAGATGAGAAAACAAAGACACAAGAAAGTAGAACACTGGCCTCAGCACTTTTTGGGCAGAAAAGGATTAATTTTCATTGAAAAAAGCACTAAACATGACATTTGATATGCAGACATGATTTTAGGGGCTTAATTAACAACTGGAGAGGGACATTAAAAGACTTAATATGCCAATTTAGATAAATGATTAATCTTCTCACTCATTTTTAATAACAAAGTCTCTCAAATGGAATTATTTTCTACTTTTCTTTGGAGTGTTTTGTCAAATGAATATCTTTGGGTAAGCCAGAATACAGTCTTATACAATGAAGTACGGTCAGTTTTATTTATAAAGTCCACAACCGTGAGTCATACAGATGTGAGAGTACATGGAGTAAATTCCAAATGCTGTGAAAGCAGGAAGGACTTGCAGCATGACCTCCTGTCCAGAGGAAGATCTAGAGAGAGGACAAACGACAGTTGCTCAGAAAGAGGTGAAGCTAAGGGCTGCTGGAGGATGAAGATCCAGAACATCTGGAGTGAAGCACTGACAGCCACAGGGAGAGACAGATCCCAGGACGAGCACCGGTCCAGCACAGGAAAAGCCTTGGTACTGAAAAGAGAGGACATGGAAGAGAAACTAGAAAATACTGCTTGGCTGCAGCGCTGTTTGAACTGACGTGACTACGATGTCTGCTGTTTTACAGAGCTCAGGTCCACATTCAACGAACTCTACAACATTTTATATACAAGTGCAGAAAGACAGTGATCCTAAAGTCACAACCAGGATACAGTAAAGTGTTCTTAACTGGTCACATCAGTCTCCTGACCTCAGTCCAGCTGAACATGGCTTTCATTTGCTGAAGCCCAGGCTGAGGGTAAAAGCCCACATGGCTGCAGTATGAGCCAGGCAGAGCAATAAATCACTGCTTTGTAATCCAGTTATGAAATGTATACAATGCAGAAATACACCAGGAAATGGATTCATGATAAACACACACTACATGCAAATAATGTGCAATATGGGCAATATCAATTACATTTTTGATTTTTAATTCTACATCAAATAACCCATATTGACAAAGTGAAGAGAGATTTTAAGATTTTTTTCTTTCCTTTAGGTGTATTTTGTCTCTTAGTTAATGTTTCTTCTATTTAGCAACATAAGTGCACTCCTGGATTTCAGCAATATCTTTCATTCTACCAGGCTGATCTTCTCAAGCTCATTCAGACTGGATGGGGAGCATCTGTCAAACAGCCATCTTTAACATATCCACATGTTTTCAGGATTTCAGGTCTAACGTTCATCTGCGCCTCAGTCTGAAGTTTAGTGCACAAAATTATGGTAATATACAACTAAACCGCATTTTCAATTATGTTTTAAGGGAAACATATGCTCTCCTGGATTATGTATGTCTAACATTTTACAAATCACCATTTATATTATTGCTTCTCTGTTACTCTTTTTCACTTAACCAATCATATACGTACGGTGGCCCAGAAGGGTCAACGCAACTGCAAAAGACACAACACAACTGCAAAAGCTACAACGCAAAAGCAAAGGCCACAACGGAAGTTAACCCACAACGGAAGTGCACAGCGGTCGGAAGAACAGCCTTTGTTTCCGGGGGACAATATTTTCTGATGGACCATTTTGATTATGGGAGAGTTTAATGAGACGTAGGTAAAACGCTGCTGCTTGATGCCACCACCATGTTTCACTATGAGGATGGTCCTGGTCAGGTGATTAGAATGAACTGGACTTCACTTCACTTGAAACTTTCTGTCTTCAGACTACAAAATGCTTTCCTGGTGTAAGAACATCCAAAGCTTTAGAAGTAGTTTTATAAACTCAACAGTCGACCAAATTTGGTTCAAGGGGATTCAATCAAGGACAATTAAAGCTGCCACACTCTACCTGAACTCAATTTGGAGTGTCACTGGAAAGCAAAGTGTTCTCTTATTTGTCAGCACGGGTCATGGTGATTAGAATTACTTGCCAAAAAAGTAAATGAAATTCACTTTTAATTAAATCCAACATCGCAGCACATGAAACATATGCAGAACAAGAAGGTGTAAAAAACAATGAATACTTTTACTGTATCCATCTGAAAGAGTGATATTTAATTTCATTATAGGGTAATGTTTACACAGACAGTCAAAGGGTTAGAAAATTAGAAGCCGACACGGAGACGAAGAGATTTTAGTCAGAATAATACCAAAAGTGATGCTTGCACTTACCCACAGGAACCTACAGGTGGAGGCAAAGGCCAGGCTGAAAAAATAAAATGCAGAGCAAGACAACAACAAAGCTTTAAGTTGTTCATTTGATGTGGGGAAACACAAAATTATGTTTAACTTATATATGTGCAGAGACATATTAAAAGCTGCTGTTTAATATATAATAGCAACACCCTTGGTCAATCTGATTGCACGTTTACATTTGGATATTTGTGCTCTCAACAAGCTATGAAACAAACATTAATACAAGCACACAACAGATTGCTTATCACACTGTGTCATTTGCAGAGTTTGATCACTTTCATCTAATCAGATTCCTTTTCATTTTCATCTCCAGTTATGTTTTTCAGTCTTCCAGTGTGTAATTACAGGATGCTGGCTGCCCAGGCTTCAGTTGTGACATCTGATATTCACCAAAATCAATGGACTCATCAATGATTCAGACTAGGATCACTAGCAGGCTGGACCGCACACACACATTCATTCTGTTGACTACTGTGGGACTCAGCATGTGTTTGTGTGTGAAAGACAAAGAGACTGACAATACATGCAGCACTTGTCAGCACTTTAACTGAGCTCATCTCTCAACAAAGACCGTTTACCAGCACAGCGTAACAGAATTTGTGGACCAGAACCTCGATAATTGATTTGCTTCTAAATAAGGAGCACAGACAGACATTGAGGATCCATGCTTAATAATCCATAAACTGGATCAATCGAAATCAATTCAGAGAGGAGGAATCCTCTGTCGCTGTTTAAACAAAAGCAGTCCTGATCTGCACAATGCATGAAGTAGAAAGGGAAGCAAAGGAGAGGAAAGAAAACAGTTAAAGAGCAGAAATGACAGGAAAGACAAAGTAAATGAAAAAGGGAAGGGAAGGAAGTGAAAGTAACGAGAAAGAAAGTAAACAAGTGGAAAGGAAGGCAAGGGAAAGGAAAGGTATTCAGGTGTCAGAGGATAAGGTAACAGAGGCCTGCGCTGTGAGAGGAAATAAATATAGAAAAAGGGGAAAAGGAGACACTGACATACAGAAGGAAAGAGAGAAGGGAAAAAGAGAAGAGACAATAAAAGACAAAGTTAAAAACAGGTAGAGAGGCAGGAGAGGGAGGGGTGTGTAGGATTCCTGGGTGTGATGACGGCTGTCAGTCTATAAATAACCTTCAGAGCCTGGCAAGTCAGGTCCTAAGTCTGTAGGCTTGTACTGGACAACACAGTGTGACTGTACAGGTGCTGTTTATCAGTCTTTGTTATTGTCTTCAGGCAGGAAAATTCAAGATGGAAATTATCAGAAAGAGCGTTTAGTGTGGAAAAACAGGAGACAGGGGGAAGAGAGGACAAAGTGATGGCATAATGGCAATATGTCTCACTTAGGGACACATTAATGGGCCTGAAAAGAAGCTCTCAAGTGTTCTCATCATTTCAAGGCTTTCAGTATACATCAGAGTCCATTTTAGGATCCTGTTTGACATGAGTCCTATTCTTAAAATGGGTGAAATGATGTAATTAGAATAACATTTTAATGCTTTATGGAGCTTTGAAAATCAGTTTCTCTAAGTATGGGCGGATGTTCCATTACCACTTCATCCTCGCTGCAAATAAACACCCGAAACCACCTCAGAAAATAAAGAAAGCCTGGCACAACCCTGAGAGGATAATGATACAATTATAAAACCGCCCATCTATAAATCACTTGTTGATTCATCGGTTTCTTTCTTAGGGTCATAGGAGGATGGAGACGGCGGGTTAAAGAGGTGGAGACATGCATCTGGTTATATCACTGGTTCATAAGGGACGAAAACAAAATAAAGTACAACAAATACTCATATTCTTCCCGCTGGGAAATTACAGCCTCAAATCCATGAGACTGTGGGAGGAAACCCAAGAGAACAACATGCAATCTCCACATACAGGAAACCAAATGCATACCTCGCATGCTGCATATTGTACACTGCTTTCATCTTACACACTCTGAATGCTTTGCTGCCACATATAAGACAGATGAAAGCACGCACATAGGGCTTGTTTAGTTAGAGAAATATTACTCTGGGCAGGATTATAGATTTAGCAGGATTGTAGATTTTCCCTTTAACGTAAGGACATTGGCTTATTTTCTCAGCACATTCTAGATGCTACACAACTGAAGCCAAGGTAAGCATCTAAATTGTGTTATTATCCCAAACACACACATACAGAGTATTAGAAACTCTGACGTATCTGTACATGGATCTGTTTTGGTTCATCTGAATTACTGCGTAAAATAACTACCTTACATTAGCACTAGAATGACTATTGTTCAAATGGCATCAACTTCAATAATAAATTGATAATTCAAGTCACTTAAGCAATATGCTTATGAAATTGGCGTTCATTCCTTTGAATGTCATATCTAATATTTCATCAATGGGCATTTTTCACTATTTTCTGACATTCTATTGTCAAAATGATCAATAATTTCATACAAAATATTCTACACATTAACCCTCTGATCCCATATTTAAAAAATTGTCAAATTACCTTGACGTGTCTGAATAAAAAGTTGGCAGAAATTAACAATGTGCACCTGCGCCTGTAAAAAACTGAAAAAATCTATGCGCTCCTCAGTGCAACTAAGAAGTCGTTAGTGACTCAACTGTGCCCAACAGTCATGTGACAAAAATTCTCTTCATCTGAACTGCAGGATGTGTTCACACAGAGCAGATTGGGAACAAGAATTGATACATATTAGAAATGTCAGGACTAAAATATCGATAGTATGCAGAGGCACCATTTTTCAGTACTGGAAAAACGTTGGACATGTTGAGTCAATTCTTTTTCAATTTATGTAGAAGAAATTAAACTTTCTAAAAATGACTTATGGCATCATAACTGTTCCGTACTGCACAGAAGATATTTCAGAGTTTTCTTTACTTGTAGCCATGGCTGTGCTGTTTCCACATGTAGAACTTTATATATCAGTGAAAAATGAGTGAAGAAGTGAAAACAGCCAAAAGTGCTTGGGGTTCATAGGCTTAAATTGCAGGGCTTTTGGAAATTGTTACTAGTTGCCTTATGTTACACCATGACAAGACTTCAGTAACTAGGGAGAGTTTATGTGATGCATAATGGCAGAATATATGCCTTCACTTTAGCTCAATCTTAAATTTTATTTTATTTAAAACAAGAGTCTGCAGGTTTTGTTCCTCACAGCCGAAATGACTTAGTAGCACGTTTTTCCAGCATGTATTAAATGGCAGAAATGTTATTAATGCCATTATCTTGCAGGCAGCAGTGGTATCCTGTCTGGAGGCCTGCAGCCACCAGCTCCAGCTCGTCCTCAGCGGTGGGCGTGGCCGTGTGACGTCAGAGCATCAGTGTTCACCCGCTCCGTTCATGTCTGTCTCCTCAGAACGCCGCGCGCCTCGCCCTGTGAGCAGCTCACCTTTAAACCGGAGCAGCTCAGTGAGTAAAACACGGCAACCTGGGATTTGTTTCTCTTTACACAGACTACAGCTGGACACCGGAAAGAACTGTACAGGAGCAGCTTGTTAAACAGGTGAGAACTTCTTTATCTGGATGCGTTTCAGCGCTCTGAGCTCCACGCGGATGTCACTGCAGTTGATTTGCGCTGTTGTCTCACTTGGAGCGACTTAAAGCAAAACTCCTTTTAGTTTTTGACATTGTGAAATTTCCGTAATAACTGAAAAACAGTAGAGTTGTCGGACCTTGGCTAAAGTCATTTTGTGAGTCTGTCGTTCTCAGTTTCATTCGGCATAAACTGTATGCGTCTATTTTCCCAATTAAAGTCCAACTTTTGAACTTGTTCCTCGGTTTGTTGATAATCTCACTGAGCACGTTGCCAGACCCAAGAGAGCACGCTGCTACAATGCTTGCTAATCTAACGTCGCTCTAGACGGAAACAATCAATTACATTCGTATGCTTTCACATGAATTTAATTTCCCTATGTCATGTTTGCTGAATTATCAAGCATTTCAAAATGCTGTCAGAGACTTGCCGCTAAACCTGCAAACACCTGGACACATCTGTCAGAGCTCTCACCTACAACTTGCATATCAGGGCTGCAATAATTCATTAAATAAGTGATCAGTTGCCCCCTATTCAATATTTTGACAATCCATCAATTTCAGTGGGGGTTTTTTTGTAAGAAAAAAGCTCTATGATTCTACGTTTTCCCCCTCCTCTATGACGGTAAACTGAATATTTGTCATCTATGACTTTGGGAAACACTGATCCACATTGTGTGACATTTTATAGACCAGTCAACTAACTGATTAATCGACATTAATAACAATCAACAGATTGATTAACAGTGAAAATATTAATCAGCTGCAGCCTCATTACACATTCATTGTTTTTGTGTCTTTTTTGGCCGATTCAGGGACGTCTGAAGCCCTAAACTCCGGCAGGCGTCACCTAAGCGGACAGAGCAAGTGAGTCAGTTATTTGGTCATTACACACCAGTGAAAGTGCAGCCACACATGTGCACACACAGTCATACCAGTGGAACAGATGTGGAACATTATGCAGGCTTAGATTTAGCAGTTCAGAAACATTCACAGCCCAAGTGGGACTTCCATATTTCTCTGAGTGAGGCCACAGCTGTACAGACAGACTGACAAACATGAGGATCGTCATGCAGCATTTCTCCTGATTCAGCGTAACTAAGGGTTTGAGGAAAAAATAGTGTTTCCTTGTGATATGTGTGAGAACTTGAACAGCAGTTTTTGAACCTTCCGCCTGTCAGCTGATATCTGTTAACTGGAGAGACAGAAGAGGAACAACTTTGGGTTTCAAAACTCCAAAACGTACACTAGGGCAAGAGTTCAAGCTCTGGAATTTTACAGAATATGCAAAATGGTCCTTTTTATGAGAAAAGCAAGAAGTTCTCCCCTTAAGGTATGTATAGGATCAGCAGACAAAGGCAAACATCAAATTAGAGTGCTGTGTCTGGTCAGTACTGTTGACGTGTCAAAACAATCTGACAGTAAAGGGACACAAGTAAATATCCCTCACAAATCTGTTTCCTCCGCTCAATGAGTGGAAGGTGGACAAATTAAAGCAGTGCTGAAAATGCAGGAACGTAGTGCTCATATGCAGCATTCCTTAAAAGTTTAGTCAGAATCAAATTTGCCTGGCAGCCAAGGTCTTGTTTTCGATGGATAGATGGAATGAAGTGAGTCCATAACCCCCCCTATGGTGTCATAGTGAGCCTTAAAGACAACAGAGCAGCACAGGAGGGGTTTAGTTCTACAAAAACACTGAAATATTCTGCCTTTAGTGTCATTTTCACTGTGATGTATTCTGACACTTTACTGCATTGTATCTGGAAGTAGTAACATGAAATTTTATCCACCTGTAGTGGAGTGAAATAGTAATTATGGTGGTTTTATTGCATCTGTAACTACCGTCTACTCATTTCCATTTGAATGGAAAATGAAAACAGGCTGTGACTGCCAGGCTTCTGGTCAAGTTTGGTTTCTTAGTTGTATAATGTATCATTACGTGATCAGTGAAGTCAGAGGTCATGTTTTACCAATGAAAACACTGAAGTTTTGTTGCCTTAGTTTTTTGCTAAAATTCAGTTAATCTCACGAGAGGTTCAATTAAAGACTTTTATTATTGATATTTAGTAATAATTTCATCAATGAGATGTTGAATAGAGAAAAATGTTTTAGTTCCTCCAGTTTTTTACAGTTTGCCCTCTTTTACTTAAACCGTAACATGAGTACATACAGACTGGTGACAAATTTAAGGAAAAACCTGAACTCTTGTCCCTACAGTTTGGCAATATGGTGCCTCTATTATACAGTAGAGGACATTTTCCTGGTATTGGCAAGGTGCCTGCCTTGGGAGCAATTTGGGGTTCAGTGGACAAGGACACTTCGGTATGTGGATGGGCTCAACATTATGATCAGTGGACAGCCCACTCTACCACCTGAGCCACAGCCGCTCCAGTGGTCTCTCCAGGATGATAATGCTCCCACCCATACAGCACAAAGCTCACTGAAAATGATGTGAATCATGCTTTAGTCTTCAGTCACCAGATCTGAACCCAGCTGAACACCTGTGGGAGATTTTAGACTGATGTGTTACACAGCACTGTCCACCACCATCACCAAAACACCAAGTGAGGGAATATGTTTTGGAGGAATGGGGTTCTAGACTTGGAGAATCAATGCCAAAGAGCCATGAAATTGTTCTGGCAGCACATACTGGCCCAACACCCTACTGAGACACTTTGTTGGGTTTTCCTTTCATTTGTCATCCGTCTTTAAAGGCTGATTAATTTTCTGTCAACTGACTGATCACTAACCAACTAACTGTCGCAGCTCTAATTTTCAAATATTTGTCCTCCTTTTGGTTTAACAGAATGGCTGCAGATAACTACTTACGGACACATTGTTGACACAGTTTTCGGAACCAGAGACAGATTTTTCCAATTAAACTGAGCCACGTTTCAGCCATGATGGATTTGGAGGATGACCCATGCCACCACAAGCACCACATCGACGCCACCAAGAGCCCGCTCATCAGTGCCATCATGTTTGCTGCAGGCATCTTTGGCAATGTAGCTGCCCTTGTGATCCTGGAGATCCGGCGGCGCAGGCACATGAGGACTGGGGGGACATGGCGGCGTGCGTTGTTTCACGTCCTCATCACATCGCTGGTGGTCACAGACTTGGCGGGGACCTGCCTGATCAGCCCAATCGTGCAGGTGTCATATGCACTTAACTCGACTTTGATTGGGATGTCTCAAGAATCTGGCAGTGTGTGTTCATATTTTGGTGTCAGCATGACTTTCTTCAGCCTGGCCACTCTGTCACTCCTCTTCATTACAGCGTTAGAGAGATGCTTTGCTATTGGCTACCCTTATTTATACAGCCGGCATGTCACCAAGAAATGTGCTTATATCACAATCCCACTGGTGTTTGTGTTATGTACATTATTCTGTCTGCTCCCTTTTGCCGGATTTGGTAAATATGTACAATACTGCCCTGGCACCTGGTGCTTCATTGACATGAACCCAAAGGAGCGGGAGGACCGAGTTTATGCCAACCTGTATGCCACCATCATGCTGGTGCTGGTGCTGGCCATTGTGGCGTGCAATGGTTTTGTGGTTTACCAGCTGTTCAGGATGTACCAACGTCGAAAGAGGAACGGCTCAGTGATGGCATCCACAAGATCCAACAGCGACCGCAGGGTGATGTCTATGGCTGAGGAGGTGGAGCACCTGATCCTGCTGGTCTTCATGACCATCATCTTCATCATCTGCACTCTGCCCCTGGTGGTAAGATGACAGCAGACAACACACACACACACACACTTGTATTTTATTACTGTTCTGCAGTTGACCTTGTAGCATTAGTTTAACAGGGGTGAGCTGACTCCATGAGGACTGATTGAATGTGACAGCAGATAACTAGCTTTGTTGCAGTTCATTAGCTCTGTGGGTCAGCTGCTCAGTAGTTACAGTTCTGTGATCCTGTAAATAAGCAGATCCTGTGAGGCTGGTGTGTTACCTAAAATGATGTGCAGGTTCAACTACCATTCTTAAACCAACTCCACTGCTGCTAGCAAAAACAAATATGGTAATGTAAATCTGGTCTGCAAATTTGGTTGGTAAAGTAACTCATATACAAATCAGGGGCACACAATGCTTCAGTACAAAATTTGCATTTTGGTCCCATTTTTGCTTTTGGTTTTTTCCCTTACATCTGAAATCAGTAAAAACAATTAGTTTTTAAGTGATGGCAGGGTGTGACAAAATCAGTTTATCAGTTGCTCTGGATGAGTGTTTTTGCTCAAATAGCATCACATACATTGAAAGTGGCAGTTTCAAAGATGTCCGTTATATTCTCTTTGGCAGCAGCTCTGGCAATAAGTGATAACTGCAGGTGTGTTTTTGAACTTGTAAAGTTGAACCATGATTGAATCAGGTGCTGCCCAACATTACTCACTGCATGGGAATGCTACAGCAGAAACCCAGTATGTAATAGTGTGAATGCGAGGATTTTCATAATATTTCATCAGTAGATTGTGGACTCAGACTTCATTGTGTTTCCTCATTTGTGATAATCACCCAACAAACATGGAGTTAGTTGAAAACCTTTGAGAGTTGTTTATTTGTTGCATTACAATGCAACAAATAACAATATTGATTAGGGCTGACTAACTGATATATTTTAGTTCATAAAATGTTAGTTAATAGTGAAAAAGGTGTCAGTCTTGTGGCTTTGTCCAACTAATGATCCAAAACTGAATGTAATCAGTAATATAAAACTGAGAAAGACGGCACATTGGAGATGTGATGTTTGCTTTTTTAGTCAAACTAGTTGTTAATTAAATTTCAGCTGACTAATCAGACAATGGCTTGAATAATATTTCCTACTAATATCAATAAAATATTACTGATAGTACATTGCAGGACTCTAGAACAGCACAGCAGAGATTGTTGAAGTAGGTATCTACACAATTTACTGTGCTCCTTCTAAAGAGTGGAGGGGTAACATCTTCATATCACATAATAAAAATTACAAACTAATGTTTATAAATGATAGTCAAGAATATGCATATGTGAAATCTGATTGAAACCAATGCATCTATGTGCTGGGTGAAACCTTGCTACGTGATAAAAATCATGAAATGCATCATATCCTCTTTTCAGTAGAGCTGATTCAGTCACTTACTGAAAGCTCATGTCTGACAGATAAAACGTCTCTGCGGTTTTTAGTCTGAAAAACAACAATGTTATCAGAAGTATGTCAAACTGTCACCCAGAACAGATACAGTTTATTGTACGTAATCTGATGCACATCTTTGTGCAACCGTGTCTCTGTACGCTTGTGGCATTTAGTGGAAATGCAGCTATTCATAAATAATACAATAGACTATGGGTTGCTCTGATGCCAAGCTGCAGACAGGAAGCAGTTCTGACTCAGCTGCCTATTCTGATGCCTTATGCAGGCCATAAACACACAATAATTAAATATAGACTTAATGATTCTGGTAGTAGATGAAGTAAGATCTCTTGGCCTTTTAAGCATTTAGCTATGTTAAGCTTTTTCTAAATGCATATCCAGTTCTTTGGGTTGAAAGGAAAAGTACAACAATTACTCAGGTTAACAACAAATCAGGTGTTTTTCAGTGGGGGTTTCCAGTCCTCCATTACTGGAGTTAACTACTGTGTTTTTCCAAGAAACAAACCAAGTGTCTGTTCTTAATGGGATAGACAGTCTGATCACTCCAGTCATTTCACCCCTTTATTTGACTTAGGGGAGCTCCAGTAAGATAGTTGTATTAGCTGAGAGAGGAAAAGTGCAACCAAGCAAAACAGAGTTTGAGTTAAATGATTATGTAAACAGCAAACCAGAACACATACAAGTAAAAGGTACAGCTTAGCCCAAAATGATTCATAGCCATGCCAAATTTAAATTAAGAGTGAATTTTTATTTGACCAAAAGGTTTCTTCTGGCTGGGAATGATAAGTGACAAAGGACGACATAACATTATGTCAGAGATGTTAACGATACACTTAACTATTCCCATGTTATTGTTTATTTACACTTTCACTAAAAGTGTCATGTCCAAAATTATTCAGTAATCTGTCGTAAAGCCTTTACTGGCCTCCACATCAGTCAAGTTGTTCTTATATTTGCTAACAGCTCTGAGGTTGAAAGGCTTCTTATCACTCTGGTCTCTAGTTCCTCCACAGATTCCCGGTAGGATTCAGGTCTGAACTCTCCAACATACTCATATTGGTCTCTGTGAACCATTTCTGGATCACTTCGGGGCATGTTTCACATCATTGTTGTATTGGAAGGTCCGGTGCTGACCAAGACCAAGTTGCTCTGCAACAGACTGCTGTTTTTGAATCTTCATGCCATGCTCTTTTGTCTTGATGCCATTTACTATGACAAGGCTGTCTGCTCCATCGGTTTAAAAACACCACCAAAGCATTACATTCCCATCACGTTTGACTTTGAGGATGGTGTTGTTGAATTCTTGAATGGTTGAATGCTTCTCCTTTCGTACCTCCACTGTCCAAACAACTCAATTTTTATCTCATCTGACCACAGAACTGATGACCAACAGCCTTCTCCTTTGTCCAGGTGAGCTTTGTGTATCTGGCTTGGTGAAGTGAAGTCCATCTTGGTCAGCGTCTGCTGGAGTGTATGTCTTGACATTTTGCTACCCGAGTTGCTCATGACGACACCATGTTTGTCAGTGCAGGTTTCCCTTTTGTCTTCCTAGCAGCCCTTTGAGATTTTTCACAGTGTGGAACTCCTTGTACTTTCTGATGAGGCTTTACTGGCACCTGAAAACACTCCGATATGACTTTATAGCCTTTCAACATCTTGTGAGCAGCCACAATAAGCAGCTCTCTCTTAGTGATGAACCCTAATAGCAGCTGACTGAGCTCCTTGGTTTCAGCCGTGACTTGCAGACGAGAAACTTATTATAGAACTACGGCATCAGCTGTTCTCAATCCATAGCATGTTAGAACACTCTACAACATGTTAGAAATTATCAGAGACATTTGGAATGATATAGAAGCTAATATTCATCAACATCTCTAACAGAATGTCTTTTTGACATCAATAAATGGAACCTAATAAAACTTCACTATAAATCAACATCTGGAATGGTTATGAATGATTTCGGGCTTAACTGAATGAGTACAAACCACCATCTAACAAGTAGCATTTCAAGAGAAGATCCTGCTTCCAAACAGCAGCCTCCACACACAGTACACTGTCTAATTGTAACCGACCTTTGGAAAACCCAGGATTTGATCAGTAATGTCATCAGGAAGCAATTTGGATCGAGTCGGTAATGAGAAAATTGGAGTATCTGGCTCTGAAAGTGTAATTATAAATTTCACAACAAAAATATAAATCAGTGATTGAAGACTTCTTGGGGATGGAGCCAGTAATCATTTACTGTGCCTGTTAGATGCACAAGAAATGCAATGACTGCAATGACATTTTGACAACAGCAGCAACCTTTGACAAATGTTGCTGTGAGAAGTGACAACATATGCTTGCAGCAACCAGGACCAGCAACTCTATCAGATGTTGTGGTTGCATGTAGCCTTTGGTCTTTGTAAGAAAGCTTGCTACACTGATCGCCAAACAAAACATGATGAATACCAAGCTTCTGGTTAGCTGATGCCAATGCTGGAACAAAGCTCTGATGTGTTAGGAAACTCTGGCATGCTTCTCGTTATTAGTAGCATGAAATTAGAAAAAAAACTGTTTTGATGTAGGATATATTTATATACTGATATATATAAATATGAATTCAACCTGCAAATGACTCATCACTCAGCGATGAGCCATTATGTTGTCCCAGTAAGACTCCAGGACGATCAGTTTGTAACCACATCAGTCCTGTAAGTGTCATTTTGGAGTTCAAATGGAAAATCGATAACTTTCCCAGCAGTGTATGATGTTGTGCACTTTACTGCAGACAGCAGTAATGGGCCAAAGTGCCATGCTGCGTCTCGACTGTGGCTTGAAATGCAGAGTTCTAACCTTCATCTCTGCAGTGACGGCCAAATTGTGCATCAGTTAATTTAATAGCATCCACAGTATCACAAACACAGACCACATGAAGACAGAATTTTATGAGCTGTGTTCTCACAAACTGAGCCTTTTAGAGCCTCAGTTGGTGCAGTCACTTAACGTTCAAGAATATTTTTTGGACACGCACGGCTTTTTATTGCTTTAATCCCAGTAAATGTAGCATAAAGCAGCATTATTAAATCTTTATAGTTACTGGACATGGCTATTATCACAGATTCCTCCATCTGATTGGGGTTGTAATGGATTAAAAGCTGCAAAACGCCTCTCCATTCTTGAAATCAAGAGGAAGAATCAGCTTGTTTGATGATACAACAGGATAAGATGTACTTAGTAGTAATAATTAATCCAGAATGCTTTCACTTCTTATTAAATCACATCGTTTGTATCTATTGCAGCGTGATGATTGATTAAGTTGTCCTCCCCAGTACACCGTGTACCAGCTGTACGACTGTAGGCAGGTAAAGGACACTGGGATCAGCTTTCTTCGTGGCCTCATTAGGAGGCTGAATAAAACAGATGACTAGGATACAGTGAGGTCAAACAAGGACAGACAGAAAGAAGGCAGCAGCAGAGATGAAAGAAAACTAATGGGATCTACAGCAGATCATATCTCCACGACTGTGATGTCAGCGGCTCTCAAACGTCCAATCAGGGTTTCTTATCAGTATCAGAGGTTGCTTTATTTGCCAGGCATTGTCCCGGAATAGATGAATCCTTGCCAAGATATACTGATGGGTATAAGTGGAGAGCATCCACTCGCTCGGTTCAGTTCATTAAAAAGGTCTAACAGCACAGACATCCCCAGTCTCTTTCCTTCTTCTTTCTACCCACTCATGACGACACTGGTCGTTTTATTTATATGCTGTCTTTTTGCATCATCATGTCTGTCATGGCCATTATCCTGTTCTATCTTCTTTCATCAGATATCCAGTGACAGTCAGCAGGCATGTTACCAGTGCAGGCAGAAGCCCTCTGAACATTACTTTCAGTCAGATATCATAAATTGTTCGTATAATGGCAGTCACATACATACTGGTAAATCATTTACTTGTGGCTGTCACAGTCATGTCTCCACTCATGTCCTCATATTTCCACAGAATGGCCACATTAACCTATTTGGCAGCCATTTCCATTTGTCCTGTGGGAAGATGGAGAAAGCCTTTTACCGTATTTCAATCCAGGCACACACTAACGCTGAGCAGGATTCAGTCCCTTATTTTGAAATGTACATCCAGTCTCAAGTAGAGTTTTCTTTCCCATTTCTTTCTTTCGAACCTACATGAAGACATCAGTGTCCAGCTGATGGGCACTACAAAGTCGCCTGTTCAATTAGACCTGACTTTGCTCCTCTATTTCCATGTCCTCTATATGGATCAGCTGGTGTGCGTGGTGACTTTTGTGCTTCAGCCTTTTAGCAGAAAACTCATTTATAGAGTTCTCATCTCGTCATCTTGCTAGCTCAAATTTATAGTTGGTGGCTACAAGTGAGAAACCCACAGTTCATGACTTTGGAGTAAAATAAATATTACTATCAATTCCAAATGATGACACTGCTGCTGGTGTCAGTGTAGAATAGGGATCAGCCAGTTTTAGTATCTGAGAATATTATCATTTTTATAATTCGCATCTATGAAATAAATTAATTCACATATGTGCTACTTTGGTTCTGATGCAGCCGCCTCTATTTGTCTGTCGTCACCAGTCAGAGGTCTTGAGCACTGTCTGATTGGTTACATGTCACAACTAATAACCTATCAACACTGAAGGACAACTTCTTATTCTGAATTATACCACTAAGACTTGAATTTTTACTCCTAATGGATATTGGTTCCAAATATTGGTCGTCAGTCTCTGTTTGCAGGATCAGAAAGCATATTGGTCGACTCCTACTACAGACTGTATAGGAGTAGTACTGGAGTGGTAAACTTGGCAGATGGCAGCATAAGATACTGAGGGTGGGGACTGAATAAAGTTATTAAAGGTGGTTCATATTTGCTTTATGGTTGCTGGCTTCCAAGGCTACAGTACACATTCAAATGTACTACTACAAATGCATCATTTATTAAGAGCTTTATATAAACACTCATGGGTGTCCAGCTAGCAATGTGATATCCTGCGACGGGACTCACACTCAGACACACACAGGGCACGGTCAGGTTACATTTTTATGCCCATATGAAACTGTGGACTGATGTGTGATGTGCCTCTGGTTGCATTAAAAATTTAAAAAGGCAGGTAGATTGGTAGAGACAGAAAGACTGGGAGAGTACAGTAATGGAATTTGTAATGCATTTTCAGGGTCAGTCTCCTTTTAAATGAATAAAGGTCCCTGGATGTGAACCCAGGACAACAGAGTAACACCAGAGACTGATTAAAGTACCTTCACCTCTGACTCGAGTATTTGCTCGGCACACAGTTCGGCAAGTTTAAATTTTGTTCTTGCAAATGAAACTCAAACAGAGCACTGCGTTTGGATCTCTCAGCATCGAGCCCTCACAGACTCTTCGCATTAACACTTTTATTGCGCTTCCTGTTGGTGCTGAGAGAGGAGAAGAAAGTGGGTTCACAGCGTGCTTCGGATTTCACAGCTCAGCCTGGCAAAACAAAAAAAATTCTGTCTCCACACGCACACACGATCCTTCGCCTGCCCTGTTTTTGTCTCTCACACATGGCGAGGGCTGTCACTAATCACAGTAATGACCTCATGTGGTTCTGTTTAAGATGATGTTGGGATAGTACGGAGCTATTCTGCAACACATAACTGCTCTAAGCTCATCTTTTATTCCAGTTTCTAGGAGCTTTTATATCCTTTGTGTCTTTGGCCTGTGTACAGATTTTTTTGTTCGAACTCCTGAAAATGACCATTTTCCTGCAACAGTCGATAAAATCTGGGAATGTGAGGATTTAATAGCTTTCTCTCACGCTTCACAACAGCAGATGCTGATGTGCCCTTAAGCACGACGCCGAACTGCAATTTGTAGCTATAGAGAGAGCATCTGTTGAGGAAACAGCCCGTCTTCATGGCAACAAATCAGCTACTGGACTGTGAGACTGAGCAACAGGAAATTAGCTTAATGATGCGACAATGTTGGGGCAACCATTGCCATGTCAGCAAATTGGGTGGCAGAGAGGCAGTTTAGAAGAAAAAGTGTTCCATGAGAGAGCAGAAGAGTATGAAGATGGAGACCGAGATAATGAGAAGTTCAGAGGAAAGAAAGAGTTCAGAGGAAAGAAAGACAAATGTGGGTGGAAGGCTAGAAGTGAATAAGAAAGGAAGTAACAGGAAATACATCGACTCAACTAACTGATGGGAGGTCACTTTCCCCTCACATTTAACTTTTTTAACTGTATATTGTTCCTCCCGGAGCCCCAGAGAGAACAGCAGCAGCGATTTCTAAACCTGTGAACTCGTCATAGCTTCCATGGATTGTATTAATATGCTGGTTCTCAACCTTGTGACCATCAGCCAAGGGAATTTACTGCTTCTCATTCCACCTAATAACTGCTGTTGCTGATTCCACTGACATTTTTCAAACACAGACGAGGAACTAATCAGTGTAATCTGCTGCTCATTCCTGGTCTTAGCAATGCTAATACAAAGAGCTGTATTCAAACGCCGTTTCATTTCAAAAAGGGCAAAGATTTTATAATTGAGCAATTATTGACACTGTATGTGCAGGTTAATGAGGTGAAAAGGTGATTGTTATTTTCCCTTTCACTTCATTATGCTTCATTGGAACAAGGCTAAAGGTCGCAGACAGAGGCAAAACAAATTTAATAAGCTGACAAAGGCAGAATATTGTTTGGTCTGTCTGCATTTTTGACTCTACTTGTGTGGACACTTTAAGAGCAGACTTGGAGTAGCTAAGTATCCCCAAGTGCCTCAGTGCAGTGGTAATGGGCTGCTATTATGTTACTGTATTAACCGTTGATGGTTTCAGGAGAGAAGGTAACAATTTCTAACATGCAGCCAGTTTATTCAAACACCAAGTATTTGGAAAATGATGTCTTATTAGCCATCTTATTTTCTCCTGAGCACAGTGTGTTCAATTGGGAAATACTTATTATATCAGTAAAACCAGCATATGAAATATGATAAATAAAACTGAGCTAAAACTACAGTAGCAGCACTCGACAACTAGATTAAAATCTTAAAAGGCAGCTGGACTTGTCCTTTTTGGGGGGGTTATTGACGTTTCACCTCTTATCTGAGGAGCCCAGATATTTACTGTCACCCCCAAATCCCACGGCTAACAGCACATTAACAAGCCAAGACTCACGGGAGTGAAGGCTTGTTAAGCTGCCACATCAGGGACGACGCACGAAGGTATTGGTTGTGAAACTTTCTGAGGAGGAGATCTCGAGACTAAGTGCCTGATAATTTCCCTCTTCAGTCAGTTAGATCTGAAGAAGCCTCTTGGATGAGAGCTGAAACATCCTCAGAAACCAAAAAGAGAAGTCCAGCTGCCTTTTAAGGATAACCACGACCTGGAAGAACAAGAAAGCATACCGGTGAAACACCTTTTGCTAGCCTTAGCTAAAACTAAGTGTCTTTGTTCTTGCTTTTGTAAAATTGAAAAATTTAGACAAACCATCACTTTGGTAGTTTACTTTTGAGACTAACTAGGTTTTTAAATAAAATAATATTAATTAAAATAGACCCTTTAATAGGTAGGGCCTAGCCTAGCGGGGCAGCAGTTTACCATCATCCTGGCTTCTAATGCTACTGGAATTCATGCAATATGTGGTTAAGATTCTTTTTAAAGCACCATCTGAAGATAAAGTAAAAATTTCAATATGAATATCAATTGTAACTGGATAGGCAGATATATCAAAACAGAAATACAGAAATTTGAGATTATGTAACTATAATCAAAGTTAACAACAATGATCCTAATGATGGAATTAAGTTTTTTCTTCAATAAGTTACATGACCGTGCTCAAGTCATGTGTGGATGGTACAACAGGTCCATGAAATGACTGATTAAAAGGGGTAAAAACAATTTTGAAGAGCAGTACTGACTTCAAATAAAGGGTCTCCGTGTTGCAAACCATTTAGTCATTCTTAACTATTAAGACTAAATCTGGCTAAATCTGACATGTTTACACGACTGCCCTGACCCCAGAGTTTGAAATTCTCAGCTCAGTTCTCTCTCAGTCATTTCATGTCAAGAGAAAAAAGATTTCTCAGATTACTTGTGTTAAACATTTCTATTAGTGCAGGAAATTTACTGTGCGGATAGAAATGAATGTTATGCAATGAATACAGTCCTTATTTACAAGTAAGATTCTTTCATTAAATGTGTATCTTTGTGTTCAAACCAACTCAGCTGGATATCAGCGTGGGAATTTCAATTTGGTTCTGCTTCAACATTCAACATCTGCCTCTCAGCCTCTTCTCAAACCACAAAATACACGGTGATGTGTTTGCCTCAGTAGTCCACTTGAAAAGCAAACAAAGAGATGCTGAGACTAGTTTCAATAATCTTTTTGACTCAGAACATTATGCTCTGTAAACATCCTGTGTGTGCGCTATGAGGAATGAGTGCTATCTCGTGCTGCCATCTGCATTTAAGAGCACAAAATCAGGGACGTGTGCTTTTTGTTGAACATGCAAAAGTGACATTTTACTTTGCATCATTTTAAATTCTGGAACTCAACCTCTCGAAGAACTATGCAAATGGGATTAAGTTCCCTCCGCCGTCCTTCTGCTTGGACTGCTGGAGACGGACATGCACGAGTTCCCATAGTGGCAATAAAAACCGCAGCTGTGGCCAGTCTTAAGATACCAGCCAGAGTTTCAGCACGTTGATCATAGTCTGCGAGGTTACACTGCGATTCTAGTTACATAACTTTATAGACTATCACTGGCTATTTTTGCAGTAATTACTTTGAACATCACATAGTTTGGGTGCCTGCCTGCAGTTTGAGGAGTTCCACAGTTTGATTTTCCCACATGTTTTAATATTACTGGAGCATCAGTGTGTATGCTGTGACCTAAACTGTGGTCTTAAAAACTTAACTTCAGTGCAAAACAAACCTCACTGTCTACAATTACTACTTACCTGCAGCTCCTTTTTTCCCTTCATCCAACTGATCTGCATAAATTAATGCTTCCTTTCTGTCACTTTTTAACATTAAAGACAGTTGTATCTCAGTAATTGACGCTGAGCATAGCGTGAAAATAACAGTTGCAGTTTCCAGCTATGCTAAAGAGCCTAAGGGAAAAAAACATAGCAGTTTGAGTAACAGGTAAAATGCGTGTGCCAGGGTTATGACACTCCCTTCAGCCCTTGTTGTCTTTGGAGCTTAATAGAAAATTATGACAAACCAATGGAATGAAGAACCTGCAGGTTTGCTGGAGCATCTGCAGTGATTGTACTGTACCTTAGTTCAGAGACCCTGCTGCTCCTTCACATTAAAGGAGCCAGTTAAGATGTTCTCAGTACCTGATAAAGATGCCCCATGGGTGTCTCCATTTAGAGGTCTAACAGGCAGGATCAGCTGGGCGGAGGCCTCGGGGCCAAGCCAGGACTGGCTGGAGGGATTATATCTCCAAGGTTTCCTGGGAACAGCTGGGGATTGTCCACGACAAATTGGAAGAAGCTTCTGGGAGGCCTGGCGTCTCCGCTACCTCCTCTGCTACCACGATCCTGAATGAATGAAGAAAATACAAACCAAATTAAGTAAAGTTAGATCTTCCCAAAAACAGACCAGTAGTAAGTCCAGGAGTCGACCTTCATCCTCCAATAGGCATACTCGTATAGAATGGAAAACAGTTGTGTATTTTTCAGTCACGTCTTACACCGCCAGTCACTTCACTGCTAACATTTACTGTAACAGGTAGATTACCATCTCACTGAACTGACAGAATCACAAACACAGGAAATGTCACTAGTTTGTCACATGTCCCGCTCTCTCGTTCATGTCAGTGAACATCAGCATGTCCCCAATGTTAGGATTGTCTATAAAATTAAATCTGCCATTTAAATTTAGAAATTAGGGCTGGGTTAAAATAATCGATTAATCGATTTTCCTTTGAATGGCCCGATATCGATTCATAATTCTTAAAATCGATTATTTAATACGTCTTTTCTGCCGTGTGTAATGCAGTTTAAAGCCGAGTAGTCTTGCGTGGACAGCCAAAGCATTTGTATGTAAGTTACCAGCAAACTCTCCGCGAGCCCAGAAACTAAACCAGGCTGTCGCAGCTCTCATATGCAGGGACATGCGACCATACAGCGGTGTTGAAAATGATGGTTTCCGCGGCCTCATGAAGACTCTGGAGCCCCGCTACGTTATACCGATCCGCAACCAGCTGAGTGAAGTGATTATCTCAAACATGTACGTAGACGTGAAACACAGCATCGCTTAAGTCAGCAGAGAGAGTCGCTTTAACCTGAGACAGTCGGACATCCAACGTGCAGTTAAAACCAACCACACGGCGAGTCATTTATGTGAACTGTTGTTCGAAGCAATAGCAGAATGGGAGCTGACAGACAAAGATCCAGCCGTCGTAACGGACAATGCTGCGAATATTGTCCGTGCTGTGGAAATGACGGACCTGTTGCATGTCAGCTGTTTCACAAACATACTCAGTTTAGCTTCGTAAGCAGCTCTCAGAGTCCCAGCTGTTGCTCGCCTGCTCGGCAGAATGAGGCGCATGGCATCATTTTTTTAATCGTAGCATCACGGCAAACCACAAGCTAAAGAGAAGCAAAGGTTACTGGGCCTGCCTGTACATAAGCTGGTGATTGACGTGGCGACACGGTGGAACAGCACAGTGGAGATGCTGGACAGTTTACTGCAACATACTGCACAAAAACCAAAGCTGTGTAAGTCCCAGGCAGCAAAGTGAACGTCCTCAGTGTGTTTGTAGCCTCCTTATTTACACTGCCTGCCTTGTGATTTGATTGGATTTAAATTATTTCATTTTTGTTTTAGTCAGGTCATGTCTAATAGAAATTACACAATTAATTGAACTGCGTTGGGCTCAATTCTTAATGTAAACATTAATATCTTAAATAGTGCACCAAGCTAAAGTTAGTTTCTACTATTTACAGCATTGGTTCTCTGAGAATCTCTTCCATATTCAAGTAAAATTGGTACTGTGACTGAAATATGCTTAACCAAATTGAAAATCGAATTGAATCGCGAATCGAATCGAATCGATTTGGGAAATCTGAATCAATACCCAGCTCTATTAGAAATCTAAACCTACATAATGAGTATCAGCTTGGAATTTAAACAGAAGTGGTTTCAGTTTCAGGCTGCACAGTGGCTCGGTGGTTAGCAGCGTCACCTCACAGCTAGAAGATCCCCAGTTCACGTCCCCGTTGGGACGCCTGCATGCGTTGGTTTTCACCGGGTACTCTGGCTTCCTCCCACAATCCAAAACAAGCTGAGGTTAATTGATGATTATAAATTGTCCGTAGGTGTGAATGAGAGTGTGCTTGGTTGTCTGTCTCTATGTGTGGACATGCGATGGGCTGGCGACCCATCCAGGGTGTCCCCTGCCTTCGCTCCGAGTCAGCTGGGATAGACTCCAGCCCCCCGCGACCCTGCAGAGGATTAAGCGATGTATAGATAATGGATGGATGGTTTCAGTTTCCTCTGTTGAGCTCTTACATCAATCAGCCTACGTAAACAGGTGCTGCTCTTCATTTGTTGCTGCTGTAGAGGGTTAAATGCAGGATTTCTAACCAGGTTAGTTGTGGTGCAGCTGTCTGTGTGTACCTGTGAGTCCCTTTAAAACTGTCTCTTTTCTCAATCCCTGCTCCTTCTTTCCTCTCTCTATTCATCTCTCAGATCCGAGTGTACATCAACTCCTTTGGAAACGAGTCTCACCGCTTGGACCTGATTGCCCTCCGCTTCATCTCTGTCAACTCCATCATCGACCCCTGGGTCTTCATCCTCCTCTCCCCCAGCGTGCTGCACTTTTTTTGGTCTTCATTCTGCACGGCCCCCATGGGACCCTCCAGGGGTTCTCTGTTCAAATCATCGCTGGCTAAAGACAATTCTCCTGCTAATTTAGAACTGTCTCGGCCAACGCTACAAACAGACGTTTCTCACACTGTGGAAAATGTATGACCACAGCAGTGCTTTGTTGTTATTTGATATTTATATTTATTGGACACAGGATTGGAAAGTGTGTTCTGCTGTGTGATCATAGATCAGCAGAGGTTTGGCGGGCCACAATATCTCTCCCGTGTGGGTGGTGTGTGTTTTATCCATTGATCCATTATCCATTAGATAGTGGTCCTTGGCATCTAACTGATGAGCACCTCGGAGCAGCTGGTGGCCACGTCTTACCAATTACTGGGCAATTCCATCCACTTCAAGCATTTCAGCTAAGTCTGTGCACGTAAGATGCATACAAACTTCTCTGGAGCTTTATATTTTTTATATAAAGGCTCAGCATTGTGACTCCTTTGCTGCTTGTATTTTATGTAAGCAAATCAATTAAATGAAAATGGCTGCTGTTTGAAAAGAAAGAGACCAGATGTGGCAGTGATCTAGTTCAGACCAGCTACAAGTGCTTTTGTCTACATTGTAGAAAGTCAGTGATGTTTGGTTGGAGAATCTTGTGCAATGAAATCTGAAACTGAAAGATTTTTTTTTTACCTGGCAACAGGTAGCTGTAGCAAAGCATGGTATCCATATAAAGCTGAGTGAATAGAAACAGATCATCAGATCAACTTGTCTAATGATGCTCATATAGAAACATACTTGGGTTGGATCATGATAGTTGTCATATTTAGGTGCACAAGTGACTATATAAACAGTCATTTATTGCAAGAGTAAAGCAGTGACATGCATTTCATTTGGCATAGCATACCTATATTGAGTCAAGACATGCTTCTGCAACAGTCACTTTGGGCACTTCAGTGATCATTGGTATCATTTTGACAATTTTATCTTATCACCTCTGAGCTTCTGAACCCTGTGACTTTAACCTCTGGTCTGTTTTGGTAACCTTTTCTGTTGCAACCCGACCAGATTCCAGTTGAAGAGTTCAAAGATCAAAAAACCCTAGAAGCCTTTTTTGTACACAAGACAGTTAAAATTTCACTCACGGGTGGGACAGAGTTATGAACACAGAAAAAGACTACACTGATTGTAGAGACATTTTCATTTATCTGTACACATCAAGTATGTAGCATACAGGACATAATGGTTTATAAAAAGTTCTTCTTGAAATTGCATTTCAATTTTGCCTTGAAAACTACTGCTTCTTATTTTAAGTAACACCAGATCAATATTCTCACAAAAATGCTTGTGATGTAATAAATTAAAGACAACAAATCATTTCAGCAACCCAGAAAAAACTACTTTTTCAAGAGTACTTTAAAAAGTCCTGCACCTCTATGGAAACTGCCCTATAATGACAAGAAGTAGACAGAACTAAAAAATATGTTTCATCCGGTTTAACACGGTAACAATGCTATAAATCATTACAAAATAAAGAAAAGAAAAGAAAAAAAACAAAGTTAAATTTATTTGATTCACTTTACAAAAATACAAAAATCCTGAAACAACATGCACAACATTGTTCTAAGTGCCTAAAGTACTGGACTGTAATACTTCAGACAGTTTACAAGTGATATTTTCAATGTGTTTCCATCCTCATCTCCTGTCTGCTCTGAGTATTACACAGCCTGCAGTTCAACCGAAAAGTCCCTGAAGTTTTGTCATGTGACTGTTGGTCACAGCTGAGTCACTCATGACCGCAGAATTTTTTTATTTTTTACAGAATCTGGTGCCATTTATTTTTGATGATTAGACATTTAGACTGGTGTGAGTGATTTCGATTAAATGTTTCATTTGAAGCTTAGATTTTTTTTGTTTTGCTGATAAACACAGGCGTCACGATTCGTTAAGGACTGTCAGAAAGTTGAAAACCCTGTGATTCTTCCAGTTTTTCCACGTTATTATTCTGATAAATGGTGGCATTTTAACCACCTTTAAATTATTACAAAATATCTCCATTTTAAAATAACACTCGGGATTATTTTCTCAAATACTTTCACAGACTAGATTATCTATATGTTCATAATTGAAGTATACACTTGAAGTTACCTAATTGAATGTATCCTGTTACTCAAATTAAAGCTGCCCTGTGGATTCATTCTGTAAACAAAGACATGTTTACATTCAGCGACACTGAAATAGCATAGAACTACAGTAATGTGCACAATACTGACAAAACCTTGGGCCTACTCAAAAACATTGCTCAAAACACAGAGTGGCTAAAAGAACCTCACAGGGTGCCTTTAGTATTAAACAATGCCTCTTAAAATAGAACCCACAGTTATTTCATACACTAACAGAGTCTAAAATCTAAAGCTTTATGCATGCAAGTTCCTGACATAAATTTGCTGTGACTCTTTAAAAAGTACAATGGTTGATTGTACACATCAGTTTTCATTTCATTGCAGAACTCTTTACCTGTTTCACTTGGCAGATATCTCGCTCTACCAAACTTCCTGTAAGTTATTTGGAAAAACTACGAAAAGACTGACTCGAGATTCAAGTGCCATTTAAGCTGCATTAGTTTTACAAGGGGCCATCTTAAAATGTTACCATCATTAAATACACATCGTTCCATGTTTACACGTGACAAACGCTGCTCAGAGCCCAAATGGGAAACGTCGTGATCGCAGTCCCTGATTATATCCTCAAACTTACTCTTTAAAGCTCAGTTACCAGCCAAAGTAAACCCTGAAAATGCAGGTTTGCTTTCAGGTCCTCCAGTAAAAGTTCTTGTCTGGAAATCTCCTCTGCCATTAGTCAGTTTGGAGCTAGCCTCCACAGCTATGGCGATCAGCCGCCCACCAACGGAGCGCATCATTACATAACAGTGATGTCAGTTCTAACTGAGCTGCTCACATCACATGACTACTGAGTTTCTTGGAAAAAGCAGGTTGTTTTCCGCTTTTTGTTCTTGCATACTGGTAAAATTTACATGTGGTTGGTTTGTAATGGTTTAAATGACACAGTGCTATTAGTTAATTAGTATTACAGCATTCTCTTCCCTCCTTTAAAAGAATCAAGTTTTACAGGGTCCAAGTGTCTGGCAAGAAAATGAGCTACTAAAAACTTTTTGCTGGCTCTCTGGCCATAAATGTCAAAAGAAAAACCTGGAGTGACTAGAGTTACACAAGAACAGCGGCCAAGTTTAAATTGTAAATTTAAATTCAGGTGTACAAAGTAAGAAGTTGTCCATGTGTCATTTTAGAGGACGGCAGTAAAGTCTGTCAGCATCAGGTTGATGTAGTTTCAAAGTGTCAATGATGTGTGTGAGAAAGGAAAGGCACCAGTGATATTATTTGGCTATTGTGTTGTGAGAACAGCAGTTTATTGCCTCTGCTGCTCTATTGTTGGTTCTGAGCTCGGCATCAAAATGTTCAGTGTTTACGACAGTGACTTACTGCTTCCTGTCGATGTTATGTGTGAGTTCTGCCTCTGTGTGTGCCAGTGCTTTTCCCTGTTGTGTTTTAGAGAGGGTGTGTGTGTGCATTGCTTGTGCGTCCGTGTGCATATTGTGTATATATGTGTGTGTGACAGACAGCAAATGTAATGTAAATGAGTAAAAGAAATGTAATGATGTCAAACCAGAATGCTACCTACCTGGATGTCTTGTACTCTGTAATTGTAAAGTACTGTACATGGAACTGAATGCACTGAGCAGACAAGTGTGTGTGTGTGTGTGTGTGTGTGTGTGTGTGCTCTTGTCTTTATTACATTGTGAGGACCAACCCTTGGCAGACGACCAACATTGTGAGGACAAAAATCTTTGTGAGGACCTTTTGCCCGGTCCTCACAAAGAAAAAGCGGGAAAAGCTTCCTTTCACCCTAATGCATCATCTGTATAAGTTTCAGAAGATGACCTCAGAAAGATAGTAAACCCTGAAATGTAGCTGCTCAACATCACTACTAGTGGTCACACTCCGCTATGACATGCAAAATTTTATTTCGAGCAGTCCAATTTTCTGATTGGCTGAGGCTGTGGATTTTTGTGATTGGCTGTTTTATTCATGTGACAACATGACTATGAGTCTGCACAGGAAGTAGTTCAGTTTAAGACTGCTGGAAACATTTAATGTGTGAAAAACTGTAGGAAGTTATTATTTTTCAAATTAAACTTTACTTCAGGCTATAGTATGTTTTAAGAATGACATAAAGAGCAAATAAAAGAAGTATTAATAATGCATCTACAGCTTTCTTAAATGTTATTACTATTGTTATTAACTAAAAAAATATAATTATGCTTATCAAAGTCAGATGTTGACAATTCAGAAAATTAATGTTAATATTGATTGCTGACACATCATAAAAATTGTTTTACAACTTTTGTAAGTTACTTCCACACTATATCAACACTAAACTTATAATACTCTAAACAATCATAAGAGTCATTCCCAGTGGAATTCAAGTCTGATATTGTGTGGGACTCTTCAGGGCAGCTACATAAAGCCCTGTATCTGTTTTCAAGGGTCTCGCCCCATGGGAACCCACTTTTTTCAGTAGTGAGGCCTACTAGTAGTGATGAAGCCTGAGGCCTTCAAACATGTAAAACAAATTCTTGCTTGGTCATTTTTGGGTCTAGTGACCCCTAATCGGACACACTCCTACTAGGCCACCTCCTGACCTTGCAGATATTTTTTCAGAGAGCTAGCTCAATAGGGGCCCGAGCAGGGGCCTGTTTCTCACTCAACGATTAACCCTTTAATGTCCAAATGCTTCAAAACAGGCTATAAAGGTCAAAATCTCAAACATTCCTAAACCAATTTGGACCAAACTGCACAGGTTCTATATATAGAGGCTAATGTGAACGCTCATGCACATTTTCAGACTTCCAGGGGCCCCGAAGAAAGAATGAAGGCCAAAAAGACATGTTTTCTCATAGATGTCCCTCTTTTGCTCTCATTTCACTTCTGTAACACTTAGAGAGCTGAAACCTGGGATCTGGTACCTCTGAAAGATCTAAGATCAAAATCCACTGGAACTGTCTTGCTAGCCCCTGCCAAACTGGAAGTAGCTCCAGGAACGACCTGGAGACTTGGGCTTCAAATCAATTGTTTACCTAGGTCACCTGAATCACCCCTAAAAGTTTCAGCTCATTTGATGCAAAAATGACCAATTTATGGGGCTTCATAGTCCAAAAATGTGAAACTTTGACCCTAAACCAGGGGTCACAGGAAGGTTGTAGAGGCACTAAACCACCACAGTTCAGCTACAAATATAGCCTAGTATAACATACTAAAAGATCATCCCCGGGGTCCCAGTAGAAAAATATGAGCAAGTGTTCATGTTGGAGAATCAGGTCTTGTTAGAATCTTTAAACCTGAGAGCCTTCAGCCAGTGGACCCTCACCCTCATTTTTGACTCGAACGGGATGAAATCTTAACCACAAGTACTAGGGCCCCCCATGAGTCAGTATCTACAATATCAGCCTCCTAGATCAACAGGGGGCCAGATGGTACTATCTTGAAGTTTGGAAGTGTGCACCTTTTGTCCAAAAGGCCAATTAAGGTCAAAATCTCACAGATTCTTTGACCGATTTGAACCAACCTGCACATGCTCGATATTGGGTCCAAAAGCAATGCTGGTGTACGTTTTCAGACCACCAGGACCTAGAACGGCAAAATAGGAGCAAAAAAGACACTGGAACAGGCGCCTTTTTTTCAAATGGCGCTGTAAAATGAATGAAAAACAGTGTGGAAACATCAATCAAAGTGAACCAAAGTGCATAAAGTCATAGAACAGGGTGTGCTGAATGCTCTGGTAGCAGGTCTGCAGTGAAAACACCTTTGAAGGTGTCAAGGGTCACTAAATATGAAGACTTCAAATGAAGGAGACATTTTGTGCAAAATATCAACTATCATAAAAGTAATTCCCAGTGGAATTCAAGTCTGATATTGTGTGGGACTCTTCAGGGCAGCTACATAAAGCCCTGTATCTGTTTTCAAGGGTCTAGCCCCATGGGAACCCACTTTTTTCAGTAGTGAGGCCTACTAGTAGTGATGAAGCCTGAGGCCTTCAAACATGTAAAAAAAATTCCTGCTTGGTCATTTTTGGGTCTAGTGACCCCAAATCGGACACACTCCTACTAGGCCACCTCCTGACCTTGCAGATATTTTTTCAGAGAGCCAGCTCAATAGGGGCCCGAGCAGGGGCCTGTTTCTCACTCAACGGTTAACCCTTTAATGTCCAAATGCTTCAAAACAGGCTATAAAGGTCAAAATCTCAAACATTCCTAAACCAATTTGGACCAAACTGCACAGGTTCTATATATAGAGGCTAATGTGAACGCTCATGCACATTTTCAGACTTCCAGGGGCCCCGAAGAAAGAATGAAGGCCAAAAAGACATGTTTTCTCATAGATGTCCTTCTTTTGCTCTCATTTCACTTCTGTAACACTTAGAGAGCTGAAACCTGGGATCTGGTACCTCTGAAAGATCTAAGATCAAAATCCACTGGAACTGTCTTGCTAGCCCCTGCCAAACTGGAAGTAGCTCCAGGAACGACCTGGAGACTTGGGCTTCAAATCAATTGTTTACCTAGGTCACCTGAATCACCCCTAAAAGTTTCAGCTCATTTGATGCAAAAATGACCAATTTATGGGGCTTCATAGTCCAAAAATGTGAAACTTTGACCCTAAACCAGGGGTCACAGGAAGGTTGTAGAGGCACTAAACCACCACAGTTCAGCTACAAATATAGCCTAGTATAACATACTAAAAGATCATCCCCGGGGTCCCAGTAGAAAAATATGAGCAAGTGTTCATGTTGGAGAATCAGGTCTTGTTAGAATCTTAAAACCTGAGAGCCTTCAGCCAGTGGACCCTCACCCTCATTTTTGACTCGAACGGGATGAAATCTTAACCACAAGTACTACGGCCCCCCATGAGTCAGTATCTACAATATCAGCCTCCTAGATCAACAGGGGGCCAGATGGTACTATCTTGAAGTTTGGAAGTGTGCACCTTTTGTCCAAAAGGCCAATTAAGGTCAAAATCTCACAGATTCTTTGACCGATTTGAACCAACCTGCACATGCTCGATATTGGGTCCAAAAGCAATGCTGGTGTACGTTTTCAGACCACCAGGACCTAGAACGGCAAAATAGGAGCAAAAAAGACACTGGAACAGGCGCCTTTTTTTCAAATGGCGCTGTAAAATGAATGAAAAACAGTGTGGAAACATCCATCAAAGTGAACCAAAGTGCATAAAGTCATAGAACAGGGTGTGCTGAATGCTCTGGTAGCAAGAAGACAAGAGGACAAGACAAGAGGCCGCTGAGGAGAGGACTAGAGGAAGCAGAGGAGAGGACAAGAGGAAGCAGAGGAGAGGACAAGGGCTTTTCTACACCCTAGGCAGAGTCATCAAGGAATTTCACTGTCCAGTACAATTTTGATAGTTACAAGTAGACTCCTTACTAGCTCTGTCACCCATGCTAAGGTTTAGTCATAGGTTTTAAGTGTAAACATAAAATTAGAGCTGTTAGGAGGGCTACATAAAAATTAATGCTAGCAATGACAATATTTCTATTTGGAATTTTGGAGAAATGCTGTCAGAAGTTTAAAGAATTAATCAAAAATGTTTATTTTTACTGAAATACATGCATATAAATAGTAAAATCAGAAAAGTGTCTTATTTTTTTCCATATATATATATATGTCTATCAATCAATCTGTGTCTATATCTCTCTCTATGTCTCAGAGCAGCAGAGAAAGTCTTTGCAGTACTCAGGGTGGGGGAGGGGTGCTGTTAAACGGTTTCTACGATGCTAATATGCTGAGTGATCAGGATGGAGGAGAGGAGGAAACAGAAAGTTAACAAACTTGAGGCTTTATTTACTTAATCTGAGATTTTATTATTTCCTCTTTTTCAAGATGAGTTGATGGAGCTAAAATATATAAAATAATTCCATTTGCAAAATTTTGTAAAAATATCCAATGCATGTTACTTTAAATGTTTTTGGGCATAAATATACACATATGTAGTTGTTTTGTGATGCATGTGAAATAAAACATGTAGTCCTGTCAGTGCAGAGCTGTGCTGAGTAAAGCTCAGTGAACCCTGCCATATTGCTGTGTCACTCTGAGTTCACCCAGAGGGCAGCCTGCAGTGGGGGAGGGGCGGCCAATTAAGGACCGACCTGCACCTGCAGCGGCTCGGAGCTCACGCTGCATTCATGGGACACTGGGATATTCTGGTTCTTTGGAACTGGCTGAATATATTTTACTGTAATGTAGAGACTTTTGAAAACTTTAATGTGTTACTGATGCTTTAAGATTAAGCCAGTGAAGCTCTTGCTGATTAATTCAAACTATCCAATGACCTGGGTGACAGGTATCACGAGGATTAGGTAGTTTATGTCCATTTTTCTACACTCTCCTGGTGACATTGAACACACCGCGGGATGCTCGGCAGGTTGGAGAGATTGCGAGCATCACAGTGCGCTGCACGATACGAAGCGGACGCTAAAGAGGACAGTCGAAGATAAGAAGAAACGTTGAAACTAATTAAAGTAAGTAATTTTTAATTCTGACTAAGGTAGATGTTTGGGGTTAACGGACGTGCCGGTGCGTCCAAAAAATATGACCACTTTAACACGATATAGCGGCTACACCATGTAGCTTTAACACGATGTAGCTTTAACACGATGTAGCTTTAACACGATGTAGCGGCTACACCATGTAGCTTTAACACGATGTAGCTTTAACACGATGTAGCTTTAACACGATGTAGCGGCTACATCGTGTTAAAGCTACATCGTGTAGCCGCTATATCGTGTAGCCGCTACATCGTGTAGCCCCTACATCGTGTTAAAGCTACATGGTGTAGCCGCTACATCGTGTTAAAGCTACATGGTGTAGCCGCTACATCGTGTTAAAGCTACATCGTGTTAAAGCTACATCGTGTTAAAGCTACATCGTGTGTCGGTAGTAGGGTTGCCACCCGTCCCTTAAAATACGGAATCGTCCTTTATTTGACAATTAAGTTTTGCGTCCCGTATTGAATCAATACAGGACGCAAATTGTTCCGTATTTTCGTTAATGTCCCATACACGTCTGTCGCACACTTATCCAAACTCTATAATGAACAAAGTTAAACACAGGAAATATTAAGGGCAGCCAGTTTCATCTTAGTTGGACCCATATAGCGAGGACCTGACGCCAGGTCCAGCGGATAGATCAGACTTCCGCGTCTGCGTCTCTGTGTGCCGCCTGGTCGGTCCTGTCACGGGTTGCCTGGTTACAGACGCTGCTACGCACTGACTGCACCGGCGTGTTTAAAATGTCTACACCTGAAACACCACCATGTCCAAAGAAGCAAAAACGTTTCCAAATGTACAGACGTGAGTGGGAAGAGTCGAACCCCTGGTTTAACAGCGTCAATGACGATGTGCACAAGGCAAACTGTAAAACATTATTTTTAATGGTTTTAAGTTTTTAATAAACATTCTTTTAATAGCCTATATGTAATCAATGAATGACCTTTGCCTATCTAATGAATAACTCACTCAGAACTCTGATATGTTCACAGAACTTAATAAATACATGCATACACACATCAATAAGTTAATATATTCATTGTGCTGAGATAAGATTTAGATTTAGATTTAAAAAAATGTTTGTAGAGAATTTGTATGTACAGTATTCTGCATTGAATTATTTATGTTTTTGCAGAAGTATTGCACACTGGTTGGTCGACAGCTCCACAAATAAAAGAAAGAAAACTTTCTGATGGACAGATGATTGTGGGAGAGGATTGAGGGAAGGAAGAAGGAATGTTTTGTAGTTCTATTTTTATTTTGAATATTTTCACTTGGGGCACATGAATAAGGGCAGATGTACAAGTTTGCAAGTATTTTTCTTTTTTTTTATTTACTCTTAAAGTAAAAATGTCCTCAGGGATCACAAAGAGAGCCCCAACAAGTACTTTAAAGATCATAATGATTGTTCATTGGTCTGTTTTCCTTAATATTTGTTTATTATTGCACACTGCAGTGACTGCACAGTTTATCATTAACAGTTCCATGTAATAAAGCACTTAAAGCTTTAAGTATGACTAAATGCTTTTTTCAGAATTAAATATACATACTTATACATACATATAAGACTACATACATACATATATAGTCATACTTAAAGCTTCCCGGCTTTTGCAGAGACAGTATAAACAGATGGTTAAAATATATTGCTGAATAAATCCTAAAAACAGTCTCACATTTGATGTGTATTTTTCCTGATATTGTCTGTAGGCATCATCATTGTTCAACTTTTTTGCTGGTGTTAAAAAACCTAACTAAAGATTGTAAAAATCAGCAATATCGTAGAATCGTAGAATTTAAATCGAATCGGCACCTAAAAAATCATGTGTTTATCCTTTACTTGTGCTTGTTCCAGGGACAGTCAATTGTTCATGTTTCTAATATACATTCCACCTTTCTTCACAGATGATAAAGAGAAAAAAGGAGGAACAACAGGAGGAATTGGTATGTCACTTATTTGTCATTTTGGTGTGGGCTGTAGCAAAGTAGTCTATAGGCAAACTTAAAGATAACACATTTATTTCACTGTCTTTTCCATGTCAGTTCATTAAGGATTCTTTGCTTACGACTAAGTAAAGCTGGGTACACACAATGAGATTTTGCAAATCTTAAGATATTTTTTATCTGTTACAGACCATACATATGCAGATAATAAATCTGTCATTAAACAGTTTTGATTGTATTGTCCAGTACTAAGTTGATTGTGCTGTCATGCACTCATACCTGGAACTGGGTAACTCTGCCCACCGGTTTAGTCATTGAGCAAAGCTAATATTTCTTAAGTTGATAATTGCTAAAAGAAAATGCTATGCTACTTCAACAGCTTTTCAAATGGGTTATGTTCTAATGTGATCTGCAAGTTAACTTTCAGTTTTGATTTTTTTTGTTTGTTTCAGGAGATCTGCGCCACAGAGGAATCTCTGTCAGACTCAAGCCATGATCTGGAGAGCGACTATGCGCCATCATCCCCTGATAGCTCTGACGATGATGACACTCCAAAGAAAAAATTCAAGGAAACGATGGTTGCAGAAGAAGAACAACACACAAGCTACAATGCGGACACTGAGGTTGAGGATGAAGAGGATGAAGGTGAGAGGACACCACCTGCAGTTACAGTGAAGACCTGCACTAAGGGAGAAAAAAGAAAGTGGGACAAATTTCACAAAACTATTTCACAAAACTGGCCAATTAGAGGACAGAGCACACAAGAAGTCTCAAGCATAGACATATACACTAGACGCCGCGGAGCCTGTCTCCGCCCACCGCTGAGCGGCCGCCATATTGTGAGGGTCAAGTCTGCCCTGTTATACAAGTCAATGTGACAGCGATGTGTTTCTGAAGAAAACCACGAAAATATACTGGGAAGAATCATTGCATTCATTTTTATTAATTTATTTATAATTATGGATGTAGCATACTTACAGAAAGTATTGAGAGGGAATGGAAGAAGTTTGCAAATCGGATGTTGTGATGCTGTAGTCTGCTTTTAGAGCAGCAACATGATGAAGCCCATGACAGAAATATGCAAAAGCGTTTATTTACATACAAAGTGACATTTATGTACAATGAACATGTACATTAGAGCACAAGTTATAACATTTTGTGAAACAAATGTAGATATTTTAACGTATTTACATACAATAACATATTTACCTATTATACATCTATTTATTATTACATATTCACCTATTACACTACATATTTATTCATCATATTTACATATCAGTAAGTGGTAGCTTTCATCAGAAGATGCAGGAGCAGCATCTGTCACCAGGCTACCATGGCACAACACAGCATCCTTGAAATGCGTCTCACAACAAACCCTGTTATGTCTGTCAGAGCATCGTCCACCAGAACACCATGTGGGCAGATAACTGTGGTCATACAGGAGAGCAGGGATGTTGGTGAACGGGGATGGGAGGTCTTCAGATTCTGCTGAAGCTGAGGACAGATCAACAGGAGTCAGAGACACAGCATCATTCACTGCTGGGAAACCTTCAAATGTGCAGAACGTTAGTAAATAGCCGCCATATATGACCACAGTTCAGCTGATTTCTTTTAAAATGTAATATTCTATACACTGCAATTAAAATAGCCTCCGTTAGTTAAACCGAATAGACGTTGATATTGTTGTTTGAGGGATAAAAAACATGTTTTCCTACCTGTGGAAGGTAACTCCACGCAGTTGATTGTCCTTATTTTGCCGGTTTGTCCAACCACAAGCAGAGCAGTGATGCGGCATCATTGCTGAAGTCTTGACAAATGACCCCCTCAAGATGGCGGACACACAGACGTATGTCCCGGAGGGTCGGTGAGGCGTCTAGTGTATATGTCTATGGTCTCAAGCCTCACGTGTGCTTTGCCTCAAACAGAGTGTTTTCAGTGAGAGCCGAATACGAAACTAGAATGAGACGTTTCTAAACGCAATAGTGAGGCGGATAAGAAGTGGTACTCCTTAGGCATCCCAGATTGGCATAATGAAAAGGACAACAGTATGATGTGTCCCCTTTAATGTGAGAATAATGTGAATCCAACATAACTAACCGTTGTGTTTTGTATCAACAGTGGCTTTGTCTGCAGAAGCTGGAGATGTCCAAGATGCAGAAGTCAGTCAAAGCTGTGCTGAAGTCAGTGAGGACTCTTTGGAACAACCTCAGGACAAAGAAGGTATGAGTTAAAATGCTATTTGCCTTTTTTCTATTCAAGGGACTGTGAGGACTTTCTGAGTGATCTTTAAAAAAAGTATCACTTTTAGACATACGCCTTATTGTATCCACAGTTTAAGATGAGATGGTCAGCACCAAATTAGGTTATTTCTAGATGCAAATAAATGCTAAGAAGTAACCTGGGCTGTATTTAGGATCTGTCAGCAGTGTGGCAGTACATTTTCCTGAAAGGGTATGTCAGTTTGAATGGATATTTGTATGACTCGGATTGTTATTGTAAGTATTTGACTATACACTTATAATAATTCAGAAATAATCTATAAGCTCCTCTTAGGCCCCGTCCACACGAAACCGAAGCCAGACCTAAACGCATAAATACTTAGTCAAACCGGGGTATCGTCCACACGAAGCCGGCGTTTTCGGCTCTGAAACCGATCATTTCTGAAACCAGGTCCCAGAGTGGAAAGATTTCAAACCAGCGCGGCTTCGGCTTCATGTGGACGCCTTAAACCGACACGTTTCTGAAACGCTTGCGTCACAGCTCCACCTCTCGCTAAATGCGCATACGCCAAACTCAGAAAGCGACTACAACAATGGCGCCGTCCAGTGCAGCGCATTTGGTGTAGCGTCTGTACTGCTGAAGCGAGTCACCCTGTTGCAGCAAAATATACTTCTTCTGTATTATCACCAAGTTCGCCAAACAAGTATGGAAAGCACAATACGCCACTTCATGTTCTATGTTTACATCGTATACAGATTACTACGCATGCTTGTAGTCCCGCCGCCAGCTTCCGCTTGTCGCCGTTACACCGTCACAGCGCCGCCACAGCGCCGCCAACAGGCCTGGCATGTGCTTTACATCGTTTTCAGGTGTTTCAAGTGGTTTCGTGTGGACGGAGATAATTTCTGAAACCGCTCCGGACCGTTTTCGAAACTATACGCGTTTTGGTTTCGTGTGGACGGGGCCTCAGTGCAGCTGCAGCCCCACACTCAGCCCTGGCACAGACTCCTAACAGGATGTAAACAAAAGCACAAAGCGATGTCAAAAAATTAAAAGCTTCAGATTGTGCCAATCGTAGTTATCATGACAATCTGAGCTTATGAGCAGCAAAACACTTTAATTGGCATACTTTTGACTCAAACAGAAATTGCCCACACAGCCTTGTTCAAACTTGCTTTTGCTTTCAGGCAGAAGTGAATACAATGCCGATTGGCCCGATTCAATTTCCTATCATTCAGTCAACTAGCGGCTGATCCTGAGTACAGCCCAGGTTCAAACATCCTGAAGTTAACCTTAAAGCTCTAAAGAGTTCAGGGTCAGTTGACTGTTAAGCATAGCAAAGAAAGCTAAATCACAAGTGTTCAGTGTTGGTTAAAGCCATCAAGAGTTCAACCCTGTGTGACTGTTTTTTTTCTGTAGGGTCTTTACTGAAGGGGTGGATAAGAGAGTCTCTGTTCAATACTACGGGGTGGGGGTAATAATCAAATATTATACATAATTTTAGGAAAATTGACAGCCTTAGTATATGTCAGACTCAGCTGAGCTCTCACATGAGTTCAGTTGTGACCTGGACTTGTCACTCTGTAGCTCACCGAGTAGAGGTGCACCTCACAATAAAACCACTGTTTTAAAGTATGCTGCAGCATTGTTAAATTTTTGTAATGCTTGATGATCTCTTCTTATGTTGTAGAAGAACCGGACATTTTGTCTCAGAAGATCACAGCTCCAGGACCGTCAGCTACCGACAAAGTGACAGAGAAAAGTATACTGAATACTTGCATGGCTGAAGTTTCTTCAAACTTTAAAATGCCACACTGTAGTAATATTATCTTCCTGTACAGGTTCCAAAGGAAAGCGGTCAAAGAGGCCTTGTGGCTCAGCTCAAGATTCAGATGGTAAGAAAAGAACAAGAGGTTCTCTGCAGATGTTTTGGAGTATGCTTCAGCATGCGTATTTGTTTTCAATGCTTGATGATCTATTCTTCTGTTGTAGAAGAACCAGACGTTTTGGCTCAGAGGAGCACAGCTCCAGGACTGTCAGCTACCGACAAAGTGACAAAGAAAGCAGGTAAAGTCCTTCTGTGCTACAAGTGTTTGTCTTTCTCCTGTGTGGTAGTATTGCAGTGTGGTGTGTTTTATCCTGAAGACCGGAGGCACCTCTATACACAGCGTGCAAAATACAACAGCAAACGGCCGTTTGGGGGCTCCAGGCGAATAATCATTTGGGGGCCCCTGTATCTACCTGTCAAATGTACCTTATATGGCAAAATGAGACACTCCATACAAGATATGAATATACGTCACTTTCCTTCCACTCTTCCGTCAAACTTGACAAGCATAATCCATATTAGATTAAACATAATTTTCTATGGATATTGCAAACTCTGTTTTTCTAAGGAATGGATATGTGCAAATAGATAAAAACTTGTTTTAACTTTGGTTTTCCTGATCTTCAGCCCCTGACTAATGCATGTTCTTACTGATAAATTATCTTGACTCTAATACTCTTAACAGAACTTTATATGCCGTGGTTATACAATATTAAATAAGACATGGCTTCTGTGATTCTAGAGTAAAATAAAGATTTATTTAAACATATTATTTAATTTAAGGTTTTCAGTAGGTCACAGCAGGAGGGTGGACAGAGCCATATGTTCTTTGTTGTGTCATCTGCAAAGTGAGGATAGCAAATAAAACAATACAATAAATAATGATTACACATCAAAATGGCTGTAAAACTAAAACATTTACCTTTTCAGTTTCACTGCTTCTTTTCATCTCCCATCATACATTCTCTGTTGGTCTTCATCTCTCAGCTTTATTTCTCCTCTCTCTCTCTCTCTCTCTCTCTCTCTGTTAGTCTTCATCTCTCAGCTTTATTTCTCCTCTCTCTCTCTCTCTCTCTCTGTTAGTCTTCATCTCTCTCAGCTTTATTTCCTCTTCCTTCTGTTAGTCTTCAACAGGGGATGGACATGATTCAGAATATAGAAGCATCAGGATGTCTGATAAAAATCAATTACTCGATTTTTATCAGACATCCTGATGCTTCTATTTGTTCTAAAGAGATTTTTATAAAAATAATTAGCTTAGACAACATATTGTGAGGGCATTTTGTGGAACCCAACCAGGTCTTGTAAGGGGCCTTGGGCTCAAGGCAAATGACTGGTTTGCCTAATAGTATGGGCTGCCTCTGCTTAAATTGTGGGTTCCTTAACATAATCCCAGGTTCTTTGATAACAGATGTTTTTCTTTGGGAATCGCTTTGGAGTGACCTATCTGCAGGGCTGAATGCTTAGCTTTTTTACTAGAGCACAGGTGCTCCTAATTGAAAAAAGAATAGGAGCCCAGAAAAAATTGGGAGCAATATGCAATTAACACAATTTTACCATTGAAACTTACGCATGCACTCATATATATATATATATATATATATATATATATATATATATATATATATATATATATATATAAACACAGTGGGATCATAAGGCCTCCTGCAACCCTCAATTAAACACAGAGACCATTCCTGTCACACAGGAATGTTCAGGATCAGGTTATTTCTCTGCAGTGTAAGGCAGATTGCAGATGTAAAAAATAAAGAAGTTGTTGACTTGTTGATTTGTATACAGATGCGCAAAAGTTGTGTTGAAATTTATACACATACTTATTACCTTTTAATTTTTTTTTTCTACTCGCACAATCTATTTTTTAGGCGCAAATGCGAGTGAAATGCTCGCACCGTACAGCCCTGATCTGGAAGCTCCAGTGACATTACATCTGTCAGTGACAGGTTGAACTGTAATGGGGGCAGGCCCTTCAAACTGTCACAGTCAACCCACCCTGTTGAAATCTTTCAAGAATGTTTTCTTACCTTGTCTGTGCGGGGAGGGGTGTCTAAGCTTCCCTGCTTAGGCTGCTGCCACTGTGACCTGACTCTGGATGGTCGTGGGAGATGAGATGTGAATAATGATGATATTATCATTTTCTCTTTTTGTCTCTTTTATTGAAGGGTTTTCCAAGGAAAAGAAGAAGAAAAAGAAGAAGGAAAAGAACCTGTCTGAACCAGCAGAAGACTCGGATGGTAAGAAGCTGAGCATCATCACTCTATTATATCCTGTAACAGTGAATTGTGGTTGGGCTGTATCAGTGTATTTTCCATTATAACTAAGCTGTTACTCCTATCATGACATGTTCTTCTGCTGCAGAACATCCCGTAGATTTGAGTCAGAAAACCTCAACTTCAGCACCATCAGATGAAGTCCAAGTGAAAAAGAAAACAGGTAACCTCGTGCTGTCTTCACATTTTCATGTCTTTCTTGCTCCTGTGAGGTAAAAGCATTGGAGAGTCCAGGCAGATTTTGGGTTGATTTCTTGCCTTGCTTTCACAGTTATTAAAATCACATCATCACTATTAGTACACTCCTACAGTAGATAGAGCCATGACACATATAACCATTATTCCTAAACGGTCAAATGCTTTTAGTGGATGAGATGTAGAGACTATGGGTAAAATTGTTGGTGCTAGTGATGTTTTAGTGTATTTCTGCCTTTCTTGAACCTCTGCCAGGCCAAGCATGGTTTGTTGTATACATAAAAAAATAGTGTAGCGATTAGAAGGCAAAATGTTATTCATCAATTGATTTATTAACTAATTTAAATAAATCAGATAAATCAATTAAATAAACTTATCAATTTATCAATCTCAAGTCTAAAGACAGAGCTCTCGTACAGTGATGTCAATCTTCCAAATAGAATAGGTGTTCTGTCCCACTTCT
>CM045468.1:18563502-18591002 GCA_024666655.1 Dascyllus trimaculatus
CAGCAACACACACAGTAACACACACAGTAACACACACATTAACAGACACAGTAACACACACAGTAACACACAGTAACACACACAGCAACACAGTAACACACACAGTAACACACACAGTAACACACACATTAACACACAGTAACACACACAGCAACACACACAGTAACACACACAGTAACACAGTAACACACACAGTAACACACACAGTAACACAGTAACACACACAGTAACACACAGTAAAACACACACAGTAACACACACACAGTAACACACAGTAAAACACACATTAACAGACACAGCAACACACACATTAACACACACATTAACACACACAGTAACACACACAGTAACACACACAGTAACACACACAGTAACACAGTAAAACACACACAGTAACACACACAGTAACACACACAGTAACACACAGTAAAACACACACAGTAACACACACAGCAACACACACAGTAACACACACAGTAACACACACAGTAACACACACAGTAACACACACAGTAACACACAGTAAAACACACATTAACAGACACAGTAACACACACATTTACAGACACACAGTAACACACAGTAACACACAGTAACACACACATTTACAGACACACAGTAACACACAGTAACACACACATTTACAGACACACAGTAACACACAGTAACACACACAGCAACACACACACAGTAACACACAGTAACACACACAGTAACACACACATTTACACACACACAGTAACACACAGTAAAACACACAGTAACACACACAGTAACACACACATTTACAGACACACAGTAACACACACAGTAACACACAGTAACACACACATTTACAGACACACAGTAACACACACATTAACAGACACAGCAACACACACACAGTAACACACACAGTAACACACACACACAGTAACACACTCAGCTGTTTCACTGGTTCTCCTCAGACTGGACCAGGTCTGTACTGGGTTTGTCCACCAGGGGGCGCCTCTCATGATCAGCTGATTGTGTGGGTTTGGGTACTTCAGTGTGGAGAGGATGTGAACCTTGTTTCTGACTGATGGATCAGTGAGGAGGAGGTCAGACAGACGACCCAGACGACAGGAAGTAAACGTTTGTTGATCTGGAGTGAGGAGGTGGAGGGAGGTGGAGGGAGGTGGAGGGAGGTGGAGGGAGGCGAAGCTCCGTCAGGCACAAACAGTGAGGAGGAGCAGCTCTCTGGGCTCCACCAGAACTAACCCCACAGACACAACATGGCCCAGAGCCTGAGGAGGCCCAGACCGCCGCCCATCGACTCCTCCAGTCCTTCCATCCTTCGGTCTGAGCCTCCTTCAGCCTCCGGTTCTTCGTTCTGTCTGGTTTTACTTTCATATTTTCATTGTCGTCTCTTGGTTTTACCTCTCAGTAGCTTCATGACGTCACCAAACCAACGGCCAATCAGACGCCGTCAGTGGTGCGGTGGACCCTGGAGACGAGGCCGTCCTCCCCATTTGTCTAGTTCAGGACCATAAGTAGGTCACACCACACACAGACGTACACCCTGGACTACACCAGTGGACACCGTGATGCCGTGACGCTACACAACATGCTGACGGCTCATATCCGTCTACAGTGAGCAGCAGTGCATTCTGGGAAGGCTGTGACATCATCACCCAGGAAACCACAAACAAAGACGTGTAAACAAAAGCAGTTTATTTACGTGAGAGAAACAACAAACAGAGCTGTGACGTCACAGCGGAGAACAAAGCAGGAGAGGGGCATTGTGGGTAATAACTGATCTACTGACACACGCTCACTTCCTGTCTGCACAGGAAGTCAGCGCAGAGGCTCATGGGAAGCTGTCATCGTCGTCTTCAGCCATCTCTTTGGCGAACTCCAGATCCTGCTGCTCACGCTCCCGACGCTCCTGAAGGAGGCAGAGCAGAAACAAAGCGGGTTTACTTCCTGGTGACTACTTCCTGTTGACTACTTCCTGTTGACAGAGGAGGGCTGGTCTGTGCTCCTCTGTCTCAGGATCACATCGTCTGACTGGTGGAACCACTGATCAACAACAACTAAAAACTCAACGATCAAAGGAACAGTTCAGGAAGTAAACACCAAATACAGAAACGTCTTCTATCATCTCCTCTCAGCAGAACCAGGCTCTGCTGCCCCCATGTGGTCAGACGACATCACTGCAGTCAGACTGTGTGTGTTACTGTGTGTGTTAATGTGTGTGTGTTACTGTGTGTGTGTGTTACTGTGTGTTACTGTGTGTGTATTACTGTGTGTTACTGTGTGTGTGTGTTACTGTGTGTTACTGTGTGTGTATTACTGTGTGTTACTGTGTGTGTGTTACTGTGTTACTGTGTGTGTTACTGTGTGTGTAACTGTGTGTTACTGTGTGTGTTACTGTGTGTGTATTACTGTGTGTTACTGTCTGTGTGTTACTGTGTTACTGTGTGTGTTACTGTGTGTGTAACTGTGTGTGTTACTGTGTGTGTTACTGTGTGTGTTACTGTGTGTTACTGTGTGTGTAACTGTGTGTGTTACTGTGTGTTACTGTGTGTTACTGTGTGTGTTAGTGTGTGTGTGTTAGTGTGTGTGTCAGTGTGTGTGTTAGTGTGTGTGTTAGTGTGTGTGTTACTGTGTGTTACTGTGTGTGTTACTGTGTGTGTTACTGTGTGTGTTACTCTGTGTGTGTTACTGTGTGTTACTGTGTGTTACTGTGTGTGTTAGTGTGTGTGTGTTAGTGTGTGTGTTAGTGTGTGTGTTACTGTGTGTTACTGTGTGTGTTAGTGTGTGTGTGTTAGTGTGTGTGTTAGTGTGTGTTAGTGTGTGTGTTAGTGTGTGTGTTAGTGTGTGTGTTAGTGTGTGTTACTGTGTGTGTTAGTGTGTGTGTGTTAGTGTGTGTGTTAGTGTGTGTGTTACTGTGTGTTACTGTGTGTGTTAGTGTGTGTGTGTTAGTGTGTGTGTTAGTGTGTGTTAGTGTGTGTGTTAGTGTGTGTTAGTGTGTGTGTTAGTGTGTGTGTTAGTGTGTGTTACCTCTGCTGACTCCAGGTCCTTGTTGTAGGCTTTAGGAGGGAACCTCATGGCCTGCAGGGGGAGACAGTCGCTGTTATCAGCTGACAGACTTCAGATCATGTGACCAGAAACAAGTGATTGGAAGCTGCTGGATCAATAAGTGCTGATCGGATCAGAACTAAAGCAGAACTTTGACCTGTGATCAGTGAGGATCAAAGACTCAACACCTCAGGTCCTTTAGTCTGTAGATGTTACTGAGCTAAACTGGAACCTGAGAACGTTTCTACCAGACTGTTGCATCAACGGATGTTAAAGGACCAGGGAGGTTCTGGTTCCTGCTGGACCTCTCAGCTGTTACCTGGCCCTCAGCCGTTACCTGGCCCTCAGCCGTTACCTGGCCCTCAGCTGTTACCTGACCCTCACCTGTTACCTGGCCCTCAGCTGTTACCTGGTTCTCACCTGTTACCTGGCCCCTAGCTGTTACCTGGCCCTCAGCCGTTACCTGGCCCCGAGCTGTTACATGGCCCTCAGTCGTTACCTGGCCCCGAGCTGTTACATGGCCCTCACCTGTTACCTGGCTCTCAGCTGTTACCTGGCCCCTAGCTGTTACCTGAGCCTCACCTGTTACCTGGCTCTCAGCTGTTACCTGGCCCCTAGCTGTTACCTGAGCCTCACCTGTTACCTGGCTCTCAGCTGTTACCTGGCCCTAGCTGTTACCTGACCCTCACCTGTTACCTGGCCCCTAGCTGTTACCTGGTTCTCAGCCGTTACCTGGCCCTCAGCTGTTACCTGGTTCTCAGGTGTTACCCGGCCCTCAGTCGTTACCTTGACGGACATGTTGTGGATGTCGAGGCAGAAGGAGATCCTCTGGTGGAAGGCCAGCTGAGGCTCTCTGGTTCCGTAGATGTCCATCGTCTCCTTTGACTGGACGAAGCCTTTCTCGTGGTTGATGCTGGCCTCGATGACGCCGTCACGGATCGCCTAAGGACACACACAGGTCACATGACTCCGCCGCCACCACACAGCAGTCTGAGCTACGAATGGCGTGCTTCCTGGTTACCTTGGCGACGATGAACTCGGCGTCCTCGGGGCTGTCCAGCTGCAGCTTCTGAGCGATGTCGGCCAGAGAGATGCGAGAGTACGACAGGCTGATCATCCGCACACCTGGACACACAAACCGCATCGTGATTGGTCAGAAGCTCCGCCCACTAACACGGACTCAGGTGATGTCAGAGGTGACGAGGCGTGTGATTGGCTCACCGGTCTTGATGACGTTGTGTCTCAGGCGGATGATGAGCGTGTACGTCCCGTCGGTCTGGAACTTCTCCCCAAACTGCTCCAACACCTGGTTGAACTTGGCCAAGTTTCCCGTCCGGACCGCTGAGAACCAAGAACCCATCAGAACCCATCAGAACCCATCAGAACCCATCAGAACCCATTAGAACCCATCAGAACCCATTACAACCCATTAGAACCCGTTAGAACCCATTAGAACCCGACGGGTCAGCGACACATTTAGGTCCAAACAGGAAAAGGTGCCACACTTGGTTCTAAAACGCTGTGACCTTTCAGAAAAGTCCTGACGACTCTGAACGTTTGACGTCTACAGGGTTTGTAAAAGTCCTGCTACGATTTTAAAGTCCGACTGTTTCTAAAGTTCTGACTCGTCTGAAACTTGCTGGAAGGTAAAAACATCAGTCGGTGCTTCTCTTCAGGGTTTGGGTCCACACACTTAAAAACACAACATCAACGAGTCCAGACCTGGTTTTAGAGGCCAGGTCAGAACCTGGTCCAGTCTGGATGCAGTACTCAGAGTAGAAGTACTACCATGAACACATATAAACACATACTGACCCTGTGTGAGGAGGAAGTACGGCATCAGAGACCTCTTGAGGGACGGCTGCCGGAACTGAAGCCTGTCAGGAATCTCTCCCAGCAGCAGCTCGACCACGATCAGCAGCTTATGGACCTGAAACACAGGAAGGTTAGGAACAAGGCAGCACAGTAGTACCACAGTAGTACCACAGTACTACCACGGTAGTACTACAGTACTACCACTGTACTACCACAGTAGTACCACAGTAGTACCACAGTAGTACCACAGTAGTACCACAGTACTACCACAGTAGTACCACAGTAGTACCACAGTACTACCACGGTACTACCACGGTACTACCACGGTAGTACCACAGTAGTACCACAGTAGTACCACAGTAGTACCACAGTACTACCACAGTAGTACCACAGTAGTACCACAGTAGTACCACAGTACTACCACAGTAGTACCACAGTAGTACCACAGTAGTACCACAGTAGTACCACAGTAGTACCAATGTAGTACCACAGTACTACCACAGTAGTACCACAGTAGTACCACAGTAGTACCACAGTACTACCACAGTAGTACCACAGTACTACCACAGTAGTACCACAGTAGTACCACAGTAGTACCACAGTACTACCACAGTACTACCACAGTAGTACCACAGTACTACCACAGTACTACCACAGTACTACCACAGTACTACCACAGTAGTACCACAGTAGTACCACAGTAGTACCACAGTAGTACCACGGTAGTACTACAGTAGTACCACAGTAGTACCACAGTAGTACCACAGTACTACCACAGTAGTACCACAGTAGTACCACAGTACTACCACAGTACTACCACAGTACTACCACGGTAGTACCACAGTACTACCACAGTAGTACCACAGTAGTACCACAGTAGTACCAGTGTAGTAATAGTGTAGTACCAGAGTAGTACCAGGGTAGTACCAGTGTAGTACCAGAGTAGTACCAGAGTAGTACCAGTGTAGTACCAGTATAGTACCAGAGTAGTACCAGTATAGTACCAGAGTAGTACCAGTGTAGTACCAGAGTAGTACCAGAGTAGTACCAGTATAGTACTAGTGCAGTACCAGTGTAGTACCAGAGTAGTACCAGAGTAGTACCAGAGTAGTACCAGTGTAGTACCAGTATAGTACTAGTATAGTACTAGTGTAGTACCAGAGTAGTACCAGTGTGTACTGACCGTCTGTTTGAAGCCCACTGCCGTGTGCTGAGGGGCTTTCCTCAGAGCGTTGGTCAGAGTCCTGCGAGCCTCAGAATACTCCAACTGGATCGCCTTGATCCGGCCTGCAGGAGGTCACATGACACACAGGTGAGTGGTGGGAGGGGCTCCACCTGTGTGTGCAGGTGGGAGGGGCTGCAGGTGTGAGTCTCACCTGTGTAGTAGAGGTAGCGGGCCCACTCGTTGTTGTTGGCCAGCTCTGGGAACACGGACTTGGACACCAGCTTCTCGGCCTGGTCGTACAGGTTGAAGTGCAGGTAGTTCCTGAGCAGCAGGTTGAGCAGCACGGCCTGACCGTCGGCGTCGTGGCGCAGCGTCGCCGTCCGCAGCCGAGTGTGGAGGAAGCTGAGCAGAAGAGTCACTGTTAAAGCCGTGATGTTTTTATAGCGCTGTGATGTTTCTGCTGTAAGAACTTCAGGTGATTAATGAAGAATGAAATGAAAGAACGTCATGACTTCTGAGGGCGTCCCTCAGGTGTGACCAGGTGAGCGTTACCTGCGCATGGTGTCGAACTGGTTCAGGAACTCGTACACTCGGGCGTGATAGTAGTAGCATTTAGCTGCTACCAGGTCCAGAGCTCTGCGGTTCTTAGAGCCGATCTTCTGCAGCAGGTCGTCCGACACTTTCTGAGCCTGGAACACAACAACGTCAACAACAAACAACAATAAACAACAACGTCAACAATAAACAATGTCAACAAACAATAATAAACAACGTCAAAAACAAACAACAATAAACAACAACGTCAACAATAAACAATGTCAACAACAACAATAAACAACAATGTCAACAACAAACAAACAACAACAAACAACAATAAACAATGTCAACAATGATAAACAATAAACAATAAAAACATCAACAACAAACAACAATAAACAACAACGTGAACAACAATAAACAGCATCAACCAGGTCAACTCTTCACATAAACAAAAACAAACAAAAAGAGCCAACAGAGCAAAACAAAGAGCTGGACGGTAAACAGACAGGTAAACAGGTAGACAGACAGGTGTCAGGTAGACAGACAGGTAGACAGACAGGTGTCAGGTGAGCTCCCACCTCGGTGTATCTCTTCTGATTGGTCAGGTGAACCACCAGCAGCAGCTGTAGATAAGCCTCCACCTCCGGCAGCAGAGGAGTCGCCGCCGCCTTCCCCGTCCTCGGACGGAACTGGAGGTCTCCGTCGGCCATCTCCATCGGCTGAGACAGAAACAGACCAATCAATACTGATCAATACCGATCAATACCACGATCTGATCAGGAATCTGTATTTAAATCCACCACTGAGGCGACTGATGGGTTTTAAAGCTTCCATCTCACTTCACCTGTTGATCCACTGGCTGATAAACTGTTCATGGTTCTGTCTCAGGTGAATCCAAACGGACTGTGGTTCTGATCCGTTACTGTGAACTAGCGGTAAACACCTGCAGGGCTGAGCGGATCAGCGGAACAGGTGTGACCTCACCTCCTCCAGGAAGCCCAGCAGGAAGTCCCGGGTGGCGGCGTTGTTGGTGAAGAAGCCGCAGACGGCTTTGTGCAGGACGTTGGCGTTGAGGCGGCGGCTGGTGGACGGCAGCGCTCTGAGGGCCCGGAGGACGAAGCGAGGCTCCTTCCCAGAAACAGCCTTCTCAATCTGCTTCACGTGTTCCTTGATGTCTGCAGGGACACACACAGGTTCAGGTACGCTCACCTGGACGCTCAGGTACGCTCACCTGGACGCTCAGGTACGCTCACCTGGACACTGTACTCACTGAAGCTGTATTTAAAACAGTTTGTCGACCACTAGAGAAACTCTGAGGAGGAGATCTGCTAACAGAAATCAGCTGAGTGGATCTTTAACTACAGACAAACAGCTGCTGCTACTTTGATCATGTAGACCAGAACCCAAAGTAAGACCAGGCCAGACCAGCACAGAACCCAGAACCCAGAACCTACATAGAATCCTAGACCTGTGTTCTGTGTTCTTCTATGTTTCTGGTCATTTTTATCTCAGAACCAGTGAACACCTCCGAAGGTTCAGTAAAAGGAACCGGGCTTTTCTCTCTCTGGTTCTTGACACGGTTCCTGGTCTGGACCTGGTCTGAGGGGTTCTAGTGTGAAGGAGTCAGGCTGAGGTGGTTCTGGTTCTGGTCTGAGCTGTTTAAACCGGAAACACTGGACATCACACCGACTCTGTATCACTGAACCAGAACCTGAACGTTTCTCACTGGACACTGGTTCTGGATCTGGATCTGCTTCTGTCACCTGACGTGAACACAAACCAGTCCAGTTAAGCTGGATTTGGTTCTGGTTCTGGTTCTGGTTCTGGCTCTGGTTCTGGTTCTGGTTCCAGCCTGTTCGGGCTCTCAGCGGGTTAACAACAACAACAGCTAGCTGTTAGCCGCTCATGCTAACAAGCTAACGCCGCTGACTGTACGTTATCTTCGGTCACAGGATAACGAACCGGTTCCGGTACCGGAGCCTCCGGGCGGCTTAAACCAACGTTATTACAGTGTTTTACCGTCCAGCGTCAGGCTGTCCAGCTCCTTCGGCTGCTTGGCCGCAGAAGTCGCCTCCTCCTCCGGCATCTCCACGTCCTGCGGCTCGGGGTCCGCGTCCTTCGGCTCCTTCGGCTTCTCCTGCTTGGAGTCCCGGCCTTTGTCCCGCCGCTTGGCCGCTGTCTCCTTCATGCTGAGCGGGGACGAAGCGTGTCGGTGAGCGGTAGAAGAAGCTGCGGTGGTCGGATGAGGACAGTCGATGTGCAAAGTCACTCCGCTAAACTGCGCTCAGCCCGCAATGACTGGCAACTATTGGGACGCAGGGGATTGTGGGAAACAGACGGCAGGCAGGAGCAGCTGATGGCAGAAGCAGCAGCGCAGACTCACAAAGTCGAAAGCAGAGAGATCGATCAGCCGTTAAGTTGGAGCAGAACAGCTGAGATGTGAAACCTGAGGATGAACCACTGGAATAATTATGATGTGAGGAGGAGAAGTGAAACAGCTGCTTTAGATCAGACCTCATCGTTCTAACAACATGAGGACGGTGACAGAAACTAGACGAGCAGAAAACATGAGAGTCAATTTATGAGTGTCTCTGAGGAAAGAACAAACACAAGCCGAGACTTTAGAGTCTGCAGAACATCCACAAAACACAAACCACAGGACAGAAACAGACGTCTTTAAGGTCGTTTTATTAATCATCCTCGTGGTTTCAATCATCTGGACTGGCTTGAGTTCATCGAAGACGAATCGATCGAAGTCGTCGATGAACTCCAGCCAGTCCAGATGCTACGACTGAAACCACGAGGATCAATAATCAGACAGAAACACCGAAGGACTGGGGAGAGAATCGTGGTCTGGTGGGTCAGGAAGCCTGGAGAAGCTCTGGGTTCTTCAAAATCTTCTTTGAGGTGTATCTGAAGGTCCTCTGGTAGGTTTCCAAAGACACAAAGTTCCTTGAACAAGATCTAAAGGTCATGAAGGAGGTTCCAGGTGTCACTGAGGAGCTCTAATAGGTCCTACATCCACCATGTGGCTCTCAGAGGGTTTTATAGTTCCATGAAGTAATTTAAGGACCTTGAAGTGAAGTGAGAGGGTTGCAGGGTCTTTCATCATGTTCTAGGTAACCTCTGGTTCCTGGTTCTAACAGTCTTTGAGAAACTCTAAGAGGCCCTTGAGGAGTTCATCTCGTGGTTCTGTAAGTCTCAGGTAGGATCCAGATCTTCTTGAGGAATTCCTAAAGTGTCATTGAGAAGGTTCCAAGAATCCCAGAGAAACACAGCTTATGTTCTGGAAGGAGGTTCTAGGTGTTGCAAAGGACCTCTACCAGGTCTCAAAGAGGTTTTAGAAGTTCCTAAACATTACAGATTTATTTGAGGAAGATCTAAAGGTACCTAAGGAGTTCTCAGGTCTGTAAGGTGTTTAGTTCTTCATGTGGTTCTATATGAGTTGAACAGGTTTGAGATTTCCTTGACCAGTATCCAAGGGTCATTGAGGAGGTTCCAGGAGTCCCACTGGAACATAGAAGTTACTTGAGGCAGTTTTAGAAGTCCATCGTGTGGTTCTACGGACCCTGAATGGGATTCAGTTTCTTGAGGTATTTCAAGGGGCTTTGAGAAGGTTTCAGGAGGACTTTGGGCCTTGAAGTGGACCTGGCTGTTCTTTAGAACAGTGTTTCCCAACCAGGGGTACGGGAACCCCTGGGGGTACGCGAGCACTTAGCAGGGGGTACTTGGAATTATTTCAGATAAAAAAAAGCTGAAACTGAATAGTATTTCACTACTATTTTCAAAGGAAAGCTAAATTTATTAATGTTTTGCAGTTAAAAGGTTAGACTGAGAGTATTTCAGCTTTATTTAGAAGATAACACACCACTAAATACTAATAAATCAAAGTTTAGCTGACAACTTTCAAAATAAAAAGGATCCTTGAGGTAGGGGGTATTCTGAGTGTAAATAAAAGACTCAAGGGGTACGTGAAACAAAAACCGTTGGGAACCACTGCTTTAGAAGGTGATAGGTTTGTTTCAGGAAGATCTGGTGTCCCCTAGGAGGTTCTCTGGCTCCCTTAGGATGCTCCAGGTGTCACTGAGGAGGTTCCAGAGTCTTTGAGGTTCTCCAGTCGCTCCCTGGTGAGTCCTCCTTGTGGTTCTACAAGCCTTGGTTAGGATAAAGAGCTCCTTGAGGAATTTCTAAAGGCTCTTCAGGTAAAGTTCTGGAGAAGCTCTATGGTTCATGGGAAAGACCCCAGGAGTCCTTGGGGAGTTTCTTATGCATTCCAACCAGAGGGAGGATCCCTCCAGGACCTTCCCATCTCCAGGAACTTCAGGTACTCCAGGTGTTGGCGAGCGATGGCCTCGTTCTCCCGGATGTAGTAGAGCAGGCAGGAGATGACCATGAAGAACCAGAGGAACATGGCGACCAGCGTCAGAACGTCATGGGTTCTCCTCACAGAACGACACAGATCCCAGTCCTCCATCAGCAGCAGCATCGGCAGACCAACAGCTCCTGCAACACACACACACACACACACACACACACATAGACACACACACACACACACACACACACACACATAGACACACACACACACACACATAGACAAACACACACACACAGACACACACACACACACACACACACACAGACACACACACACACACACATAGACAAACACACACACACAGACACACACACACACACACACACACACACACACACAAACATACACACACACACACACACATACACAGTCATACTATGTCACATCACATACATTGGTCATGTGACGTGGGCGGGGACACGTACCGAGGTTCTGGAGGTCGGAGGTCTGACAGACGACTTCAGCCAGAGAGGCGGAGTCCAGATCCAGGTGAGGCACCGACATCTGGACACAACAGAAACATGTTGACACAGTCTGTGAACACACCTCTGCACCTGGACAGGTGCAGCTCACCTGCATGCTGCAGTCACAGTGCCACAGGTTCTGAGTGAGGTTAGCGATAACTTGCAGCCCGTCGAACACCGCCGGGTCCAACGTAGACAGCTGATTGGACGACAGGTCCAGGAAGCGAAGAGAGGACGCCAAACCACTGAAACAGCCGACTTCCAGGAAGGAGAGCTGAGAGGAGACAGAACACGATGAGGGCATCACCCTCCACAGGTGTGGACAGGTGTGTGTACCTGGCTGAGTGACAGGTGTGGACAGGTGTGTGTACCTGGTTGTGTGACAGGTGTGGACAGGTGTGTGTACCTGGCTGAGTGACAGGTGTGGACAGGTGTGTGTACCTGGCTGAGTCACAGGTGTGGACAGGTGTGTGTACCTGGTTGTGTGACACGTGTGGACAGGTGTGTGTACCTGGCTGAGTGACAGGTGTGGACAGGTGTGTGTACCTGGTTGTGTGACACGTGTGGACAGGTGTGTGTACCTGGTTGTGTGACAGGTGTGGACAGGTGTGTGTACCTGGCTGAGTCACAGGTGTGGACAGGTGTGTGTACCTGGTTGAGTGACAGGTGTGGACAGGTGTGTGTACCTGGCTGAGTGACAGGTGTGGACAGGTGTGTGTACCTGGTTGTGTGACAGGTCGAGGTCACTGAGCAGGAAGAGGTCAGAGAAGGAATCGACCGGCAGAGAACTGATCATGTTCTTGTTCAGAAACAGACGAGTGGTGCGATTGGTCAGGCCGACAGGTACCTGAGGACACAAACACACCTGAGCAGGTGCAGCTTTGCCAACTGTTTGAAAACTGACCAGGTAAACTCACCTCTGTCAGTTTGAGTCCGTTGCAGTGAACCGTCAGACCTCCATCCACCATCTCAGACCAGTGGCAGGTGTTGATGGTGGACACCTTGTCGGTCCGCGGCGATGATGTCATCACCATGCCAGGTAAGGGGCGGATCATAAGAAGAAGGAGGAGGAGGAGCCTCCACCGTGGTGAAACATCCACCGCAGAAGAAGAAGGCAGACGCTCAGAGTGGGACATGATGTTCAGCTGCTGGCGGCCATTTTGAACTGATCAGTAGGGAGCCTGTCTGCAGGAAAACAGGTGAGACGAGGACTCAGACAGTACCTGTAGAACTAAACAATGGAAGTGTCAGAGCTCATCAGACCTGACGAACCTCCACGTCTCATCACCAGGTGTTCTCTTTACTTCAAACAGGTGTAACAAGGAGAGTGACAGGAAACGACGAGGAAACAAAGGGATAAAGATTAAAGAAGAAGAAGAGTCCATTAATCCTGCAGGGATTAAAAGATGAAAGAACACAACGTTAGAATCTGCTCAGAGGAAACCGACAGCAGGAAACGACTTCAGTCCACCTCCGTCCGTCCAGTTCGATGGAGCCACACTTTGTTTTTGTTTGTTTGTTTTTAAATCCTACGTCCAGTTTAGAGCTGCAGCAGCAACACAACAACAAACACAAACACAACAAACACAAACAAATACAACAATAAACACAAACACAACAACAAACACAAACACAACAAACACAAACAAACACAACAATAAACACAACAATAAACACAACAACAAACACAACAACAAACACAACAACAAACATAAACAAACACAACAAACACAACAACAAACACAAAGACAACAAACACAAACAAACACAACAATAAACACAACAACAAACACAAACACAACAAACACAAACAAATACAACAATAAACACAAACACAACAACAAACACAACAACAAACATAAACAAACACAACAAACACAAACAAACACAACAAACACAACAACAAACACAAAGACAACAAACACAAACAAACACAACAATAAACACAACAACAAACACAAACACAAACAAACACAACAACAAACACAAAGACAACAAACACAAACAAACACAACAATAAACACAACAACAAACACAACAACAAACACAAACACAACAAACACAAACAAATACAACAATAAACACAAACACAATAACAAACACAACAACAAACACAACAACAAACATAAACAAACACAAACACAACAAACACAAACAAACACAACAAACACAAACAAACACAACAAACACAACAACAACAAACACAACAATAAACACAACAACAAAAACAACAACAAACACAAACAAACACAACAACAAACACAACAACAAACAACAACAAACACGACAACAAACAAAAACAACAAACACAAACAAACACAAAAAACACAACAACAAACACAACAACGACAAACACATCAACAAACACAACAACAAACACATCAACAACAAACACAAACAAACACAACAAACACAACAACAAACAAACAAACAAACACAACAACAAACACAACAACAACAAACACATCAACAAACACAACAACAACAAACACAACAACAAACACAACAACAAACACAGCAAACACAGGAAACAAACACAACAAACAAACAAACAAAGAAGAGATGTTTTGTCCTCACATGTTGCTGGTCCTTTACAGAGAACAGGAAGCAGCTGTCTGACAGACGAAGGAGGGACAGATGAGAGCGTGACGCACCGTCTTACAAATAAATAAATAAACAAATAAACAAACAAAGAACAGATGAGTCTCCGTGTTTCGTCTGCAGGATTTCAGTGTTTCAGTCGGATTAAGAACAAAATACATTTTAAATCACATTCATTTAAAAACAGACCTGATGAACTGCATTAATTTACTGATCATGTGATTAATAAAGGTCATGTGATCAGAGCAGCGCCCTCCGGTGGACATGGAGCATAAAATCACTCATTAATGATTAATTAACGGAAATTAACAGAACACAAAAACCTAAAATGTAAAAAATGATAAACATAATAAATGACTAATAAATTACACATCACAACGAATTACTCCAATAAAACATTAAAATTATCAAACACACTAAATAATAGAATCAGTTATGACAAAATGATCTGAAAGCAGTGAAGTGACAAAACAAAAAGTGCTCAGAGCAGTAAAACCAATGCAGACGACTACATACGGATCACATTCATCTCCATTCAAAATATATAACAAAAAATGATTTAAATCCACGTTTTCACCCTGAACAGCCAATGAGAGAGCAGCAGCCTGCCAGGTAAAACCCAGGGCATAAAAACAAACCAACAAATTATTATTATTATTATTATTATTATTATTATTATTATTATTGTGGTCGTTCTCATGACGTCACACAGAGAGACGACAGAGCAGCGGCTGAGCTCGTGTCACTATCAGGCAGGTGACAGGTGTGTGGTGGGCGTGGCTTCCTGCAGCTTGTGCCGTCTGTTCTCAGCTGATAGAGGCTCTGAGGCACGTGAAGCACGAGTGGAGATGAACTGAAGAGCAGGAGGAGGAGGAGGAGGAGGAGGAAGACAAGAAGAAGAAGAAGAAGAAGAAGAAGAAGAAGAAGAAGAAGAAGGAGAAGAAGGACTGACTGACAGGTTAAAGTTTAAATCTGCTGGTTTCTGGTTTCTGTTCTGGTTTTACTGGTTCCAGTTTTTCCGTTCAGCTTCAGGAAAAGACACACAGTGAGTAAAACACAACACAACAACCACAGACACACACTGTAGTCTCAGATAAGACAGGATAATATCAGGTCATGTAAAGCAGTTTAATATATTTTATTACACAAATTATTATATTATAATAACAGAATATAATAATTCAGTTCTATTATGTAAGTTCAGGTAAAATAGGTCAAGTTAAGTTAATAATATATTATGAATATGTAATCAAATAGGTTAAGAATGTAATAAATGATATAAACAATATGATAATTGGGTTAATAACATAATTTAGTTTTGTAATATAGTAGGGCTAGGGTATATAATACAGTAAGTATAATATAAAAACTGTTATTATTATTATTATTGCAACATAAGTTAATAATATAATACAGTATAATGAGCAGACTAGTCTGAACAAACACACAGTTTGCAGTAAATCAAGATGATCTGATCAAAAACCAACAATGATACATAGTTCAGCTGTTTTATTTATTATTAAACTGGTCACATGACTGTAAACCACAGCTGTAATAATAACAACAACAACATCAATAACAACTGTTCTGATGAAAGTCTCATTTAATTACATGAAACAAAACTATTTAAAGGAATTAAACTAGAAAACTGCTTCTCTTTATTTAAATAGGTGAGGCTCCGCCCACAGCCCCGTCCATAGCCCCGCCCACAGCCCCATCCATAGCCCCGCCCACAGCCCCGCCCACTCGGACGTCACAGCTGGTTTGGGGGTGATGCTGCCCCGGACCCCCGAAGATGGCGCCACAAAAACACCTGAAGAAGATGAAGACGAAGACGAAGAAGAGGAGGAGGAGGTTGCCATGACGACCGCCGCCAGCTCGGACTCGGGGGAGGAGACGGGCGCCACGCTGTCCGACTCCGCCCGGGAGGCGTTACCGTGGCAACAGCAGGAGGCGGAGCGAGACGAGGAGGAGACGCAGGCGGTGGCTTCGTCTCCGGACGGAAGGTTCCTGAAGTTCAACATCGAGATCGGAAGAGGGTCCTTCAAGACGGTTTACAAAGGCCTGGACACGGAGAAGACCCTGGAGGTGGCCTGGTGTGAGCTGCAGGTACACAACGCCAAGTACACGCCAAATACACGTCAAATACACGCCAAATACACGCCAAGTACACGCCAAATACATGTCAAATACATACCAAGTGCACGCCAAGTACACGCCAAGTACACGCCAAATACACGTCAAATACACGCCAAATACACGCCAAGTACACGCCAAGTACACGCCAAATACACGCCAAATACACGCCAAATACACGCCAAGTACACGCCAAGTACACGCCAAATACACGCCAAGTACACGCCAAATACATGTCAAATACACACCAAGTACACGCCAAGTACACGCCAAGTACACGCCAAATACATGTCAAATACACACCAAGTACACGCCAAGTACACGCCAAGTACACGCCAAATACACGTCAAATACACGCCAAATACACGTCAGATACACGCCAAGTACACGCCAAATACACGTCAAATACACACCAAGTACACGCCAAATACACGCCAAGTACACGCCAAATACACGTCAAATACACACCAAGTACACGCCAAGTACACGTCAAGTACACGTCAAGTACACGCCAAATACACGCCAAATACACGCCAAATACACGCCAAATACACGCCAAGTACACCCCAAATACACGTCAAATACACACCAAGTACACGCCAAATACACGTCAAATACACGCCAAATACACGCCAAATACACACCAAGTACACGCCAAGTACACGCCAAATACACGTCAAATACACACCAAGTACACGCCAAGTACACACCAAGTACACGCCAAATACACGTCAAATACACGCCAAATACACGTCAAATACATGTCAAATACACACCAAGTACAGGCCAAGTACACGCCAAATACATGTCAAATACACATCAAGTACACGCCAAGTACACGCCAAGTACACGCCAAATACACGTCAAATACACGCCAAATACACGTCAGATACACGCCAAGTACACGCCAAATACACGTCAAATACACACCAAGTACACGCCAAATACACGCCAAGTACACGCCAAATACACGTCAAATACACACCAAGTACACGCCAAGTACACGTCAAGTACACGTCAAGTACACGCCAAATACACGCCAAATACACGTCAAATACACGCCAAATACACGCCAAGTACACCCCAAATACACGTCAAATACACACCAAGTACACGCCAAATACACGTCAAATACACGCCAAATACACGCCAAATACACACCAAGTACACGCCAAGTACACGCCAAATACACGTCAAATACACACCAAGTACACGCCAAGTACACACCAAGTACACGCCAAATACACGTCAAATACACGCCAAATACACGTCAAATACATGTCAAATACACACCAAGTACACACCAAGTACACGCCAAATACACGTCAAGTACACGCCAAATACACACCAAATACACGTCAAATACACGCCAAGTACACGCCAAGTACACGCCAAATATACGCCAAATACACGTCAAATACACGTCAAGTACACGCCAAGTACACGCCAAATCCACGTCAAATACACGTCAAATACATGCCAAGTACACAACAAATACACACCAAATACACAACAACACAAACACAACCAACAGTGGCCTCCATCTTTACTGTTGCCATAGTAACAGGTCTTTGATTGTTCCTGTGACTCAGCCGTCACTCTTCTCTCATAGCTTTACCATTAACATTAGCATTAGCTGTAGCATTAGCTTTAGCATTAGCTAATCAGCCATTTCAATGATGAAAACAAGTGAAGCTCAGATGAAGTCCAGACGTGTCTGACATTTTGATTTAAGTCCAGGATTATTTAGGGACATTTTTAATCAGTATGTTGTTTATTATATTTTTATCTGCTGAAAACTAAATAATAATTGATTTAAGTCGTTTCTGTTTAGTGTTTATTTTTAGTTTATCAATGATCACCAACATAACCTGAACATAAACACAGAAGTAATAATAATATGTCTATAATGATGATAAAAGATCACCTGTCATAGTTTTTGTTTATCATCAAGTTATTTGAGGTTATTGATCTCAACACCTGACACCTCACAGCCAAGGGGTTCTCTGGCTGCTGAAGTCGACCGAGCGCTCTGATTGGCTCAGAACGAGGAAGTTAAAGAGGGCGAGTAAATATTTAACAGTGTGATTGGTTGTTGTTGCTGGTTATTGATCCTGTGGGTCAGAAGTGATTCTTTCTGATCAATGAACTACAAACTGATCATCTTCTGATATCTGATCAATTGGTTCATCAGGTCAGAATAAAACAAAGTGTCTGCTGATGTTTGTTGTTTGGTTTCAGCCTGACAACAACACGACGAATCGTTTGTTGTTAGAAACTGATCGATCATTGGTTTGTTATTGATCAGAGTCAGAACAGTTCCTCAGAGAACCTTTGATGTTCTTCTTCTGCAGCACCTTTAAATCGCCTCAGCGGCTGGAAACACAACACGCCAACAACTGAGTGTGTGTGTGTGTGTGTGTGTGTGTGTGTGTGTGTGTGAGACAGAGATAAAGCGTGAACAGTGACTCAGCAGTTTCTTGGACCAAACACACACTATCTGATTGGACAGAAGGCTGCTCTCTCTCTCTCTCTCTCTCTCTCTCTCTCTCTCTCTCTCTCTCACACACACACACAGAGCTGAGGAGGTCAAAGGTCACCTCTGTGTTGTGTTTACATCAAACACTCACCTGTCCTACCTGTGCTTCACTCTGATTGGTTGGCAGCTCCAAACACAAAGTAGCTGTTTGGCAGCATTATGTTCATAAAATTTCTCTTTGATGTTGTTTCGTTTATTAGATTTTCTTTATTATACATTTAATTTGGTTCTAATTTGCTTTTGTTGTATTTTTAAATAATCAGGAGTCAGAGGGTTAGGGTTAGGGTTAGGGTTAGGGTTAGGGTTAGGGCAGAGAATCGTCACATGGTACCAATTTATTAGTCAGTTTTTAATTTGATTTCATTTTTCAAAGTTTGTTTTTTTCAGTTTATTTCATTTTGTATTTTTATTTTGTGTTTCTAAATAAAGGATGATGTTTAGTTTTCCTCGCTGGATTTTACTTCCTGAGCTCTTTGTTTCCTTTTGTTAAACATCGTCTCATCGTTGACTTCCTGTTGTCTTCGGCCTCAACCTGTCCTCCTGTCTGTCCTCAGACCCACCGGCTGAACAGAGCCGAGCGTCAACGCTTCAGCGAGGAGGTCGAGATGCTCAAAGCTCTGCAGCATCCAAACATCGTTCGGTTCTTCGACTCCTGGAAGTCGACGCTGAGGGGACACCGGTGCACCATCCTGGTGACGGAGTTAATGACGTCCGGGACCCTGAAGACGTGAGTCCAGAACCAGAATCAGAACCTCCTGCTGCGTTCACATTCCCTCTCATGACATCATCTTTTCATTGATTCCAGCATCAACGATCCGTCTCAGACTTCATGGATCAGAGGCAAAGATTAAAAGCAGTCTTTAGATTCTCAGCGTCAGGAGTTCCTTCTAGCTCCCCGAGGTCCTGCACAAAGACCAGTTTCTAAACCTGCAGCGCTCGTCTTACGTCCCAGACACCCCGACTGTGTTAGTTCCACTAGTTTCCACAACATTTAGATCCTCGGTGTCGTGAAGTTTCTACAGATTTTATCGTCCCATATCCAGCACGTTTCAGAGCCTAAATGTTCCCTACATGCTAGTTCCCAAACACTCGGCACTCGTTTCAGTACCTGAACGCACCACATTGATCTAGGTTCCTGAACGCCCCACAGACCTGAGCTCCCTGCTTCTCGTTGAACCAGGTACCTGCGCAGGTTCCGTCAGATGAAGCTGAAGCTGCTGCAGCGTTGGAGTTTCCAGATCCTGAAGGGGCTCCAGTTCCTGCACTCGCGCTGCCCCCCCATCCTGCACCGAGACCTCAAGTGTGACAACATCTTCATCACCGGACCCTCCGCCTCCGTCAAGATCGGCGACCTCGGCCTCGCCACGCTCAAGAAGGCGTCCTTCGCCAAGAGCGTCATCGGTAAGCGGCGGCACGTGGTCCTCTGTAAACTGAACTCTTAAAGTCCAGGTTTGTTAAGTTGTGATTGGTGGTGCGTTCAGGGACCCCGGAGTTCATGGCTCCAGAGATGTACGAGGAGAAGTACGACGAGGCCGTGGATGTTTACGCCTTCGGTATGTGCATCCTGGAGATGGCGACGTCCGAGTATCCCTACTCTGAGTGTCAGAACGCCGCCCAGATCTACCGCAAGGTCACCAACGTAAGGCCACGCCCACCTGAGCACCGCCTACTTCCTGTCGTCATTCACACCTCTGACGGTCTGTTTGTCTCTCAGGGAATCAAACCGGACAGTATTTTCAAAGTAAAAGTCCCGGAACTGAAGGAGATCATCGAGGGATGCATCCGAACCAACAGCAGCGAGAGGTCAGTGGTTAGTTCACTGTCCGCAATGACGGCAGGAAAACCCAGTGTCCACTCTGATGAACTGCACACAGTGTAGCTCCCAAATGTAGTTTCTAAATACACCACCAACATTTCAGCTGCGCTCATTTTATATCCCGAACACACCATGAAAGCTTAGCTCCTGAAAGACCGACAGAAGTTTTAGTTCCCACACTGACCTCGGTCCCAGATGCTCTCAGTCTATTAGCTGCTTCACAATATTTTAGCTCTCCAGTGGCCAGTGTATACGTCAGTCCCTGAATGCACCACGTTCATATTAGACATCAAACGTTCCACAACATCTTAGTTCCTGAATTTCATTTTAGTTTCCACAATGTCTTCGTTCCCCAGTGCCCCGACCAGAACTCCTCACTCTCATGTTCGGTCCTCAAAGCTTCACATTTTAGTTCCTGGAAGTTCTGTTTGTTCAACAACATCTTTTTTCCCAAACGCTCCTCGACATTTTAGTTCCCTGACAGCTTAGACTCATCGCTCACCTGCAGCCATGTGGTCAGTTTACTGTCTGTAACAACCGTGGGACAGTCCAGCCTCGGTGATCCGTTGGTTGTTGATTGGTCTGCAGGTTCACGGTCCAGGACCTGCTGGATCACCGGTTCTTCCAGGAGACGCTCGGCGTCCACGTGGAGCTCGCCGAGGACGACGACGGCTCGAAGGCGGCGCTGAAGCTTTGGCTCCGGATGGACGGGAAGAAGAAGCTTCACGGCAAATACAAAGACCACGACGCCATCGAGTTCCTGTTCGAGCTGTACAAGGACGTCCCCGAGGAGGTGGCCCAGGAGATGGTACAAGCAGCGCCGCCGCTGTGACAGCGCCGCCACCTGGCCGTCCGTCTTACCTGTGTCTCTCTGTGTCTCAGGTGGTTCTGGGCTTCCTGTCCGAGGCCGACTATAAGCTGGTTGCCAAGGCGATCCGACACCGAGTGACCGATATAAAGCTTCAGCGGGAGAAGCAGCGCCACCTGCTGGAGGAAGCTGTCACCCGCCAGAAGGAGGAGCCTGACCCCGCCCACCAGGAAGCTGAGCCGTCCAATCAGAGGCCTGCAGCTTCTGGGAAGGTGGCCAATCAGGTGGGTCTGACGCTGCTGTCATGGAAACAGGGCAGGAAGGCTGAGATCTAAATGTTTTTAATTTCAAACTGACTCCAGATCTGCTTCGTTTTGTTTTGTTTGTTTGTTTGTTTGATATTTGTTGAGCGTTTGTTTCTGAGATGCTTGTAAGTTTGTTGGATGTTTGTCGTTTATTTCTCTTGATATTTGTTTGTTTGTTTCCTTTATTTATGTACATATTTATTGACAGATTATTTATTGTTGTTTCATTGATCAGATTACTTTACAAACACTCTACCTGTTGACAGGACTCAGCTGCTGCTGCCGCCTCCACCTGGATTCAAGCTCCGCCCACAGTGTCCATGACATCATCGGCGGTGTCGTCGAGTAGCAGCCAGGTGGATTCTGGGATCAGCAGCGTTTCCAGCAGGACGGACAGAGACGAAGACAAAACCTCCAAACTCACCTCGTTGTCTTCGGTCACCTGTGAGCTCCTTTCAGTCGTATTTATTTACAGACATTATTTTAATGTTTTTATTTTTATTATTATGTATTTAAACTGTTTTAATTTACAATTTTAATGTGAATGTTTTAGATTTAGTTATTCTTTTTAACATATTAGTGATTATTTTACAGAGTTCGATTATAAATATTATGCATATTTTTTATATTTTACTTTTATTATTTTATTTTTGATCATTTGTGATTATTTAGGAATAGTGTGTGTTTTAAAATGTGTTCGTTTAAATTTGTGATGTTAGTTTAATATTTTACTTGTGATTATTTAGTTAAAAATGTATTTTACGATATTTTAAATTACATCTTACATTATTAATGTTCATAACTATTTTATAAAATATATTTGTGGTTTTCTATTGATAAAGTTTTTACATTTTAACCTACATTTAATGTTAGTATTTTATTTTTAAATGTTTTTATTTGTAATAATTGTTTGTTTATTTATTAATCATATGTATTTTTAAATATTCAAATTTAGGATTTAAACCATTAATGTTTAATTTTTTTTATTTTTAAGACGTGTTTGATTATTTATGTTTTAAAATATCTAAATATGAATAAATAAATCCTCCTCCTTGTTTCCATGGCAGCCAACTGTGAGACGGACTTCTCCTTCAGTTCCTCAGGTGTCCCTGAGAAAGTTGAAGCCCCGCCTCCTCCTGTCACAAGCCCCGCCCCTGCTCCAGTGGTTCAAGCGACACCTCGACCTCAGGCTCCTCCCCCTGTGGCTCGGGTCAGACCCAAGGCTCCGCCCCTTCCTGTGCTGCGTTTCCCGAAGGTGAATCCCGTTTTATGACGCTGTAGAGTTCAGAGCTGAGCTGAGTCTGACGCTGATCCTGTGTTTGTCTGCAGAGCATCGCTGTGTCCAACGACGCTGAGCGGCCGCTGCTGGGCTCCTTCTGTGGCTTCTCCTCACCTGTCGACAGGTAACACACCGACGAACTCCATCAGAAACCACCTTGTTCTCACTGACCTTTCATTTGAGGCTGGTCCAACAAATCAGGCTCTGATGAGGGCAGCTACTGTGTTGAACCTCTAAAATCAGCTGTTTCATTTTCATCATTTTAAATAAACAGTGGATTCTGGAGGTCAGACAGAAACACTGGAGTCTGTTGGACACTTGGACTGATTTTCTACCTGAGTCCAAACTTCTAACCCGACTGACTTCTCTTCCTCCTTCATGCTTCTGGTTCCATTGAGGACTTTAACGCCTCCAGAAGCTGCTGCTCTCAGTTTTTACGCTTCGCATTTAAACATCTTGTGTTTACGTCTGTTTGCAGTTACGCCTCCGACGTGACCTCAGGTCTGAGTGACGGCACTGACGGCCAATCAGATAAGAGCTTCCAGGAGGCGGCTAAAAGGGCGGCTGCCAAACAGTTCAGGAGGCGGGCGAAGGCTCGTCTGAGGATCATAGGGGTCAGTCGCTGTCAACTCACCTGGCACTTACCTGTCACCTCAACCTATAACATCATCTGACACCTGTCACCTCTCAGCTGTTACCTCACCTGTCACTTACCTGTCAACTCACCTGTCACCTCACCTGTCACCTGTCACCTCACCTGTCACTTCACCTGCCACTTGCTTGTCACCTCACCTGTCACTTACCTGTCAACTCACCTGTCACCTCACCTGTCACCTGTCAACTCACCTGTCACTTACCTGTCACCTCATCTGTCATCTGTCACTTCACCTGCCACTTACTTGTCACCTCACCTGTCACTTACCTGTCAACTCACCTGTCACCTCACCTGTCAACTCACCTGTCACTTACCTTTCACCTCACCTGTCACCTGTCACCTCACCTGTCACTTCACCTGCCACTTGCTTGTCACCTCACCTGTCACCTGTCACCTCACTTGTCACCTGTCACCTCACCTGTCACTTCACCTGTCACTTACCTGTCACCTCACCTGTCACCTGTCACCTCACCTGTCACTTCACCTGCCACTTGCTTGTCACCTCACCTGTCACTTACCTGTCACCTCAACCTATAACATCACCTGTCACCTCATCTGTCATCTGTCACCTCACCTGTCACTTACCTGTCAACTCACCTGTCACTTACCTGTCACCTCACCTGTCACCTGTAACACTGTGCTGAGTGCTAACACCACTTTTCTCGTTCAGGTGTCCGACATGGCCGACCGGGTGGTGGAGTGTCAGCTGCAGACTCACAACAGCAAGATGGTGACGTTCAAGTTCGACCTGGACGGAGACAATCCGGAGGACATCGCGTCAGTGATGGTGAGGACCAGCAGCCAATCAGAGCGCAGCACTGGACAGGTGTTTTACCTCCAGTTCAGCTCAGTACAGTTTATCTTGTAATTTCCTTGCTCAGATCCACAGAGACTTCATCCTGCCATCGGAACGCGAAGGATTCATCATCCGCATGTATGACATCATTGAGAGGGCGGAGTCAATGATGCATCCGCAGCAACCAGCCGACACGTTGGCTCACCTGACCGCGTCCACAGCGCCCGACTCCCAGGTACCTGAAGTTCTGACTGAGCAGGTCGTCTGTAGAACGAACACTTTCCACCGACATTTTAAATAAATCACGTTTTCCATGTTTTTGCTGTGACTCGTAACTTTCATCCATCTTGTTATTTACATTCTTGCAGTCGAGCCTTTCGGCACCGGGCCTCTCCAGAACTCTGTCCTCGTCCTCATTACCTGGTAATAAAACAGGACTTTAATGCAAAGCTCTGCTCTGATGTGGAGGTAAAGCTGTCTCTGACTCATGTATTTGCTTTCCAACTCTCATCACCTGGACACGCCTCCGTTGATTGGTTCCCATCAGACACTGTCAATGCTGACCCCGCCCCCTTGAAGGAAGTTGACTTCCGTATCGACTCTGAGGCCACGCCCACTGTCAGACCGCTGAGGTCACAGTCTTTCCACACCTCATCAGGTACATGAGAACATATTAATTCATTACCAGACACAAACAGCGTTTTATTTAATGACCTCCTAAATGAGTCATCCTTCTGTTGTCTGCCTTCAGGGATTCGTGGGGTTCCTCAGGGAAGCATCCTGGGTCCTCTGAAGTTTCTATTAAATTAATTTAGATTTAAAGAAACTTTAAACATTTGATAAATCCTCCCTGACTGACTGGTCATTTCAGTCAAGTGTTAAACTTTAATCCTGACTTTCGTTAGCATGTTCATGGAACAGGCCCAGGTTAGCTAGTTTGTATGATTTTGCTTAAGGGAGCTAAAATAAGCTGACATTACGTCATGCTAACTGACATAAGCCTGGTTTATTGGTAAACCTGCTTCATAGACGGATGACATCACCCATTTATAGAGTTAAAGACTGAGTCGTCACCTGGACGTGTTTATTTTGTAAAAGTAAGTCGAGCTTTAACACGATGTTTTTGTCCACAGCTTCCTCGTATCAGCCGGCCCCCTCCCCCCTACGCTACCCCCACCCCAACGCTCCTCCCTCCTCCCCCCTCCCCCCTGCCCCCCAGTATCGTCACCCCTCTCCCCCCTACTCCCCCTACACTCCCTCCTTCCCCACACTAAGCTCCGACCCCCACCCCCCCCGTGTCCACAGTAACTCCTCCCTCTCCCCCCCTTCTCTGTCAGCCCCTCCCCCTCAGTGGCCCCCCCCCGACCAGCGTCTCTTCTCTCTGGCCAATGTGCTCTCTCTGGCCATGACCGTGGCCCAGTCCTTCATGCCCCCTACTGGGGCGACCAACCAGGGCTTTCAACCCCTGCAGCCGGTGTTCCCCTCCCCCCAGGCCGCCGCCTCCCCTCCATCACCTCCCTCTGCTGGTCTTAAGCACCACCCTCTAAACCAGACCCCCTCTTCCACTGTCTTCACACCCCAACCGCTCCACAGACCCCTAACACCTCCAACAGGCTCCGCCCTGGACAGCCAGCAGGGGGCGTCGCCCAGCCGGACTCCAGCCACGTCTCAGGTGAGGAACAAGTGAGGACTGGTTCTGTTCAAACAGTACAGAGGTTCACCTGAGAACAGGTGTTGGATTCAGGAGCTTTCAGTGTGTTTACCTGATTGGTAGCAGGAAGAACCTTAGAGGAACCTGGTTTCTGTGGTCAGGTAGGATCCAGGTGTTCTGGTTTCTGTAGATCTGAATGTATTTAAAACTATTTTACTTTTTGATTTTACGACGTTACTGTGACGTGTTTGTTCTAATTTTTACTGTATGAATTGTTGTGATGGAAGCATAATTAAGTAGCACATCAGGGTAAATGTAAGTTCTTCGTCTCGTCCAGGTGTACCCCCCTGTCTCCCCCTCACCCCAAGTCTCCCCCACGCATGAAGGTAAGACACACCTGTCAGTCACACATGCTTCTACCTGTGCACTATCTTGGTTCCTCCTCAGACCTTCATGGAGCATCTCTAAACGTCATCAGCACCTTTATCTACCATCACACTCCACCTCCGTGCTTCACTGTCAGGACTATGATCCACTGTGGTGGTCCTGGTCAGGTCCTGGACTCCATCTGAGCCCAACTCATTGATCTTCATGTGACCAAACAATGTTCTCCAGCATCCATCAGGCTTCTCTTCATCTTCTTTAGCTCCATGTGGAAGTTTAGTTGTGAGCAGCAGCCAGGTTTAGTTGTGGTCCTCCGTCCATAGAGGTTGATGTTCTCCAGGCTCCTCCACACTGTCTGAGCTCCACACTAACTCTGGTCTCCATTGATCAGCCCTGGTCCAAGTGTGAAGCAGCTTCTTCTCTGTTTCAGTAAAGAAACCTCCAGTCTTCGCTGTCGGTCGCTTCCAGGTGACGCCTTCTAAAGAAGCTGCTGCTGTCCATCATCAGGAGTCCCGCCCCTTAAACCAGGCCACGCCTACCGCACACTCACCACCTCCCACCAGGAAGAGCCAATCAGAGAGCAGCACTGACAGCAGCACGGAGGAGCAGAGCGAATCACAGAGCAGCGTCAGCACAGTCAACGCCCACTCGGCTGGTCATCCACTGGGTTACCATGACAACACTCAGGCGGAGGAGGAGAGGAGGAGGGGGAGGCGGAAGGTGAGCGTCAGTTTGTGGGAGGGGCCAGCTCTCAGCCAATCGTTGAGCCGCTCTGCCACCTACAGCTCAGACGAATCAGAGACCGAGGAGATGTGGGAGGAGCTACAGGAGCTTCGTGAAAGGTGATTGGTAGATCGATGATAGCAGGTGTCCACATGCTGATATGAGTCTTAAGGTTTACCCAGAATGCACTTTATGATAGCTAGCACCGCCGCCGGTTGGCTGGTTGGTTGGCTGGTTGGTTGGTTGGTTGGCTGGTTGGCTGGCTGGTTGGTTGGCTGGTTGGCTGGCTGGCTGGTTGGGTGGTTGGCTGGCTGGCTGGCTGGTTGGCTGGTTGGTTGGCTGGTTGGCTGGTTGGGTGGTTGGCTGGCTAGCTGGCTGGTTGGCTGGCTGGTTGGTTGGCTGG